>JBAMAX010000888.1:0-98807 GCA_037043745.1 Chymomyza amoena | reverse complement strand
AAATAATAAAAAAACTAGAAAAGATTGAAACTGTTTTTTTTTCGTTTATGTTTAAATTTTATATACCTTTTTATAGAAATTAAAAAAATAGCAATTGGCTGCATTGTTTTTTTACAAAACAACCTTAAACATTAAATTTTTTCCAAAAATTAAGATTTTTTTTGTAGTTGTAAATATACTCATCTTTGAGCGGATGTAGGAACTAAGCTATTCTGCCGAATTGAATAAAATTTATATATTCGTGATCCTTGGAAAATTCTAAATAAGATACATGTATTGGTTTAATAAAACGATTACATCAAAATTTTGATTTTTGCAACGCTTTTGCGGCTGCCGAGCCACTGTGCGTCGTCCGCGTCCGACTTTACGTCCGCCATTTTTCAATTTAATTTTTTAAAGTAATCCAGTAAAATTACTTTGGCCTTGTCAAAATAATATTAACTATTCCAGAATTTTTAATATTTACACGCTTTATTAGCTTGTCTATGTAACGAAATCTTTCAGCGTAATTTTTCACCTATTTCAAGAAATCTGATCATCTTGAAAATTGGCAAAGCGGTCAATACAAATATTTAATAAATTTGTTCTTTGATCAGTACCATCAGGATTAATAAAGTAATATTTAGTCTTACAAATAAAAAATTATAGCTTAAAAAAACTAAAAAACACGCTTTAATAGCAAACCGAACTAAAGAGTATAAAATTATTGAAAGTATCAAGTATTTGTATTACAGCAATACAAATTTTCGACAATCAATTACGATTTTTTAATATGGAATAAGATTAAATTAGAAATTAAATTATTAATAAATTAATTCAAGTATAGTAAAAAAAGCTTGGGATGCAAGTCACTTAATTTTCATAATAACCTTAATTTTATAAATAGCTTCAACTGAAATAATTATAACATTTTATTTCAAGAGCCTTAACCATAATTAATAAATTAAAAGTTAAAACGCATCGAAAGAAATTCTTTAATTTTAAGTTTAAATTCCGTTTATCGTTACCACGTTTTTTTTTACTGCGGCAAAGTCCTTTTATTACATTTTTTAAGCAAATATATAATTTTTATTTTATTAAAAACTCAAAATCCAAGGTTCCAGCTTGTGGTCTGCTTCAAGGTTTGAGTAAATTACAATTTTTTTTGCATGTGATTTTGCTTAGTTTTATTTTTTAGCTTATATGTGTTATAAGTTACATATTTTCCCACTAATTTAATATACTCTTTACAGGATGTAGCAAGAAGTTGACTGAAAATATATCATGCAAAAATTGAAAGTCATTCACTTTCACTTTGATTAGATTTGTTTAAAATTTTTTATTAGTTTTATGCATAGCTTAATTATGCTTTTGTTGATATTTTAAACCTGTTAGTAGAAAAGTGTCATGCATACTTCTACCAATATTTAATTCTAAATTGCTAGTTTTTATACCCTGTACCGTATGGAACAAAGGTTATATTAAGTTTGTGAAAGCCGAAAATGCATCTAACATACAGAAGGAGACGGAGACCCATAAAGTTACCTTAAGTATTATCAGGGTGACTAGAAAAGTCGATATACCTATGTATGTCCGTCTGTCCGTCCGTCGTAACCAAATTCGGCACACGGAAATTTTTTCAAGTTCGAAGTATTTCTTTTGTGTATGAAGATATTGAAATCTTTGGCGTTCGGAAGTTTCAGAACACCCAAGCATTGAACCAAATTTTATAGAAATCGTTTGATTATATGGTACTGCTCCCATAGGACCAATCGGTCAAAAAAAGTTTTTTGAACAAAACTTTTTGTGATTCGTATGTTTCTGAAGATATTGGAACCAAGTTTGGCACTCGGAAGTTTTTTTTTGTGTACCCAAATACAGTTCCAAATTTGATCAGAATCGGTTGACTATATCATATAGCTCCCATAGTACCGATCGGCCAATATAACTTTTTTAAATAAAAATTCTCTATATCTCGTTTTTTCATAAAGATATCGTAACCACATTTGGCATTTGGAAATTTTGTAGCCCTTAAGCAATGTGCCAAATTTGAACAAAATCGGTTGACTATATCATATAGCTCCCAAAGGAACGATCGGTCAAAAATCGATCGGCTTTATTCCAAGCTACTACTCTGTACCACGGTATCCTAAAACCGTTCGCGCCCGACTTTTTTTTGACTTTTTTTTTTATTTGAAATTTGGCTGAGCGATGTGCCATGGTCACATGCATCCGAATAAATGAAGTCTAATGAACAAATCCACACCCAAATTCTATCGATGCGACCCCCCACCTCGACATATCAAATTGAAATGTACCCTATATACTTTAAATTGATTTTTTGACGTAACTTTCGGTTTTCATCAGAATCGGTACAAATTTACAGAACTTGTATTTATTAATTAGTTTTAATTAATGGTATTAATTATGCCATGGTCGCTATCAGCCGCTGCTGCTTTGGCTAGATAAACTTTCTTATTTTTTTTTTTAATATTTCAACCAAATTTCTGTCAGCTTTATATTGTGTATGTCTTAACATTCTTGTGAAGTTTTATCCCAATTGGTCTACTATTTCATATAGCTACCATACAAAAAGTGAGCCCGCTCTCTTTTAAGAGAAACATGAACATCGAATTGCGTGACCTTCTAATTGTGACATCATTTAACAGATGTCAGCACTGTAAAATTAAAAATAAATTTTCTATTTTATATTGTCTATTGTCTATAATAGTCAAACCTAAATTTAATATATATTTTGTTATTTATACTTATAATAACTAATAGTTCGCATAAAGCAGATAGTCGCCATTTAAATAATTTTATCTTATTTACAGATTGTTAACAATATTGAAAGAAAAAAGTCTATGATTTTCAACAAAAACTGGAACCAATTTTGCTAGTTGAGTAAACCGAGTCCCATAAAACAAATTGTAAAATTTATTGCCCTTTTTGTTGCAGCAATTTTTTTTTAGTGAAAAGTTTAAAATAAACTTGTATTACAAAAAGTAAAAATATGTATTGTAATAAAAATAATTATAGTACCATAAATTAAAAAGCAACCTCTACATTGTATACAGCATTTAACAATACTTTTAATAGCAATCTAATAATATTCCTTTTTACAAACATTTTATGTTTAAAAATATTGTTAATTTTAAAGTCGGCTGCACCGATGTTGTGATACTCTACACCACGTTATAAAAAAACAATAATTAAACTTGACTGGGACTTGGCCCGACAATCTATAAATATTTTGGCACTATCGCTTATATAATTAAGGTTTTTGGAATTTATCGAAAATTCCTGGTTCTATTTGGTTTGACTTTACAGATTAGAGCTGACATGACGTCACATGTGACAAAAAAATACCTGTCCAGCTGAAACAAATAATCTAATAGTTGACTGCGGTTAAACGAAAGTAACTTTTATAAGTTTCCGGTGGCTTCTATTACATAATGCATACATTTCCAAAGATTTAATATACCCTCTTAGAGGCAGGGTAACAAATGTTATTGCTATTTTCACAATTATTGCTCATCTGAATTGGCATCATCTCTATTTAAAAGGTTTAGCATTGAGCTTTAGAGCTTAGTCGTTATTTGGTTGCGCGTACGTAAAGTCATTTAAAAACTAAAGTTAATATGACAAAAAATTTGTGGATAAAACAAGATGCGTTAAAAAATCGTTTGGCCTTGCCACTTATATTGAGCTGCTTCCTGTCTATATGTCCAGCAGGTAGCCTTTATGCAAAACCTCCTTCAAGAAGTATTACTCTCTCCACAGACGAATGCCTAAGTGAAGAATGTAAACAAATTGCTTCAAGTGTACTCAACAAAATGAAACCAGAAGTTAATCCTTGCGATGACTTTTATGAGTTTGCATGTGGCAGGTTCCTTGACGAGGCCAAAATTCCTGACGATAAGTCAGAAATAAGTACAAGGTCAATGCTTGTGGACAAGGTTCAAGAGCAGGTTTATCAACTAATTAAAACGGAGCTTCCAGCAACTGAACCAAAACATTATCGCCTACCAAATATATTATATAAGGCGTGCATGAATGAAGAACATATTGAAAGTCTGGGTACTACACCAATTGTTAAGTTTATCAACACGATGGGTGGATGGCCCGTGTTGTTGGGAGACCGTTGGGACTTGAATGGAAGCTGGTCTTGGGAGATGCAAACAGCAGAGTTGGGAAAAAATTTAATTTTAGGATTTTATTTTCAAGCAGACTACAAAAATAACTCCAGACAGCTTATAAACTTGGATCAACCCTCATTTGGACTAAGTCGAGAGTATTTGGTAAAAGGTCTTGGCCAGAAAGAGGTCTGTACTTACTATCGCTATATGGTTGACATTGCGGTGTTATTTGGTGCTGACAAGACTCGAGCTGAAGAGGAACTACTCAAATCTCTGGAGTTTGAGATTGCTTTAGCCAACATAAGCTTACCAGCTGAAGGGCGCAGAGATTTTTCAAAGTTATACAATCTGCAGACTATTGGACAACTGCAACAAAGCTATCCCTATGTCGAATGGCTTTTTTTTATAAACAGCTTACTACCTCATGATAAAGCCATAACCGTAGATGAGTTAATTAATATAAATGTGCCCAGATACTTTGAAGAGTTGGGAATGCTCTTAACGAAGACTCGAAACGTGTCATTGCCAATTATATGATGTATCGCGAACATCTATCGTTAGTTTCATATCTGAGTAAAGATTTTCGCAACCTTCATCTACAATATATCAAAGAGCAATATGGAATTCAAGCAGAAATGCCACGTTGGAAGAAATGCGTGAAGAAAGTGAAAGCAGAATTACCCATAGCTGTGGGCTCACTTTACGTCCAAAATTATTTCAGTCAAGAATCTAAAGCGATTGCATTAGATATGGTTAATAATATTAAATTGACTTTCAATAATCTGCTTAATAATGTCACCTGGATGGATAAAGTGACAAAGGAAGAAGCCAAAAAAAACTACATCATATATATGCACACGTAGGTTATCCGGATGAGTTGCTGGATAATAAAAAGCTTGCTGATTATTACGATAAGCTTGACATTAATGAGCAGGAATTTTTCGCAGCTCAACTTAAGATCAATAAGTTCAATACGGACAATTATTATAATAAATGGCACCAACCTGTTAATAAAACCGATTGGAAAGATCTAGTGGGAGCGACCGAAGTGAACGCATTTTACAACCCACTTGCAAACAGTATAGGAATTCTAGCTGGTGAATTACAGGGTCACTATTTTAGTGCTCAGCAACCATTTTATATGAATTATGCTGCCATTGGATATGTAATTGGTCATGAGCTGACTCATGCTTTCGACGACAAAGGCAGTCAGTTTAATTATAATGGAAACTTGCATAATTGGTGGCTGGATGAAACCGCTAAGGAATATCAGAACAAAGTTCAGTGCATAGTTAAACAATATGGAAATTATAGAGAACCCCTTACTGGCCTAAATATAAATGGCATCAATACACAGGGAGAGAACATTGCCGATAATGGAGGCAGCAAACTGGCATATTTGGCCTATAAACGTTGGATGGCAAAGAACGGAAATGAGCCCAGATTGCCGGGTCTAAGCTATACAGCTCAACAGATGTTTTGGATTGCACTTGCTCATTCGCGGTGTCTTAAAAGTACCAAAGAAAATCTTAAGGAACATATTATTAAAGATCCGCATACTCCAAACCAATTTCGTGTATTGGGTACACTACAAAATATAAAATATTTTTCTAACGACTTTAAATGTGCTGAGGGGTCACCAATGAACCCAGTTCATAAATGTGAAGTTTGGTAAAAATGTCTATATTTAAAAAATGTAACGAATAAATGAATTATTGATGTGGATAAGTCTAGAGATCTTTTTTACCCAAGAAATTCGGAATGCTAGTCTACTTATATAATAGATACCAAATAGGAACAATTTTTGCAAATAAGTTTCCGCATCTTTTAACAAAAAAGTAAATTAGTGACTCCTCATCAGCATAATATAATTATATAATAATATAATATAATTAAATATATTACATAGTTATAAACCTTATATAAAATATATTAAATGATCCACCAACAACCAGCCTTTACTTAAGTCCCATCGAAAAATTTCCAACAAGCTCTACAGAAAGTTTAATTAATTTAAGTTAATGTGCTCTATTATTATTTACATCTAATATTATTATAAAAATGCATGTATGTATCCAGGGCCGTAGAGAGCAAATCCTGGACCGGGGAAAAATGATGCAAGGTATAGGTTTCTCCTGTTCCTTCATTCGAGCATCGCCACAGTGAGTGTCTACGAAGGTATCGTAATCTACTTTTGCAATCAAATGTCTTTTGGTTTCCTTAAGCAATATACCAGATTTTATAGCAAGAAGTAGAGGGTATCCAAAGTCGTCCGCGCACGACTAACGTACGCAATTTTTTTAACTTTAAATTCTATTCTTTTAACCGCAAAAACTTTACCGCACTTATACCAAATTATCATAGATACTAATAGAAAATACTTAATTTCTCATGTACTTAGTATTTATTTAATATGCTGAGTACTTCGCTTTTAAGTACATTTTAATTAAACCAACAAAGTAGCCTGGTAGCCTTCTTTCAAATTACCAAACGTAAAATTATTTTCGTCGTAATCGCATCGAGTCGTGTTTTCCAAAAAAAATTAAGTAAATTAAAAAATCTTATTCATGGCTGGATCAGCGCTACGTCGTCTCACTGCTGAATATGAACAGCTGGAACTTGATGCACCCGAAAGTATCTTCACTGGTCCCATCAACAGTGAAGATTTCTTTAAATGGGAGGCGTTGATAACCGGACCGCATGATACATGTTTCGAAGTTGGTGTCTACTCGGCAGAACTTTTTTTCCCGACCGAACGCCTGCTGAGTTAAAAACATTTTATTGGTTCGTGCTAAGTACAATGGAATAAAAAGGTTTTATTATGTTTAAAAAATTATTATATATTAAGTTTATGCAAAAAATGATTACTGAAACTGAAACAAGAGGAATTATTACCAACAGCCCCTTCCCGATGACGAACATTGGCATTCCAAAACGGATGCGAATTGGGCAATGGAACGTAAGGACTCTAATGGAACCATCCCGACTGACGCAACTTGAAGGTGAGACGGTCCAACTCAGGATGCGGATAGCTGGAATTAGTGAGAAGAGATGGATTGGAAATGGAGCAACAACCAACCCAAAAACATCTTTTTTGTTTTATTATATAATTGCTTTGGCTATTAAATGATTTACCTGCTCCATAAAGATTATCTGCGCATGTTTGAGATCCAACTCCAAAATACGCTGCCTGCACCGTATGGTACAAAGGGTATATTAAGTTTGTGCAAGCCGAAAATGTATGTAACATATAGAAGGAGACGTCGGAGACACCCCAAAGTTACCTAAAATATGATCAGGGTGAATAGAGAAGTCGATATACCCATGTCCGTCTGTCTGTCTGTCTGTCTGTCTGTCTGTCTGTCTGTCCGTATGTACGCCAAGATTTCAGAGATGGTAAGAGCTAGAGTAAACAAACTTTCACATTAGATCTCATATTATTCCATAGGAAACAAGTTTATTTTATTTTTTTGATATCGGGTATAAATTATATAGCTCCCATAGGGGTGTGTCAGACGACCTCAAAAAAAAGAAAAAGTTTTAGATGGATAATTCGATTGTTTTTGAAGATATCGTAACCAAATTTGGCATTCGTTTTTTATAGTACCCAAGCACTGTACCAAATTTAATCAAAATCGGTTGATTATATCATACAGCTCCCATGGGAATGATCAGCCAAAATAGCTTTATTAAAGCAAAATTGTTTTTTTTTTCGTTTTTTTAAAAAGATATCGTAATTTGGAAATTTTTAGAGCACTTAAGATGTGCCGAATTTGAACAAAATAGGTTGACTATATCATATAGCTCCCATAGGGCCGATCTTCCGAAAAATCGATTTTTGAACAAAATTTGTTGTGTTTCGTTTGTTTGTTAAGATATAGGGACCAAATTTGGTATTCGTTAGTTTATTATAGTTCCTTAGCACTGTACTAAATTTAATTAAAATTTGTTGACTATATCATATAGCTCCCATAGGACGAATCGGCCCAAAAAAATGTTTTTTATACAAAATTCGTTTTGTTTCGTTTATTGGTAAAGATATTTGAACTAAATTCGGCATTCAGATATTTTGTAAGGTATTGAAGCACTGTGTTAAATTTGATCGAAATCGGTTGACTATATCATATTGTTCCCATAGGAACGATCGGTCTAAAAAATGTTTGTTTAAAAATTCGTCTGTTTTTGGTTTTTTATGAAGGAATCGGATTTTATTGCAAGATTTTGGTACAGGGTATCCCAAAGTCGTCCGCGCCCGACTTTACGTACGCCATTTTTTCTTTTAATTTGATTGCTCGATATTTGTCTGTCAGGCAAATTTTCGTTTCTTTTTTGATGGCTAAAACAAATCAAACTTTCTTAATTAACTTTCTTTGCCAATATGGCAAAGTCTACAAAGACAGTCAAATTGACGCTTCATCAAAATTTAACGACGGTTTAAGTGGGATAGACCAGCACAGCAGGCAAAGTGGGTTTAAGCCAAAAGTAAATTCATTTTAAACTTAATAGAAAACCAATAGAATTGATTAATAATTATACTCTGGAGCTAGCCGCCCACAAGCCAGCCTCCAAGGTAGTTTCCTGTAATACCTTCCCAGACAATTGTCATGTATTAAAAGATGCTCCTTTAGTAAACATATAATTTTTTTATTTGATTCGCTTACGCACCCACTAACAGCATCCCGAAAGTGGAAGCCTAACTTGCACGTGCCAAATCTCCTCGCTTTCTTTTCGACCTATTCTACCCCGAAACAGCAGTAAACAAAACTTCAAATTTGTGTCCCTATGCATCGCTTCGCAACAGTTTTTCATAGCCAGCGTCCAGGACTCGTTTTTTTCCTTATGCTTTTCTTTTTAAAACCTGCATGAAAGCGACTAATTATATTTAGCATATTTAATTTAAAATTAAGAAATAAGTCTATTCCACGATAACAAATATTGAGACAATAAAATCACAGCCACAGTAATGACACTATAAAATCAAAAAGTGTTTCATTAAGGGGTAGTTCTTGCATATTTGATCGAAAAAATCAATTTTTAGTTTTTTACAAACAATATTTGTAGAATAGGATTTTTTGACACGATCGATATTTATAGAAATAAAGCGTATGGAATGCAGCTAACCAAGTGGCATTAAATATTCTCTTTAATACATTATATGTTATTTGAAGGTTAGCACCATCCCTCATTAAAGTGTTTTGTTTTTTGCTACTCACTCCAAACATCAAAACAAACTTTTTAACACTTTTAGTTATTTATAAATAGTACAAATTTTACGGCAAAAATATATCATATACACAACATAATTGTAAAAATATTCTATATTTTGACAAAGTTTTGCGCGAATTTTTTGAAGCCTTATTTTTTTTTTCTTGGGAAAAGTTTTATTGATTATAAAAGATAACTTTACTAGAGTTTCGTTTTTATGTTCCTCTACAAAATGTTAAATTCTCTTGTTATTGGCAATAAGACACACAAACAACCCATCGTTTCCTATTTACTATAACATGTGCTGCAAAGTTATCAATTCCAATTATATAACCAAAAATAATTTGAAAACTTTTCAGTACTTTTGCAAAGAACTCGTGCACACACGATGACGTCATAAGTTCATTTTTGTTACCTGCGACTGACTTGTCAAGTATTTGACTTTATCTCTGCAAGCTTAATGTCAGGTAGAGTTTTTCCTCAACTTTTCACATACTTTTCCATGTTTTTTTTTGCAACCTGATGTTTATTTGATATTGCAGTTGTATGGGTGTATCTGAAAACCAGAGTATCTTTGTATCTGTGTGCAGGCCTAAGCGTGTGTGACGTTTCTTTATAGACGTCACTTTGGGTACACTTAACCAAACAAAATCAAACTAATCTGTATCTCAACTTTGAATCCAATTCTGTTGGCCTCTATTTAAGTAGCTCAGTTCGGAAATCAAAGTAGCATACATTAAAAAGTCGATACTCCCTTCACTCAATCTTGTAGTTGCTGGTCAAAAGGACATCCCACTGAAAATGGGTTTATATAAAGTTGTAAGAAAAATCTACAGTCAAAATTTTTCATTTACTAAGGTAACAAAGTTGGACTGCAAGTTTTGGGCATGCGTTTAAATCTGTATCAGTGCAGTGAATTTGACTACGTATACTTAATATTTTGCATTGGTTGGCTTTCCTTGAATACGGTTCAAGAATATCATCCAAAAAAGCAAGAATTCGCTTTAAAAGGAAGAGGTCAGCTCATATTTAAGCATCTGTAAATTATATGTCATTAAAGAGAAATCCTCACAAACTAGACTCTAGATCGCTCGATTTTTTTTATATACATATTTAAATAGGAAAAGTTCAAAGAGGAACTGACTCTGACGTTCGCAGCAAAAACCGCTTGACAGTTTGTTGACAAACTAAATAATGCGAATAAAGTAAGTGCAGGTGGGTCAGAGGGATAGCCCGGAGGAGAAAAGCCGACATTTCCGTTGGCGTAGTGATGATGAGGTGTGCCAGGACTCAAGTGTATGTGCTGGCACTGACGTTGAAAAGCCGCAAAAGTGTCATAAAAAAAACGCAACTGCCATGAGAGAAAGTCCAAGTATGTAAATATATTTATATATAACTTATGTGCGGCTTCTATGTAAATATGTAAACGTTGGCAGTCAGCATTTTGTTTTTGCATGACATGAGTAAGTTTTGAGAATTTGTAAATTTCAAATTGATGTCACAAATGCCATTTAAGAACTTGCCACAGAAGTTGTCAACTTGCCATTAGATATTTATATGTATTTTTGTTAAATTATTGCGCAACATAAGATATAAGGACAGGTTAACGAAAGCTGTGAAAAAAACAAATCCTCTTTTTAGTGGATCTTATTATGAACAACATACTCCAAATTATTTTGAGACTACTTGAACCAGTGGCGAGCTTAGGGGCATCAAGAGCGAACCAAATCAATACAAATCAAAAGCTTTCGTGAGTTTCCGTAGATTGGAGCTGAAATAAATATCCAGTTGTCCCTTTTGACAAATTTAAATTTAATTTTATTCAATTCATCATGGTAAGATTTACAGCACAAGAACGTCTAAAAAATTTTCAAAATTTATAATTTATTTTTCAGTGCTCTATTGTAAAAACTTAAAAAAGCACTTCGTACTATGTAAGGACCGAATAATCTTCCATTAGAACATGCCATTTGTCGTGTAATCAATCATGTTTGAACTCATTTGACATTCGTCGAAGTCCGACCACTAATCAGAATGAGAATAGCACGGTCTGAAAAAAATATCGCTCTTGTAGAGGCCAGTATACAGGAGAATCCAAATTTATCGATATCGCCAGCATGCTACATTCATATATCGGTATAGTAATCAATCCTTATCTGTAGTACAGGCTTTGTGCACTAACAGAATAGAATTTACTCGATAAGACTTGGGCGGCGAGAAAGTACAAAATTAATAAATAGTTTTGTACTTACGAGCACGATAACCCAAGGATCAATTACGACCAAGGTTTTTGTAGAATTATTAATAATTCTAAAAAATACGTCGCGTTGGGGGACCGCTCCTAACTAACAATTAAAATACAAATAGTCTTATTAAGTAACAAAGATTAACTTAAAAACAAAATTAAGAAAATACTTCAAAAACTTTCATAGAATTACGTAAAAAAATTTGCATTTAAGACACGACCGTCAACGACGTCTGCCCTCGCGTGTCCCCCAACGCGACGTATTTTTTTAGAATTATTAATAGATTCTTAGATACTTTAACATTAAGTTTCTTTTATTATTTTTTACTTTTTAAATGAAAATTACTTAAGTTCTTGTATCGGGGGTTTTTTAAATTTTTAATTTATTTACTTTTAAGTTTATTTTACTTAAACCAACCAAGTAGCCTGGTAGCCTGCTGGCAAATCACCAAACATAAAATTATTTCTGTCGCAATCGCATCGAGAATTGTTTTTCTGAAAAAAATGTAGTAAAATAAAAAACTTTAGACATGTCTGGATCCGCGCTTCGTCGTCTGACTGCTGAATATAAACAGCTCGTACTTGATGCACCCGAAGGCAACTTCGCTGGTCCCATCAACAATGAAGATTTCTTTACGTGGGAGGCGTTGATAACCGGAAGGTGGCGTCTACTCGGCCGAACTTGTTTTCCCGACCGACATTGTACAAGATATTGCGATGAAAAATTTCACAAGTAAATCGCATATCGGGTGGACGCATCGGATAGACCCAATATGCGATTTCCTTGTGACATTTTTCAGCCCAATATTTTTGTGGGTGGACGCGTTTGCATCTCCATATTGCATCCACATGGCGATGATCCCATGTAATACGAGCTGGCCACGGAACGTTGGTGTCCAGTGCTGAGCATTGAAAAGATATTGCTCAGTGTGATAATCCTGTTGGCCGATCCCTATGAGGAATCTATTGGAAATTCGGAAGTGGCTGCTATGTGGCATGAGAATCGTCGAGAATTTAATGAAATTGCACAACGTTTGGCGCGCAAGACTCTTGGAATAAATAATTAAATGATGTTTGAGGATTCGAGACACAACCAAACCAACCAAACATATTTTTGTTAAACAATATACCGGAGTTCATGGTTCGATTTTATCTGTTTATTTTAAACAAACATTATTTTTGAGTTCTTTGAACAGTCACCCAGTTACACATTATAAATATGCAATAATGTAAAACAAGGATTTTTTGAGTTAAATATTCGTTGCTGGAAGTAATTAGAAAAAAAAATGCATTAAAATTAAAGCTAAGCTAACAACAATTAACGTCTCTTTTCTCCAGTGTTTTGGAACCTTTTATACTTGGCTAGAAAATTGATTTTATAGATAAGACCGAGCATAAAGCCTTGCAAAAGCATCTGACATATTCCAGGATTATTCAAAGAAGATAATTTTAGAACGCGACTTTTAGAATTCACATGAAAATTGAAGTCTCGAGTTGTAAATGGAATGGGAATCTGTTTACAATTCATTTAACACTCATTCATTGATTGATTGGTCTCATAAAATATGACAAATGCAGGAACAGGACAACAAATCTGAGCTAGAAGCAATCAGCGAAGAACTATAAAAGCAGACAAAAGGAAATGTCGTCCTCAATCAGATGCACTAGTACATATACATAGACACAAACACGAGGGAAATAAAATGACGAAGGAGTAAAAGAGTGAAGAACAAGCGAAAGGAGTGTAAACAGAAAATGGCTCGCACATTAACGGAAAATCAAAATATTGCACTTTCACTCAATCGAGCGAATAAAGCGAATGTCGTACAAAACAAATTGTGCGAAAGGAGCTGGCAAAACAAACCAAAAGAGTAGAAAATAAAACAACAAAATCCAACTAACAACAACAACAACTATTACACAGAAAATGCTACCAAACCAAACAGGAGAAAATGTTCTTTTCGATGTCATCAGCGACGTCCTCGACGTTTTGCGAGGGTTGGTTAGAAAGAAATCGGTATTTGTATTTGTATAAGTGTGACTTAAACATGCAGCCATCGGGATACAAAAGATATTCAGGTCTATTAAGAAATAACATATGTATATAAGTTATCTAAGAAATGATAAAAGGATAGCTCAAAACAATTGTTCAGAAAGATTGTATCTATTAGAAGATAAAAACAGAAAATTAAAGTATTCTTTAAAATTCTAATATCTTCTGCAAAACGAATCCCTATATTGAGAATTTTGACGAATAAAAAATAAAAATAAATAATTCCCTATTCAACCCATTAGAGAGGGGCATCTGTTTGAACAGAACAGGGATCTACAGTTTATAGCCGAATCGACGCTGTCTTTAATTAATGGAGACTTTCATGGCAAATAGCGTCTTTGACCTAGCGATGCCAGTGCTAGACAAATGCACCAGAGCTACTGGGGGAAATCGAACCACCGATCTACGGTTTTAGAAGCGAGTACTCTACCACTAACGCCACCGACGGCCACAGTTTTGACTAATATTTAACTTTATATCAGCTAAAGTAGCGCTATATGAAGAGTACTCCAAATGCCGTTTATGATAACAAAAAAAATTAATTTCTAAAAAAAATTAGTCTCTTTTTTGCCATGTGAATAACTTGCCTGCCTGCCCTCGTGGTGCTACCCGCTCCTTTGCGTGTTTGCATGGAAAAACAAAACAAATTGGTGCCTCTTTTCCACAACCCCATCGCCTAGATGCATCTACTCCCATATTGTACACTCAGTTGCAGCGTCCAATTTTGGCCAATTTAGATGTACTTTATGGAGTTTCAATAATGGCAAAGCAGTTTTAAAGGAGAAGTTGGTATTTGATGGGGTTATCGTCGTATTAACGTCTGCTTTAACAAAACTGAGATTGCTCGAAACATCAACAACGGAACATCAACATCAACTAGGCAGCAAATAGTTTGGTAGCAGTTCCAGATCCCAAGCCAGATCGTTCAAGTGAAATATAGTAAAGCCGCAACCAAAATATAATGTGGGAACAATGTCAGGATTACTCTTAGCCACTTCTTTCTGTTTCTACTTTGCTTTAAAGCCATGTATGGGTCATGGCTTACTATAATTTTTAAAAATATTTTTCCACTGAAATCCTGTTTTTTTTTAAATTTTTTTTGAGAAAAATATTAATCAATTAACAATTATTTGTTTTTATTGTTCTTGATATGCGCGTTCTTTGCTTAATAAAGTCCCATTTCTTTACTTTTTGTTTGAATTTTTTTTTGTTGCATTTTGCCAACAACTTTTTTATTTTTAACTGCCACAAAACTCTAACAATCTCATCTCTATGTAAAGCTTTTCCTTGCGGCTTTTATTTTTCAGTCCGACAGACGAGAACCAAGTGAAATGAGCCCCGCTGTGGTTCTTGATTCCGAGAATTTCTTTACCGTGTGAGTTTTGAAAAAAAGTAAATCCGAAAAGCAGCTGTTTAAGCCAGAGGGAGCCACGTTGCAGGTACCTCAAAAGGGTCGAAAGAGGAGCACGGAGCATCAGCATGACTTATATTTGTTAGCTCAGTAGCTTATGAGGCATACAGATGCCCTGTTTGATTCTGTAACCAAAAAAAAAATAAAAATATTTTAATGGGTTAAGTAAATAATAGATTTAATTTCCACCTGGAATGAATGGATGCGTTTATATATGTATTAATTTTTTAGAAGAGATAGATGATCGATAATTGGACAGGATGGTAACTTTAATTCATAAAATATTTAACACGGTTTTACCGAATCTTAATCAAAGAGCCTGGCATATGAATCTTTGTTTCACTTCTTCAATCACATGCGTTCCATAAAAAAAATTCCATATTCATAAGTTCTATATGGATTAGGCCATCCCACAGACATATACAGCCTTGTATATTTTGTACATATATTTTTTTTTTGTTCAATGCATTTACTTAGAGCTTTGAGCCAAAGAGTTTGCCAGGTTCTTTTGCTTTTTTAAAGCCAAAGTAAGATGAAACGCTCTAGGAGTACACACAACCATTAGGATGAGGATAACCCCATTCTAAGTCACTTCCCATTGCAATGGCACCAGGAAGCACGTTATGGCCAACATGTGCTGCTCGTTCCATTATCAAAGTAAAAAAGTAACTTGAACAAAACTGGAGAGTTTCAAGATGTGACAGACGAGGAGTATGAGGAGCATGTGGCATGCAACTTTGTGCATAAAACTGCAACAAATCATTTTTTGGTCAGCTGTAGTGCAAGACCCAAGGCAGGAAAGGGAACTTTAAGATGATTCATGTAGCAACATCTTAAAGTTCCCTTTCCTTATATATGTATAATAAAAGTATATAATATATTTACTTATAGGTAGCATCAACATGTCCAATCGATTGGAGAACATAAGTTTGTTTTGGAGATCCTGAAATGAGATAAAATGTTGAATTAGTTAGCTTCTTTGGAACGGAAACTCACTTCTATTCTAAGTTGGGTCTTTTTTTTTGTTCTAAAATTTTTTACAAAAATGGGGGATTACGTTTTGTATCAAGAACAACTGATAAATGGAAATCGTAAGCAACACAAATAAAAAAAGTGTAACTTAAAAAAAAAAATTGCCGAGGAAGAAATGATTTTAATAATATTTATTATTTAAACTTTAAAAAAATGCAGCCAAATGCATGCTCTAACACATACATACATGCTATAATTATTAAGTTTACGACATTTTTAATAACACTTTAACAACACATAATTATTCCTTAATACACCCAACATCCCTTTTATCCAAGTTTTTCGCTGCATATTATGCGTTTTCTTTACAGATTTAATAAATTATGTTGAATTAAAAAGCCAGTTTGATATTTTTTTATACATTCCTTTACAACCATTACCCCAACCAATTGTAAGCTACGTTTTCCTCATCCATCACTGAAATGCTTCTCTGTCAATGGAAAGGAGAGTTCGATTTTTTCTTTTAACTTTATTATTGCTCCATATTTGTCTGTCAGGCAAACTTTCGAGCTTTTTTGATGGCTAAAAGAAATCAAACTTTCTTAATTAACTTTCTTTGCCAAAATGGCAAAGTCGACAAAGACAGTCGAATTGACGCTTCATCAAAATTTAACGACGATTTAAGTGGAGTAGACCAGCGTAGCAGGCAAAGTGGGCTTAAGCCAAAAATAAATTAATTTTCAACATATCAGAAAACCAAAGGAATTGATTAATATTTATTCTCTTGAGCTAGCCGCTCACAAATCAGCTGCCAAGGTAGTTTCCTGTAATACCTTCCCAGACAATTGTCTAGTATTACTAAATTCTCCTGTAGTAAATCTAAATCTAATCGTGCTAAATCTCCACCCTTTCCTTTGCACCTATTCTACCTCGAAACATCGGTAAACTATACTTCAAGGGTCCTATGTGTCGTTTTTTCGGCAGTTTTTTATAGCCCTGGTGATACGGGGGACTCCGCCTGCCTGTTTACTAAATATAATAAGTTTAATTTAACATTAAGAAGTGAGTCTCTTTCAAGAAAATAAATAAATACGCTTCACAGCCAAAGCAATGACCCCATAAGATCAAGAAGTGTTCCACTAAGGTTCTTTCATATTTGGTCGAAAAAATTAATTTTTATTGTTTTTACAAACGATATTCGTAGAATATGTGTAGGAAAGTATTTTTCGACACGATTAACATTTATAGAAATAAAGCGTCTCGAACGCACCTACCCAAAAGAATTTCTTACACGAGTTAACCTTAGTCCCCAAAATAGCAGTGGCATTAAGTTAACTCTTTAATACATTATATTTGGGGGTAAGCACCATCCCAAATTAAATTTAAACAAATAAAATTAAATTAAATTAAAGCAAACTGTCGGTTTACATAAATTCGTCTATGCTATTTATATACGATACCGTATATGTAATGTTCATAAGTTGGATTGATAGTGCTTGTTTTTTTAACTACCCAGGAAAGTTTTATAAAGGTCGTGCTTTCTTAAGGTTAAGTACACTAAAAAGATGTTTGTAAAAATATTTAAAAATAAATGCTGCTTCACAATAAACTTAACGACTAATCGTTTCGATGCAGAAAATTAGGAACTACTTTTATCATTTTATTTATACTAAAAGCGGCCATGTACTCGATTAGATTAGATTCCCTGTACCACAAGTAGTCTGCGTTTTCATTTTTGCTACTCACTCCAAACATCAACATAAACCTAATATCGGTTTTGACTGCTTATATATAGTATAAATTTCATGGCATAAATATATCACGCATACGTAATTGTAAAAATATTCAATATTTTGATAAAGTTTTGCGCGCATTTTTGAAAGCTGTATTTTTTTAAGGAAAAGTTTTATTGATTTTCAAGTACAAAAGATAACAGATTTTTACAAGAGTTTCGTCTTTATATCCCTCTACAAAACATTAAATTTTCTTGCTATTGGCAATAAGGCACACAAACAACCTTTCATTACCCATTTTCTTTAACATGTGCTGGAAAGTTATCAATTCCAATTATATAACTAAAAATAATTTGAAAACTTTTCAGTACTTTTGCAAAGAACTCGTGCACACACGATGACGTCATAAGTTCATTTTTGTTACCTGCGACTGACTTGTCAAGTATTTGACTTTATCTCTGCACGTTCAGTTCAGTGCCACGCCGAGTTTTCCTTCAATTTTTCACATACTTTTCCATATTTTTTTTTGCAATCTGATGTTTAGTGGATATTGCAGTTGTATGCGTGTATCTGAAAACCAGAGTATCTTTGTATCTGTGTGCATGCCTAAGCGTGTGTGACGTTTATTTATAGACGTCACTTTGGGTACACTTAACCAAACAAAATCAAACTAATCTGTATCTCAACTTTGAACCCAATGCTTTTGGCCTCTATTTAAGTAGCTCAGTTCGGAAATCAAAGTTGCATACATTAAAAAATCTTTACTCCCTTCACTCAATCTTATAGGAGCTGGTCAAAAGGACATCCCACTGAAAATGGGCTTATATAAAGTGGTAAGCAAAATATACAATAAAAATTTACCATCTACTAAGGTAACAAAATTGAGCTGCAAGTTTGGAGCATGTGTTTAAATCTGTATCACTGCAGTGTATTTTAATACGTATACTTAATATTTTGCTTTGGTTTGCTTATGTACCTTAAATAAGGTTCAAGAGTATCATCCAAAAATGCAGGAATTCGCTTTAAAAGGAAGCTGGTCAGCTAGATTATATGTCATTAAAGAGAAATCGTCACAACCTACAAAGTTCTAGCCAAATGACATTTTTTTTTTTTAAATATATATTTAAATAAGGAAAGTTCAAAGAGGAACTGACTCTGACGTTGGCAGCGAAAACCGCTTGACAGTTTGTTGACAAACTAAATAATGCGAATAAAGTAAGTGCAGGTGGGTCAGAGAGCGGGGACCAAAGGAGAATTGCCAGCATTTCCGATGGTCTAGTGATGATGAGGTGTGCCAGGACTCAAGTGCATGTGCTGCCACTGACGTTGAAAAGCCGCAAAAGTGTCATAAAAAAAATACAACTGCCATGAGAGAGTATATAAATATATTTATATATAACTTATGTGTGGCTTCTATGTAAATATGTAAGCGTTGACAGTCGACAGTTTGTTTTTGCATGGCATGAGTAAGTTTTGAGAATTTATAAATTTCACATTAATGCCACAAATGCCATTTAAGAACTTGCCACAGAAGTTGCAACTTTCTATTAGAAATTTTGTTAAAATGTTGCATTACATAAGATATGAGATACGAAAGTTGGGAAAAAAAACTTATCCGCTTTTATGTTGGCTTTCAGTTGTCGTAAATTGATTAAATCACTAAACACAATTAGGTACAAAGTACTCCCAAATAATTTGAGACTTTTTGAACCAGAGACCAGTTTAGGCGCGCCAAGAGAGAACCAAATCGATCAGAATCCAAAGCTTGCCTGAGTTGCCGTAGATTGGAGCTCACTTTGTAAATTGTGTTTTTTTAAAGGGGTCCGGTTGGCGGAAGGGATATTTCTGAAACCAGTTGCCCCTTTTGACAAATTTAAATTTAATTTTATTCAGTAAGGACTAACAATCATCATGGTAGGGTTTGCATCACAAGACCGTCTTCAAATCCACAAAATTTATATTCAAATCAGTGTTCTATTGTTAAATTTAACAGAGCTCTTCGTACATATTCGGTACATACCGAATAATCGCCCATTAGAACATGCCATTCGTCGTGTTGTTGATCATATTCGAACTCATTTGATATTCCACGAAGTCCAACCACTAACCAGAATGGGAATATCACGAAAATTTCGCTGTTGTTGAGGCCAGTGTAGAGCAAAATCAAAATTTATCGATTCGTCGGCGTGCATCACTCATATATCGGTATATTCACCAATCCTAATCGATCCAAAGCGATTCTTGGTAACATACATTCTGGAAACAAAAACAAATATTAAAAACCTGTAACCTGTTCGCTATGTCTTATCGATACAAAACCAAATGACTTAGGCGGAGAGCAAATAGAAAATTTAGAAATAGGTTCGTTGTACTTACGAGCACCAAAAACCTGAAGATCTATTCATCCAAGTTTTTTTTGAAACAAATACAAAAATTCTAACATATTTTACAATTCCATTTCCTTACAGTTAATTGATGTATTTCTTCTTCTTGCTTTCCTCATCTCCCAATGCAGCATATGGTGTCAATTTTGGAATTATAGCAATTCTTTTTATATACTAGAAAAAAAAATTTTGAAATCCATAAGCAAAAACAGAAACATTCATTGAACTTATTCTTAACCTTATATTGAAAGATCTGCTTAGACAGGTTGCAAAACTTTAACAGTAGTTAGGATGATATACAGTTTAGGATATAGTTAAACTAAAAGTTTTGACTTCGATTTAGCTCGTTTCCGAATATTTGTGATTAGAAATATTTGAATAGAATTGTTACAAATTTTTGAACTGAAAATTGAAAAGTTGTTTGTTTGTTTGAACTTGAATAGCCTTGACTGCTTGAAGATTTGACAAAGACCCACATATAAGGATTGGACATAGTTGCTTATTGAGTGCTTTAATTTTTTTATATAATATGGGGATTTATTTTTGGTCTTCTGGTGATAAATTTATTAAATTATTTCTTGGAAACAATATTTTTGCAAAATTTCTTACATGAAAGTATAACTACAATTACTATTATGATCCGATTTTGATATTAAATAAAAACTTATGTAAATTTGTTTCAAAAAAATGTATTTAACGATTCAGAAATATTATAGCATTTCAGACCCAAATTATCGACGACTATTATTTGAAATTAAAAAATTACAATTTTTACTATATCTTGTGGATGACATATTTCAAATATGTATTCAGCTTTTAAAAATGAAGCTTTTGATATATGAAGCATTAATATACTATATATTAAGATGACCGTAGACAGACAAGTTTTAAAATATTTTCAGACTTATGCTTTCTCAAATATTGCCTAATATTATTAGAGCAGCCCTCGCAGTTAAACTTCTGCAGACTTCGTCAAGGCAAACTTTTTGCACTTAGCACAAATTGTTCAACCATTTTCGTATTATGACAATTATAACTGTGTTTATGTCTACATGAAAGTATCTGTGTGTGAATGAGTATGTGTGTGTAGATGTGTGTATTTGCAAATTCCTTAAAAGAAACTATTTACTTGGGAAATTGCAACAAATGCTTGTAAAAGTCTCTGTTGCACTTTTCCGCATAACAATGACAAAAGTTGTGAAAGCAGCAGGAAAAAATAGGAAAATTAAAATTTCTATACAAGTCTATTATATGTGTGTAGAAGAAAGAGAGTGTCTTAAGCAGCCATTGGTAGCTGTTCTTCAGTGGCGGATTTAAGGAAAAAGGCCCAGTGAGCAAAATTTCTTCAGGGCCCGCCGCTCAAATTTTTTCAACGATGAAGTTTAAATATTGCAATGGACTATGCTTGGTAGAATCTGATTTACTTATACTTCAGAGCAGTTGTAAAAAAAGTTGGATATTTCTCCATCAAATTGCACACATTTTTTCAAATTCTTTCTCTTCCATGTTTTTGAAGGATTCAGGTTTGAGAAATCCGAGAAGTGAGTTTATCTCGTAAAAACCCCTTTCTTTCTTGTAATTCACTGCACATTCTGTCCAGAACTTCAAAGTAGCGGAGTCTTCGTTTCTTTATCATATATATATCGATATCTTTCAATGGCACAGCATACTGTTCATCTTGTGTCTCTCTTCGACAGTCAGAGTTGGTCTCAAAAAGTTCAAGTTTCAATTCTTTCAGAAGTTGGATGCCGAAAATTTTGTACAGGGTCCGGCACTCGAAGTGGCACTCGAATTAAAAAGACCATAAATTCATTTTGGAAAATTACCTTTACTCAATTCAAGGTACAAAGTGTGTAAAAATAATACGAAATTTAGAAACAATTTAATTTCGCTCAATATGGCCACCTTTTGCCTTCACTATGGCCTTGAGACAGTCCAAAAATGAATCGCAAGCTGCCCGAATGTGACTTGCAGGTATTTTGGCCCACTCGTGGACAATGGCTTTTTTCAGCGCCTCGAGACTGTTGTATCTTTTAGTTCGGACCTTGCTCTTCAAAATGGCCCAAAGAGAATAATCCATCGGATTCGCGTCTGGTGAATTCGAGAGTCATTGTGTGGACGTTATGAAGTTCGGAACGTTGTTTTTCAGCCATTCTTGGTTCACTCGAGCTTTGTGAGACGGTGCCGAGTCCTGTTGAAACGTCCATGGTCTGCCACCGAAATGTTTGTCTGCCCACGGCTTCAAAGCAACCTCCAGAACACTTTCCCGATAATATTGCGCATTAACCTTGACGCCAGGCTCGATGAAATCGATTGGAGAGCGCCCATCTGCGGTTACAGCGGCCCAAACCATTATCTATGGCGGGTGCTGCCTCCTGGTGGCCAATCGATGACTCAAATTCTCGTATGAACGGTCCCTCAAGTAAACCCTATCGTTTTGAGAGTTTACGAATTGCTCAATTGTAAAAATGTTCTCGTCAGAAAACACAATGTTTGGCAATTGACCGCTTTCGGCCAAGCGAAGCAACTCCTTCGCTCTCTCAAGTCTGACTTGTTGCTGCTTCGGTGTGAGATTATGTGCCTTTTGGATCTTGTAAGGCTTGACCTTGAGTCAGACGGTCAGATATTTTCAGTTCTTTCGCCATTTGATTGGCACTTCATCGGGGATTTCGCTCAAGTCGCTTCTTCACTTTTTGAACCATCTCACGTGACGTTGCAGTCTTTTGATGACCATCTCCATGACGTTTTGCGATGCTACCAGTATCATTGTAACGAGTTATGGTGCGATAAACGAAAACTTTATTTACTTTAAGGTGTTCGAGCTCACGAACAATCGCTGGTTGTGATTTTCCAGCTAAATATAATGCAACTACACTATTACGTTTGAAATCCATTACTGATTTTTTTTTCGCGTTTACTCACTGCAAAATGCTTTCGTGCGCTTGTAAACAATACTCTAAACTGTCATTTAGCTAACTTACAGACAGCTGATGCCCGTGCGTCAGCTGCGCGAGCGGTCTGAATTTGGTTACACTTCGAGTGCCGGACCCTGTATTTTGAGACAGATTTTTGCATTCTTCCAAAAGGTTTTCCCATCGTCGATGAGACTGCGAGAAGTAGCTGAAAATTCGTTGTAATGTTGCGAAAAAGGTTTTGATTGAAGGGCTGGCGAATTTTTCAGCTGCATGTGATTGAACCAGGTTGAGTTGATGCGCTGTGCAATGGATGTAAAGAACGAAGGCCTTCTCACCAACATATCTTCTGATAAGTGCTTGTAATCCATTCAGCTCTCCTGACATAACGGGCGCGCCATCGAAAGCTTGACCACATAGATGAACGTTCTTTGAAACATAGTATCTTGGCTCCTGTTTCATTTTTATGGATTGTGACGTATCGTACCAATATCGCCATTTGGTCCAAGTGAGCAACATCAGTTGTTGAGTCATCGATCAGTGTGAAAAATTTTGCAAGCGCGCTTTTGCCCGCCTGTTAAATCCGCCACTGCTGCTCTTCCTTTTCCTAAAAGCCTCTGCGGAAAGTTTCTTGGTCTGCTCAACAATAACCTGTGCTGTGTCAAAGGGAGTAGTGTGGACCTGAGAGGAGCTCGATGCATGTGGAGCTGCTCCTTGCTCAAAGGACGTGAGCAAAAGTTGCAGCTAAATGAAATATGTTTTGTACCTCGGCAAATATCTTACTAACTTTGCCACACACACAAGTTTTGCCTACCAAAATGTACAAGAATTATTTTTAATTGTTGGCTTTAGTTTTTGTGGCATCTGCCATGACTCCAACTGAGAGTATAAATAAATTAATTATAAAAATTAAATGGTTTTTTGGCAAAGTCGCTTTATTAATAAGCTTCTGGCTGAAAGCACTTGAAAAGCAATATTTGTCAAATGTGGTCTAAAAATGAAAATGATGTTTTAATAAATTGACGAAAAATATAGCTATAATTTTGATTTTATATTAATTGCTTTAAACTTACGCAAAATAAATGCATGTTTTGTTCGAGAGCTTCAGTTTCATTCCCCTAGACCCTCCCATAAACGTATTTATAGAAACAATTCATAACTGGGCAACTAGAAATTGACTCAAAATGTTGTGGTCAATAATTACAAGCCATGATAATGATAATAATGAAGTTGTTGCTGATGATAATGATGACATCATTTGGGTTTTATTGGCATGCAATTATTTTTGTTTGCTTTTAGATGTAAGCTACACTGAGAGAAATCATCAGTTGCATGGAATTTTTGTATAGCAAGCGAATTGAATTAGTTGGATCTAGCTAAAACTGTTAAGGAAGACCGGTCCTCACATATGGTGCTGAATTATGGACGTTGAAAGTAAATGATAATGTTAAGGCTAACTAAAGAAGCATTATGCGAAAATTAACGATCCTTATCGTCTTGAAGACGGCACATATCGTATTCGTTACAACAACGAAATTGAAAACATTAATTTAAGCACAGCGGATTAGATGGATTGGCCATATTATACGAATACCAAACGAAAGAATTGAAAAAACGGTGTCTGGACGTAGAGTAAGTCCAAGGGGCGGAAGAAAAAGGGGTCGACCAAGAAAGATGGCTTGATGACGTCGAAGCAGACTTGAAAACGATGATAATTTGCAATTGGAAAGATAAAGCGAGAGAGGGAGTGAACTGAAGGAAGATTGTTGATGAAGCGAGAGAAAAAGTGAACTGGAGAAAGATTGTTGAAGCTATGGTCCGCCCCGGACTCTAAAGCTAAAATAAAGAAACCTATTAAGGGCGGGTTTCAAATACTTAATTGATGTTTCTATAGTTAATACGATTAAGATTTAGAGAGTAAGTCAACAATTAAAGGTTCATCAATCACAAAAGTTCTACGATTTTGAGACGTGTATTTTGAAGCATTACCACATGGAATGTAACTGACTAAAAATCTGAACCATAAAAACCAAAACCAAACCCGAAACTAGAAACAAGAAAAAACACTCCGAAATGAAGCTTAGCAATGACTTTGTGGTACATTAAGCTTATACCAACAAATCCGCTCTTGGTCACTTCTCTGGTCATCACAAGTTGGTTACATTTTGGGTGGAGCGCTCAGAGTAGAAGTTAAGAGCTGTCCAACAGTGCCCATTATACGTTCAGTTATAATAAGCCACAAAAGCTGTTCCAACAGCAACAACAACAACATGAGACAAATTGCTGTAGCCGGACAGACACATGGACAAGAAAATGTTAAGGTGCAACGGTGCATATAAAACCAAATGGCAAAGATGCCACAACGTCCATCACTACTCAGTCAGCTGGTCAGTTTGGAGGGTAGGCGATTCGCCTGTCAAAGATTTTCGTTTTCACCAAAGACAGTACGTAAATAAAATTTTACTTTTTGTTGAAGCCATAAGGCTGGGTTTGCATAATCGGAAATAAAATCGACCGGCAGACCTTGCGTATACTGAACTTTTTTTAGGCTTAAGTTTCTTAATACTAATTAAAACTATGGCAAGAACCAGACATATTATAGTCGAGTTGCCCATAGAGGATTATAGCATAGCATACGGAAGTTGGCGTGAGTTTTTTATAAGTAATTCAACTTTATGGTGACTACTATTGTCCAAGTTTGCAGATTCGTTGCTATTCACAGAAACTGTTTATCTTATCTGTTTTGTTATCTTATGTCTGAAAGAAGAAAATAAAGAAATTTATTTTATCTAGTAAGCTCAGGTATTTTTCTACAGAACAACCTACCAACTTGTATGATATTCAGGTCCCGAAAGTCCTTATCAAGCAGCGTAGGCTACAGCAAATTCGAAGAAGGAATAGCATCCGTATTCCTTAACAACTAACCCCATCTAGGCAATTTAATGGATTCTGAATTAGTTCCTGTGACTCGGGGTCGCCCTATACTTGAGGCATCTCTATCCTAACAGGAAACAACATCAATTGGCTTCAGGGAGGCATGGCCCGTATAACTAGATGAAGCAGTGACTATTGGACATTCGGACTAGGCTTATCAAATTTTTGGCTTTGAGTAACTTGCAAGCAGGGAGATTTTATTGCCGAAAAAACAATAGTTGTTGCCTTAATCTTTATTACTTTATTGTGAAGTTGAAACGCGTCCGTACTCAACGAGAGCATGATCGAGACTTGAAACAAAACGTAAATGCAATGTAAGTAAAATATTAAAATTTGTATTTATATTTTACTCAATTTCAACTAAAATACAGTTGCTGCAATATAGCTTTAATATTCATATTCAAAGTAGAAGCAGATTAACTTAAACCTTTTAAAAATTAAAAAATACAAAAAAATAAATACATAAAAATACTTATTCCAATGAATGTTAAGCTGATGCCTTCGTCTCGAATTTAAATCTCTATCAAATTTAATTTTTTGTTTTAACGACTTTGTTGCTTATAATTCGTAAAGGGTTTAAGCATTTTTTTTAAGACTAGTAGCACTTGCCGTTTTTAAGTCAAAACTTTCTTTAAACTTAATTTTTAACTAATAGATGGTTCGTCTAAAATTTGGTTCCAGTGATTTGAGTGCTGAAACTTAGCTACATTATATATTTTTGCGTTTCGTGTTAAAATACAAAAAAATTAAATACAAAAAATTTAACCTATAAGATGTAAAAAATTTGTTAAAATTAAATAATATTGAGTGTATAAATATAAAATCGCCGTTTTTTCTCATGATTTGAAGCTTTATTGTAAAAAACTCGTTACATACTCATTCTTCTAATAAATTTCCATTGTTAGCCACAACTTTCCCATCTTTTTGGCAGCTTCTAAATTCCTCATCGGAAAAATTTTTCTTTTTTTGACGCGATCCAATTTTCGATCCAAAGCTCGAAAGTGCTGTTCGGACAGGTCATGCATCATCAATCGGTTTAAGTAAAAATCAGAAGGGTTGATGACAGGAGAGTACGGCGGATGGGGTAGAAACATCGTGAAGAGCGTTGTCATATAAAAGTATGACCTTATCGTGTCTCTAAGCACGTTCCTCTTCTTCTTATGCCCTGTCACTTTTAGTAGAGCATAGGACTATCAGGATGGTTTTCGATGTTAAAACATGGGATTTGCATCTCCAAATCCATCGTGCATGCTGCCGAAGCAGGTAGATTAGCCGTAAGAGCACGGCTACTACTTGGAGATTGAATATGCAGAGGGTTAACTCTAATGATTATAAAGAAATATATAAAGAATCTTGGACCTGACAGTGAGTTAAAAGCTCCAAGCTAGTTCTGAAAACTTTGCTTAGGCCGCCCCTAAAATGGAGTACAGTCGCTACGTTGTGCATCGCACTTCGCTTCACTGCTCCTCGAAGAGCCTACCGGCAAGGGTGACCCAACCAGTAGCTATGCTACCAACATGGCTTTTAGGGTCATTGCAGCTTCTGAGCCCCATCACCACGTCAAGGTGGCGATCCCCGAGGGGGCTATCATATATTCTTCACTTGCTGATCTATTAGCACATAACTCATACGCAGCGTACGACATGGAATTAAACAAAATACAGCAAACAGTAAAAATGAAAATTCCTTGAATGTAACTGTATCTGCAAATGCTACAATAACTGTTGCTGTAACTGAAGAAGCCGACAAGTGGCATGTGGCAAGTCATGGAGCTCATGACAAAATGCCGGATGCATTCCCTAGCATGACAACAATTCGGCAATTTGACACTCCTCCTACACTTTCCGACACAATAATTTCTCCACCCATGAGTGATTAACGATCGTTGTGCATTTCTTGTGAGGACCAAGACATAAAGGCACGCAAAAAGATTAAAGGACACCCAAGCTCTGCTGGGGGGACCTATCCAAGCACTCAAATTCCTTAGAAGAACATTTTCATTCCGAAGCGTGTGAGTGAAATCAGGAATAGGACTAGACTAAAATTTAATTTAGAACTTGAACAAGGCTGGGATTGTTAATAAGAATAGAAGTCAGTCAGCCTATATGGGCGCTGCAGTGCGGCCCACTGATGACAGTTAGTTTTTTTAACTTGTTCTAAATTGATTTGCCTAATTGTTTTTTTATCCACACACACAAACACACATTTAAACGGATACACAAATACGGATGCCATTGTCTTTAGCAAATTAACTTCACTTGCTTAGGTTTTTTTTTTTGGTATACCCTAACGGCGGCTATTGCTGTTTTTAAGGCTCGGTACAAAGAATGACTTGTAAACATCGAATGCTATCCCTGCTACTGTCTCTATATGCCGTGTTACGCCCGTATAAATGAATACCTCAACTGCCGAAGCAAATTACTCCACTTTTGAATTTCTCGAAATTTAATAGTCTAAATTTTTTATTTAATTATAGGTAAATCGTTATAAAATATTACTTAAATGACTTTTAGCAATCCATAAAGTAGCTAAAAATGCACTTAATTAAATTTGAAAAGTTGAAACCCCATATTATATAATTTAAGTGTGACTTTAAGGATAATTCAGAATTTAGTACTCCTGATATAAGAAACATTGTTGCAGGTAGGACACTACCTATGTCTAAATAATGTAAGCCAACCTTTATTATTTATTAACCAACCGACTGAGCTGCAACAAGAGAATAGATATGATAGACTTGTTAAAATTCATTCATAAGGACAAATCAATGTGACCAGAGCTTAGATACAGCTAACGAAAAAGACTCAATTTCATTTACTCCATGAATTAATTTAAAGAGATATATGTAACAGAGCAGCTATAATTTATTTAAAATTTTAAATAATGTTTGTATTTTTTTTTGTATAAAACATAAATTTAAAACTGATCTTCATTTCATACTTTTTTTTTATATGCCAAATCGATTAAATTTCGCAATTATATAAAATTGTAATACAACGATGATATATTTCATATACAATATGTCACTATGTCCTTAAATTTATAGTACATTGTAAATTTATATTTCAACGTTCTCTTTAAAAATCTACTGTAAATCTAGGTACTTGATTTTATTTTCTTAACGTTTTGTTTACGGGTTTACCGATTGGTATATGAATTATTGACATTTTTTCTAAAATCTTAAATAAAAACGCATATAATTTACTTTTTCTGTAAAAGAAATATAAATTTAAAACAAATTTTTTTCACACGCCAAATCGATTAACTTCTTTATTCACAATGAAATTATAATACTAATAGCGAGATATTTCATGTTATCCATCTTATGTTTGTAATACGGCGTAACACATAGGATAAACTTGCATTAACACAGTCTTAATCATCAATTCGAATGTAGAACTTAACTGGAATTTTTAATTTTCTCAACTATTTGCTTTATAGAGATAATGGATTTGACCAGCTTTAACGAACTTGGACCAGAAAAATTGGATGTACGCAAATAATAATAACACAGCCCCACAAAAAAAAAATGCTGTACTACAGTGTCCGGCACTCGAAGTGTAACCAATTAAAAAGGCCATAAATTCATTTTGGAAAATTACCTTTACTCAATTCAAGGTACAAAATGTGTAAAAATAATACGAAATTTAGAAACAATTTACTTTCGCTCAATATGGCCACCTTTTGCCTTCGCTATGGCATTTAGACGGTCCAAAAATGAATCGCAAGCTGCCCGAATGTGACTTGCAGGTATTTTGGCCCACTCGTGGACAATGGCTTTTTTCAGCGCCTCGAGACTGTTGTATCTTTTAGTTCGGACCTTGCTCTCCAAAATGGCCCAAAGAGAATAATCCATCGGATTCGCGTCTGGTGAATTCGAGAGCCATTGTGTGGACGTTATGAAGTTCGGAACGTTGTTTTTCAGCCATTCTTGGTTCACTCGAGCTTTGTGAGACGGTGCCGAGTCCTGTTGAAACGTCCATGGTCTGCCACCGAAATGTTTGTCTGCCCACGGCTTCAAAGCAACCTTCAGAATACTTTCCCGATAATATTGCGCATTAACCTTGACGCCAGGCTCGATGAAAACGATTGGAGAGCGCCCATCTGCGGTTACAGCGGCCCAAACCATTATCTGTGGCGGATGCTGCCTCCTGGTGGCCAATCGATGACTCAAATTCTCGTATGAACGGTCCCTCAAGTAAACCCTATCGTATTGAGAGTTTACGAATTGCTCAATTGTACAAATTTTCTCCTCAGAAAACACAATATTCGGCAATTGACCGCTTTCGGCCAAGCGAAGCAACTCCTTCGCTCTCTCAAGTCTGACTTGTTGCTGCTTCGGTGTGAGATCATGTGCCTTTTGGATCTTGTAAGGCTTGACCTTGAGATAATTTTTCAGTATGCGACGGATGCTACGGTCAGATATTTTCAGTTCTTTCGCCATTTGATTGGCACTTCGTCGGGGATTTCGCACAAGTCGCTTCTTCACTTTTTGAACCATCTCACGTGACGTTGCAGTCTTTTGATGACCACCTCCATGACGTTTTGCGATGCTACCAGTATCATTGTAACGAGTTATGGTGCGATAAACGAAAACTTTATTTACTTTAAGGTGTTCGAGCTCACGAACAATCGCTGGTTGTGATTTTTTTTTTGACCCCTTCCATTTTAAAACACCAGGTCCGCGCAGGTCATGATTTTAGATTTCAATGAAACTGAAATATGTTGTTCCTTGATCGATTTAATTGATTGTACAACAGAGGGCATTAAAACAATCGGTATTAGAATTTAGAAGGACCTTGCACAAGATCTAGACGAATAAAGAAAAGATTGTAGAGAAAGCCAAAACTCACCCCGGCTTAGAAAGCTTAACGATGATGATGATGAATCGATGTGGCTTGTGAACTATTCAAGTATCCCATTATACCATAAGTTGGTTAAGTTCGTCATCTCTATAAGCTGCAACGGTTTCCTGCTTTGACAGTTATTCTCAAGTAGTAAAGGGAATTTGGGATGCGATGCTCTAAAGTTTTTAAATTTCTTACTCATTTTTTTTAGTACTACAATTTTGTTGCTCTGTTCTGCCACTTTCAAATGCCTTTTGCTTTGGCTTTGTTTGATACCCTTCTGCCCTTTATATATTATCTGCCTGTTTACTCTCTTTGCTCTCAATTTCTTTCCTTCTCTGCTTTACTCGCTTGGCGTACGTATCTATTATTGGTATTTGCTGAATGAATGGTTTGTACGTGCCCAAGGGCATTCCCATACTCATATTATAATTGTATCTGCTGCTTCGCCTATGCATTGCAATGGCAAATGGCAATGCCGGATACGCTGACAGCGGCAATGGCAATGACTGCGTGCTGTTTCCGTTGCTGCTCCGCCTTTCTCTTGTATGCGTGACTGGCGGCGACTGTTTTAGAATGAGTGTGAGTATCTGAATGTGTGCGTACACACTTGTATCTGTGTGTGAGTGTGTTTGTGAGGCATACGGATGCGGCCACATTTGTGGATAAAATCTAAGCGATTTTACAATGTTATTGTTTCCTGGGCACAAGAAGGATTGGCTTGTATGGAAAGGTCTTCCCTTCCCAAAGAAGTGGAAGCTACCACAACCATGTTTTATTGTGTATTGAAACATAATTATTTGTTTATGTTTAATTTTTGTTCATTTCTATATTCATTTGCATTGTTGAAATAATTGTGAATAAGCTGAGAGCAAACGCCCAGCAGTAGGTTATGCCTCTAGGCTTACCTACACTTGGAGAAATAAAATGTATTAAAAGTGCTTAAATGTAGTTCAGAAAAACAAAAAATTTTTTTAATATTGTGTAATATTTCGAAATTGTATATATTTTGTTTTTTAAATTAATAGTCACAATTCAAACATTGTGGTCCCAAAGAATACTCCTTCAGCTTAAAGCTTAATATAAAAAATGATTTTTTAGTTAATAAAAATCAAGCTGAAAATTTGTAATTTTAACAAATGGTAGAAAGGTAGGTTCATTTGCCCCGGGCCCAGCGTTTAAGGGTCGCCGCTCAACCGATGGAAAAAAAATTACAAAACGGGTAAACGCAGGAAAATTCCCAAAAATTTAGTTTAGATTAACTAAATAGAGTTCGCCCATTGATGTTAATCACTACCAACTATCAAGATATTGTCGCTTCTCTAAAAAAAGTTCTTGAAATGGGTTTGTTACCAGAAATTCAGGTAGACGTTGCTACTTCGCTCAAGTGGCTTCAGTCTTTTGACTTCATCCTTTTGACAACCATTTGGTACAAATCTTTGCAATGCCTTTAAGACGCAATGTATTTGAGTGCCCTGAGGAACGCCTTAAAGTTCAAGTCTTCTTCCCACCAGTGGATCTCTTGTTGAATGAGCTCAGCGAACTGCATTCTAGGATATCAGAATTGTCGAAGCTCTTCACATCTATCATTGAGCCACAGGGTATCTCGAGTACGCTGCACATGAATATGAAAATACCGGAGCTGATTTACAAGAGCCATCTATCACAGCAGCAAGTGCATTGAAAAACGCATATCCGAATGATTTTGTTAAGAGTGATCTGTGAGGCGAAAGCGATTTGTTGCATAGGATTCGCAAAGTAATGATATGGGATACCAATTCTGCCTTGGAGCCACTGAACCTCATATCTGCGTGTGGGTAAGAGAATGTTTTGCCATAAGTATGTATGGCATTGAGACTTTTACTTGTTTTGCCACCATCTGTTAATTACGGAGAAATAGCCTTCAGCAAGCTTGGTCTAATCAAACATAAATTGAGATACACCATGGTCGAGGACAGGTTAAATCCCCCAATGATTATCAGCATTGAGCACGAAAAGGCGAGTTCTATCAGTTTTGAGAAGATTATTGAAGAGTTCAGTATACGATAGGCAAGAAAAAGCCTGGATTAAATTTTTGTAACATTTATCAGCTGGTATATTGTTTATTCAATCTTCTGAAATGTAAAATTTATGTCACGATAACTGTACAGTGACATTAAAAATTTTATTATTATAAACAACTAGGGAGTCCGGCAACGTCGCGTCGTCCTGCCCAAACTTTTTGAATACTCTTAAAATGTATAAATATCGTAAGATTCTGTAGTTAGTTAATCTAGACAACCATAAGATTTTTGGATTAGTTGACGTTCATGACTCTCTAAAAAGCCGTATGGACGTCCCGGTGTTGAACAATTTTCTACTATGCTATATTCACGATATTCACAAAAATGCGTATATCTCACGAGCCAATACACACAATCACGTCGCAATAGGCTTAATACCTCCGTATTGACAACCTCTAACACATATTAACATATTTGAAATTCTTCAACGCGTTTATGAGAACACCCGTAACACGTAAAACATGAACATTAGATAATCTGACAATGTATACAATGCCACAAAAAAAAAAAATTGACAAAAAATTAAAAAAAATGTTAGTAGTCCCCTCAGAAATTACTCAAAACTTTTTTTGCTATAAACCTTCTACACACTATAATAAACAAAATATAAATATTATTAATATATAAAAATTAGGCAAATTCGTCCAGCCGTTTCAGAGTTATGCGATCATAAACGTACAGCATTTCATTTTTATATAGATAATAAATTGATATGTTCGTTTTATTCCTATTTCATTTATAATCCATTTATATGCGAATTTGAAAGAAAGGGCCAGGGCCCTACATTATTCTGACCCGGGCCCCTTTCAGCCACTGTGCGCGCCTGTTAGTACCATTCGGTCTAATTGTCATTGTAGCTACAACGTTTTGCTTACGAGATATTGAAGAATAACTGAAAAAAAATATCAAAATAAATGTTTTTCGAAAAAATCTCAAAACGGTGGTTAAGGATTATAAAAGTTGTATATTTCGTGTTTCACTACCAAAAGTTACCCTTGAAAACAGTTTTTTACGAAGCTTAATTTTTCGTGTAAGCTAATGTTAAAATCATAAAGTCTTTTAAAATGAAATGCACCCCTGCCGCACATGCCAAGGCTTCAGTGGGAATAAGATATAAAAATTTAAACTTTCTTTAATTTGGAAAATTGAACTTAACTGTTAAAAAAATATTGTAGTTTATAATTTAATAGGAGAAATCGTTTCACACTTTACATATGTACTTCTTCGTAACTTGCTCATATCTCAAAATTATAATTTAAATTATACATTGAAAAAATAACACTGAAATATTTAATTTTCTGACAAAAGGGGAAAATAGTATAAAATTTTCAAACTGCAATAAAAAATACAGAAAGTTCGTTTTATAGGTAAAAAAAACATTATGAAAACATTTAATAATTAGGTGTAGTAGGCTTCATTGAAAAATTATGCACTGCAATCCAAGATTTAAGTTTAAATAATCATTTCAATCAATAATTTCCAAAAACAGACAATATTATAAAATAAAGCTTCATGGATTACATGATTTATTATACAATATTTCTTTCTTTATCTCTCACACTCTCCCAGTGAACATAAAACTGTCGACATTTGGCACAGATATGGCTTTATTATACCCTGTACCGTATGGTACCAAGGGTATATTAAGTTTGTGCAAGCCGAAAATGTATGTAACATATAGAAGGAGACGTCTGAGACACCCCAAAGTTACCTAAAGTATGATCAGGGTGGATAGAGAAGTCGATATACCCATGTCCGTCTGTCCGTCTGTCCGTCCGTCCGTGTGAACGCCTAGATCTCAGAGATGGTAAGAGCTAGAGTAACCAAACTTTCACATTAGATCCCATATTATTCCATAGGAGGCAAGTTTATTTTATTTTTTTGATATCGGGGATAAATTATATAGCTCCCATGGGGGTGTTTGAGACGACCTCGACAAAAAAAAAACGTTTTAGATGAATAATTCGTTTGTTTATGAAGATATCATAACTAAATTTGGTATTCGAAAGTTTTTTATAGTTCCCAATCAATGTACCAAATTTGATCAAAATCGGTTGGCTATATCATATAGCTCCCATAGGACCGATCGGCCAAAATAACTTTTTTAAAGAAAAATTCGCTATATTTCGTTTTTTAATAAAGATATCGTAACCAGATTTGGCGTTTGGAAATTTTTTAGACCACTTAAGCAATGTGCCATATTTGAACAAAATCGGTTGACTATATCATATAGCTCCCATAGGTCCGATCTTCCAAAAAATCGATTTTTTAACAAAATTTGTTGTGTTTCGTTTGTTTGTTAAGATATTGGGACCAAATTTGACATTCGAGAGTATTTTATAGTTTCTAAGTACTGTACTGAATTTAATCCAAATCGTGTGACTAGATCATATAGCTCCCATAGGAACAATCGGTCCAAAAAAACGTTTTTTATGCAAAATTCGATGTGTTTCGTTTGTTTGTAAAGATATTTGAGCTAAATTCAGCATTCAGATCTTTTTTAAGGCATTTAAGCACTGTGTCAAATTTTATTGAAATCGGTTGACTATATCATATAGCTCCCATAGGAACGATCGGTCAAAAAAAAAATTGTTGCTTAAAAATTCTTCTGTTTTTGGTTTTTTGTGAAGAAATCGGACTTTATTACAAGCTAGTGGTACAGGGTATCCTAAAGTCGTCCGCGCCCGACTTTACGTCCGCCATTTTTTTTCATTTAGTTTGGACCCACACAGATACTTATTGTGTATGAGTGTTGCAGTGTACCGCATATAAGTGCAAAATCCGATTTCGTTCATAACTGAACTGGGACCCGTGTCAACCGGTGAAAATTTGTTGACTTAAAGGTACCGAGGTGTAGCTAGGTTTGAGGTTGCGCATTTTTGGTACCCGAGCATACCAAGAATCTAGCTCGCGGGCAGTCGGGGTTTTTCCGCGCCCAGGTACAAGGTTGTACACGACTAATTTAAAACAAATAATGCGCGATTCATAAACAAAAAAAAAAACAAAACTAATGATCATAAAGAAATATTAATCTAATCAAACGGTAGCGCCGACACGCCATTAAAATACTTCCACAAAAAAAATACCTAAAATGTGGGAATCCTGATGTTATTAGTCCCTTGTCTTTACCCTCCCTGCCATGACAAATACAGATCCGATCTGCATCGTCCCTTGTTTATGTACACTTGTCTAAGTTAAATCAGTTTTAAAAATATTCGACAGAAACATTAATAAGCTTAACTCATCATTTCAAAATGCATATCTTTTTTAATTTTCATTATTATTCTTAAGTTATTTCGAAACATAATCATTCAAAGCATAATCAAAAAAAAAAAATGGAAAATTAAATCAAAAGAAAATATAGCTATGAGATACTAAAATATACAAAAGGAAGGGAGTTTGCTTTACAAAATCTGGTATCTCCTTATCCGAGGCCCAGTCAAAAATATTAATATCAAAGGTGCATAATTTATATATATCGCTTAAATAACCGGTTTACCGAGATTCATTCTTTTACTCACAAAATATAAACATCGCAGCGATCGTTGGGCCCAAGATGCGTAGACGGAGTGGTGAGGAATCTAAATAAAGTTCAAAAATGTATAATATATAGATATATCAATGCATGTACAATAGGTTAACCCATGGCTTTTTTGACTCGTTTCTCAGCAGTAAATATTCTCAATTAAAAATTCATTACAAAACAATTTGAGTGAGTTTAACTTAAAATAATAATATGGCAAAATTAATATTTAAGATTATTCAAAAAAAGATTAAGTGATACCCATTATGCAGGCGTTATAAAAAATATAAATATATATAATATGCAAAATAAAATATAGATTGCGTCGTAGCAACAAAAAAATTAATTAATTTTATAGATCAACATTTTTCCTTGGTAGTTATTAATACACTTATAGTCTGCGGAGATACTCAAAAACGCTAGGTATGTATGTATTTACGGAACTCTATATTATTCCAATTCCTAAAATCATCACTTTTCAAAAACGGTTTCTTTGCCAAGGTTGAGGAATCCGGTAAAATAATATTGGTAGCCTCCGGGAAAGCAACAAAAGAGGAGCGTTTGGCCATCGACTTTGGACCAAATTGCCCTAAAACAGCTGAAATTCATTTTTATAAAATAAATATTTCACTTTAAAGTAAACTCGTACCTTTTTCAATTGGTTCAATTTAAATAAATTAATCACTTTTTGGTAGAAAAAGACTCAAAATTCAAATGTTTTAAACACGTGTACTTGCACAGCACTCTTATATATAGGTATATATATCGGAGAAAATAAGTGAAGCGGGCCGCATTCAGCCGTACCCGGGCTTTGAGGGCCACGGCATCGTCGCATCTTACATTGTAAGCGGATTTCTTTACGTGCTAGCAACTTTTCGCTAAGCTGCTCTAAAAAATGTATGTGGGTTCCCAATAGCCAGACCTGGATTCTTGTTCGGTTTTTTTTAAACCATTTTTTAAATTGAATTTTGAAATTGGCGACAATTGGTAAGTCTTTGCACAATTTGCACATTAAATGGCAATTTGGTATCCCGCACAAATCGCTACGAATTCGCCATTACAATATAAATGCAACGTGCCTTGAAAAATGCATCTCGAATGGTAGACAAATGGCACGGGAAAAAATTGAGAAAAAAAAGTAATAAGATACTTTGTAAAAGATATAATCCGATTTCCGAATGACAATCAGCGGTGGCATTAAATTAAATCGTTATTTAAATAATAGCCTAAGGAGGAATGCTTGAGTAGGGGAAAAATCAAAGGAGCACTTAAATAGGAAGTGGAAGGTATTGGAATATATGGTTTTTTGCTTGGATAGATTAGTTTTGTACCGGTTGTGGTATGTATTGAAGTCCTGATTATGTCAGAGAAGTCTCTACAAATAAAACTAAAGGAGTGTTTAAATATAGACTGGTTCGTTGGGCCATCTTGCTTTGGTTGTCAAACACTCATAGCACTAGTTTACACGAAAAATTAACCTTCTTGAAAAAGGGGTTTTTAGGGTAATTTTGCCTCGAGAATCTTTTTTATCGTAAACACCGTTTTTGAGATTTTATCCAAACTTTCGGGGCACTTTCAATTTTTTATTGGCATGAAAGATCGAAAGGTATTGATGTTCTCTTTACAGTGATACATTTTTTTTTTCGTAAGGGTTCCTCACTGCGACCATGTGAGACATAAATGTGCAAAATTATTACACGCTTCTTAGTTCAAAAGATATTTAAATTCAATTTTTATGTTAAAAAAAAATAGTAATTTTTTCAATCTTTATTTTAAATAATATAGGAATTACGGTCCCTGGAAATTACACAAAGTCCTAATTATTTCCTGCGGTTTAAGTTCTTAATTATTTGGTCCAGCTCATCATTTTTTTGTTCTTGTTTAGCAATTAACGCAGCATTTCGAGAATTACCCTCTTTAACCAATCTAATGATTTCTTCTTTCTCTGCAGTGCTATATTGGTATCGAAATGGCTCATTTGTAGCATCGAGCTTATTGTACGACTGCAAAAAAAAAAAATTTAATGATCTATATATATAAAAGAAATTTATGTTTTACGTGTTACGGATGTTGTCATGGACGCGTCGATAAATTTCAAATCAGATTTTTGCGTGTGTTACAGGTTGTCAATTCAAAAGTTTTAAGCCTATTGCAATGTGTTTGTGTGTATTGGTTCGTGAGATATACGTATTTTTGTGAATATAGCATAGTACACAATTGTTAAACATCGGCTATTGGACATTAAGTGCAGACAGAAGCGTAGTCGCAAAGAGGTTAAAATGCAGTTTCTGTGGGGCATGAATTTATTAGAGATGCGAGCTCTCTTAAGAATACTTAGGTTCGTCCATACGACTTTTTAGAGAGTCATGAAAGTCAACTAATCCAAAAATCTTATGATTGTCTAGATAAGCTAACTAGAGAATCCTATGATGTTTATACACTTTAAGAGTATTCAAAAAGTTTGGGCAGGACAACGTTTGCCGGGCTCACTAGTTATGTATAAAAAACAGTAATAAGATTGTACCTGAAGAAGAAATTTTTTGTCAGAATGCCCGGAATACAAGTCGCTTATCTTATTTTTTTGAAATTTTTCCTTCTGCTGTAGACTGTCAAGATCCTTTTTGGCGACTTGCTCAAGACGTTCCCTATCTAGCTCGGACTTGGTCAAAGCATCCTTCGTGAGATCAAGTTCTCGTCGCAGCTGTCGCTCCAATTCCTCAAATCTTTTTATCTTGGCTTGTAGCTCGTTGACTTCCTCAGGTTCCGTTTTCTGATGCTCTTGATTGATTCCGTCGTTCTCTATACGCGTTGGCAGCAATTCTTTTTGTTGCTCCAAGCTTTTAATCTGTTGCTTGAGTATCATATTACTGGCCTCTTTTGCTTTATTATCCAGATTCGCTTTTTGAAGAGCTTCTTCTAGCTCGCCTACTTTCTTCAAATTGTTTAGTTCCTGCTCTTGAACACGCTGTTTATGCCCAGTAAAGCTGTTCTTGGCATCTACCAAAGCGAGCCCCTGCACTTGATAACTCTCTTGCAGCTTTTTGTACCTGGCCAAGAATTTGTTTAATTTCTTACTTACTGCTCATTTTTAGATTTACCTGAACTTAAGTGATTCCAATTCGTTGATAGCTTCGTTGCCCACAAGCCCCTTTTTTAACTTGGCCTCTTCTTCGTTATGTTTTAATTCAGCTTCATTACACTTTTTCTCCATCGCAGCCTTTGCATTACGCATTGCAGTAAGCTCCCGATGAAGCTTTTCAGGATCGGTATTGGGACAGCCCTCCTTTGCCGCACATAACCGACTGATATGTTGCGATAATTCGGACAATTTTTCTTTCTGTTAAAAAAAATGTATTATGCAACTTAAGAAAAGAAAAAAACTTTTTAACTTACCAACAGCGTTTGAAGCTCTTGTTGTAGATCTTCCAGTTTATAAGAATCAACTTTCCCATCACCAGCTGCTTGCATCATGGCTACTTTTTCAAGCAAAACTTTATAGCCCAAATCTACGACTGCCAGACAACGATCATCTAATTCGTTGATCAACTCTATTGCTAAAATTGTGTCCAATCTTAAGCAAAGTTTGTAGGTTATGTACATTAGGTTTCTCAACTTACACAAACACTTCGGTAAAAAGTGCAAGTCCTCGTCGTGTACAACGAATTTACAATCATGGTTTAGTTCTAAAGCGACCAGTTTAAAGGCACCGTGTGTTTCGTGTCCGACTAACCCAAGAGAGCGTAACCTGTGCATAAACTCAGACTGGATGTTCTCTAATTTCTTCTGCACCGCTTCAAAAGCCCGATTGCGTTGGTGTTGCTCGATCATTTTTTGTGGAACTTCCGCCGCAATAAATGTTTTTTTTTTTGGATTTTTGGGGTCAGCTAAAAATAAATAGAAGCAGCAGTTTATTTTTTTTTTCCGCAAAAAGGGTTCCTCACAAAGAGGTGAGGAAGACAAAGGTCTTTTGTACCATACTCTTAAATTAAAGCAATAAACTTTCCGCTTTGCGCATGAATAGCAGAAGGTCTTTTGTTGGTATTGACCTAAGTTCGAAGGAACTAAACCGTTCCTTTCCCATGTGGCATGTTCTATCTCATAACAGCGCTGGGCAGTCATAGAGAATATGTCTGGTGGTTTTATCGTCTTCCAGACAGAGTCTGCTATCTGAAGAGTCCGATAGGACAATTTTCTGTAGATGGTATCCAATAGTGTGGTGGCCAGATAGGTATGCTATCAGGAGCTTTAGGTCCGCTCTGCCAAGACCTTTTGTCTTGATCGCATCCAGAGGTTTGCAAGCACTTTTGCTTGACGAAGCCCCGGAAGGGAGAACCAGTATATCCTATGTTCTCCTGCAGCCTATTTGTTCATCATGGTTTTGATTGTGGACCAACCAATACCACAAAACGGCGCAGGAGATGTAGTCAGGGTGGAGGCACCCTGTCGTGCTAGATCGTCAGCGATCTTGTTACTATTCACTCCTGAGTGTCCAAGTACCCAACATAGCACGATTTTGTTTTGGTGTGCTCCCCTAGTTCCCTTGAGAAGGATAAGGATAAGTGCGCAGATCTCTAAGGCATTAATCTCTGCTTGAAAAACGCTGGGCCAAATGCCCATTGTGGTAGAGATTCTGCTGTTGGGTCCAAAGACTCCAACACCTACACCCTGCTCAGTTTTGGACCCATCCGAGAACTATTTTTGCCACCGAAGGTTTCCACAGGAGCTGCCGACTTGGGAAGAGATCTAAATTTATAGTTATGAAAAAGTTCCCTGATCATAAGATCTGATCTAGAGCAGATCGATACGTCAGGAAGGGGAATATATAAGTGCGGCATAACCAGTGTCACTTGCTTAGAGGCCAAAAGTGATCTGGATACGTAGTAGACTCTGCATGGCTGACTTTTTGATGAAAATGTGCAGTGGTGTGAGTCCGAGGACTGACAGCTGTCGGACAGGTACGCATCGCTCCCGAGAGAGATATCCATACTAATCTTTGAAGCTTGCTGCATTTCTTAATGGCCACATTTTGCTGCATCTTGGGCCACCACACAAGGGCTGAATATGTGACGATAGGCCGTACCATCATACGGTATATCCATTCTATAATATGAGGGCTGAAGCCCCTTGTGCTGCTAAAGAATTTTCTACAGGCCCACATGGCTCGAGTTGCTTTGGAGACCACTTGTTATAAGTGGGAGTTCCAGTTGAGTCTTTTGTCTAGGACCACACCTAGATATTTCACCTGGTCTGAATACTCCACCTCAGTGTTAAAGTGCCATACAAAGGCACCAATAAAACTGCAAAGCTGACCTTCTGGCATACGTCTATATCCAAGAGCTACACCTACCATTTATCAAGGCAGATTTTTCTTTGGCGCTGTTAATACGCTGCCATGTGGTAAAATTTAATCGTGGCTGGTTCAACTTGGTCTTCGAAGTTGCTTTAAGTTTCTCCAACTGAACTTTCTGTTCATCCTTAAATGATTTAATACCCATATTTTTCGATAAGTTGCCCGCGCTGGCTGTCTTAGTAATATTTCTGTCTTTGGTAACTGAATCCGCATGAATTGACGTAGCGCTACGCTGCATTTTTGAAGGACGATGTGCCGATTTGTCAGACGACTTGGTGGGCGCTGCAGATTGCGGATTGGACTGTGGATTATTATAAGATTAGTTGGTGCTGACATATTATTAACAAATGTTCAACTTACCCGTTCCATTATAGTGGTTGGCGCTATTTAAAAGCTGTTTTAGGTCTTAACGACGAAATAATAAAGATCTTCCCAGCTTATACAACAGTATAAGTCTAATAAAATATATATATAATTAATTTATATATAAATATATAATTTACAAGCAGTCTTAATGTTCGACTGAATATGTCACAATTTTGTAGAGTAAGGCAAAAAAAGCAAAGCATTCTATGGTAAGAGAAGTTTAAAAAAAATTGACTGGAAAATTACAGAAAAGTTTGTGGTGTTTGTATGGGGAAATTTAGTTTAAAGTTTAGTGTAAAGCCAGCCGCGGTGACTACTTTGGCGATCTTTTTATACGCTGTACCTTTAAGTACAAAGGGAATACTAGATTTGCGCAATGTCATGGTCAGAAGGAGGCGTGGCAGATTCCAAAATTCTTATCATAGCCTCGGGTAGCGATTGAGCCATGTCCGTCTGTCCGTCCGTCCCTCCGTCCGTCCGTCCGTTTGTCCGTATGTACACCTAGATCTTGGGGACTAGAAGAGCTAGAAACATCAAACTTTACCAGCTGGTGTGCATATTTCTTCAGAAGATGAAGTTTGTTAAATTATACCCATATCTTACCCTGATCGATTTTTTGGTTTTTGCCACACTGTTTAATATACAGAGTGTTGCGTATTGGTTCCACGCATCTGTTTAACAAAATCGGACAAAATTATAGCCGGACAAGTTGTAGTCAAAAATATACAAATGTCACATCCCCTTGCCTAAAAACTGCGCAAAATATTTGATTCTAGCTAATTATCGTTACAGGTAATCTGTTTCATGTGGCTCTAATACCCGTACTTTAAATAACTGACGTAACTTTTGAGTTACAACATAATCGGTAAAAATGTACGAAACTTATAAGTAATTACATACAGGTTACATACAGATACAGGGTATTCCACTGTCGGACACCGCCCCGAATGTACCCCATTTTTCATATATAGGGTGGTCCATATAAAACTTGGAATTTAATTTTGCTATAAAAACAAAACGGTTGAATATTTTTCAATGTTCAAAGTCTTATTTGAAAGGTTGGTTCATGAAATTTATTTATGAAAAAAAATTTCGGTCAAATGACCACCACGGCTGGCTTGGCTGTATGCCACTCGATCGCTCCAATTTTTGTGGACATTTTCGATTGTTTCGGGCCTTATCCTGGCAATAGCGGCTCCAATCTCGTCCTTCAGCTCATAAATTGTTTGCGGATTGTTGGCAAAACATTCACCTTTCACCGCACCCCAAAGATAATAGTCCAAAGACGTCAAATCGCAGCTTCTTGGTGGCCAATTCACAACGCCATTTCGGCTGATTAAGCGATTTCTGAAGATTGTGCGCAGAAGATCGATTGTGGCGTTCGCTGTGTGGTACGGGGCGTCGTCTTGTTGAAACCAAATATCGTCCAAGGCTTCATCTTCATTTGTTCGAAGAACCAGTCGGTTAACATTGCGCATAGCGCACGCCATTGATGACGATGATCAGCGAATTTTCACGCATAAAATGACATTCACACTTTTTTTTTCAAAAGTGGTAGATCACTTTTCAATTGTAAAATTAAAAATGATAAAAAATTAAAAAAAAAATCTTAAGCAGTTATGTGCATGGGTGGTTCATGAAGTTTTGAACTAATTCATGTTAACAACTGGCCACTACAGTATTTGTTTGTGTACTTGAGAGTGTGTTGACTAATAAATAACGCCCAGATGCATGCAACCAACTAATCAGCCTATTAAGTCTAATTTGTTAAATTTGTTTCCATGCATAAGTTAAATTGTATAAATTATAATTCGTTGATTAGTTTTAGACAATGTTATGTTTTTATATTTAAAGTTATTTAAATGCAAGACTTCCTTCAAGTATTTCATAATTTTTCCCCTTTTTTTATTTAATTTCTAGCTGCAGAGTAAAAAATGCAGATTGAATTCGAGAACGAACTAGAAGTTGGCTGACAACAGCAACGACTGAGTGGAAGTAGTTCCAGTCAAACATGTAGAGTTTGCGAGGGTTGAGTAATGCATTATAGAAATTTTCAGTAATCGGGTTTACGGAGTGAACAAAAAAAGATTATGTAACCCATATTATCGTTTCCAAATTGGTTACAAATTAGATTTTGCTGATAGGATGCATGTTGCACATTATCGGTATGCTGCATCATTTTTTACAGATAACCGTTCTTGAGGTGGAGCTTTGTAAGTTCTTTAGACGTTGCAATTTAAATACTTTATATCGTGTTGGCTCCGTGGTATACGATAAAATCGATTATATTGAGAATTTAAAAAAATATTTTAATAAATTTTAACCAATTTTAGTGAACTTTAATCTGAAATAAATATATTAAAATGTCAAAACGAACATTCACGTGAAGTTTGAACCTATTTTCTTTCCATTTCCAGGAGTTCTACTTATTTGTTATTTTTCGAGGTAATGTTTACTAAAATAAGTTTAATTTTTTAATTCTAAGAATAAGGGAAGGGTGAGGCAAAATGTGACACTTGGGAACTATTCAACTTGGAGGCATTTTTTCCATGTATAGCTTTGGTAGAGAGCTCTAAACGTCTGTAAGCACATTTCATTTGGAATTTATTTCAGGAAGTGTGTTTTGACCACCGCTTTCCAAATATTTCGGTGAAAGGTAAGATCATATTTTGGTCAATTTTTTTTATCGGACTTAATTGGAAGTGACTTTTATAGTAATTTGTAGCTGATGAATACGAAAATGAAATCGGTTTGGCGTAGTTTTAGCTCGTTTTCGAGCATATCCTTACCGAATTGAATTGTACCCATGGGGCAAAACGTGCCAAGGCTTTTTTGGTTTTGGCCCACGCAAACTTTACGCCTGGGCGGAAAACGTCGCGTTTTTTTTTTGTTTTTTTTTTGCAGTAAGTTTATGCGCTTAAAAGGGCGTTTTTTTTTTGAAGAGGAATATCACTATTAAAAAAATTAATAAAAGTTAAACTTTCTAAAAACAACGATTTATCTCTTATGGAAAATTAGTGTCATTATGTTCATTTGTTTATCAGATATGGCTTGTCAAAGCGAAGTCTAAAAATAAAGAATTTAGTTTTTGATAACTCAAAAGAGACTCGAAATTTTGCTTTTCAACTTATATAAATATACTTGGTTAAGTTTAATCACATAAGTAAGAAAAAACGACTTTTTTTTGGATAAATAGCCTCAAATATCTAAAAATACTGACTTGATTGTCCAATTTTTATTTATTAATTTTGTCATTCACTTATCAGTATTCGCAATATTCGATTTAAACTCCAATATAATTTTGTAAAAATATTAATTTGAAAAATTTTACAAACACAAAAATACTCAATACTATTATATTTTCGATCTAACACTTACAAACATTTTCAATATCAATAATTTTTAAAAGAAACTAATTCATACAAATTTGTACTATTTAATACAAAAATTTTATATATGCATATATTATACATATAAACACCTAACATAAGTCTCAAGCTAAATATAATCTAGCTCGAACTATGTATAATTTTAAATTATTATTGACAAATACTCATTTCATTTCTCAGCTTTAAAGTTACAATATCCGAAATCGGATTGTCTATGTAAAGCTTGCTTTAAGTCAAATTTATAATCTAGTTTTTAAAAGTACTTAATTTGCTGTGATAAATATTTTTTTTTTCGTTATTTTACAGTGTCAGTACTTATCCGTTCAATATTTACTGAAATATAACTGTATTTTTACGCGATAGATACGTTCCCAGAAAATACGTGTAAAAAAAGATATGGTTTCCAAATAAATGTAGGGGATTTTTTTGTCCGTGAGAAAATCCAACTAAAATAATATCAGTTTGAGATATAAAATAATTGTTTTTTTTGTAGGAATTGGATTTTTTTTTTAAATTTAAATTTTGTATTAAAATATTTTATTTAAATAGCTTACGAGATAAGGATAAACGAAAAAATACAATAAAGAATATTAATTTCACAAAAAGGACAACTAATAAAATTGTTTGCTATCAGTTTTAAAACTATAGCAGTTGTTTTTTATTGTTTTTCTGTAAAGTGTTTTGAAGGTTTATTTTTTACTAAAAATTATCTAAAATTTTTCACATTCGCGTTAAATTAAATTAAATTGCATAAAAAATTAAAGGAACCATTTTTTGGAATCGCATTAAATCAAATTGGCGTAAAAAAATGCACGCAAAAAACTAAATTTGGTGTATTTGCTTTATGAATTATTATTTTATCAGGTATAATCGTTATATCCAAATAAAGCATATTGTAAAATAAGTACATAGATTTGATAATTACCCCTCGCTATACAGTGAAATAAAATGTATTCATGTAAATAATGCACAAAATACAATTCCTCGTACTTGGTTAGTGCTGCATGGAATGGTATATAGTATATATAGTTTTTCGTTATCCAACACTCACATCACCGCACATCATGCACTGAGTTCCTCTGAGCTCCACCCAGACATCCCCCATGTGGTCTGAGTGAAGGGAAAATGCGACGTGATCGCTGGAAAATGCTTTTGAATGTGTGTTAATGTCTTTGCTGTGTGTTTACAGTGCGGCCAGAAATTATTCCGACACCTTAAAATTTAAAGTTGAAAGACTTGTAAAATATATTGAAGCATGCACTTTCAAATAAACCGCTTTTTCGCTTTGATTTTTTTCATCCTCATTAAAAACAGATTTCCAACTTCTCTTTATTTTGAAAATATATTTTGGGTTAATCAAATCTTAGCTATAACTTTTCACATTAATTTACTGCGTGTCTTTCATGTTTTCCTTTAAATCTATTTTTGGTTCAAAATTATTGGTATCCTTATCGAGAGACTGAGCAATAGATTTAAGTTACTTGCAACAATACATTTTTTTTTTCATAATGCATTCCGAAGACCCAAGTTACATTGCGCTTTAAACTCCTTTTGTAATCTAGAATTTATTTTCTACTTTTTAAAGTGTTTCAATAATTTTAGACCTTACTGTATACGAGCTTATATAGTAAATATATGCATATTATTTTCTGCAATTTAAATCGGATTACTTAAAGCAGTTCTGTGGATTGTTGCTGCTGACAGGAGTACATGCAGCTGTCGGGGATTTCCAATCGAGTCTTGAATCCGCCTCCTCAACTGAGGTAGCTTTTTGTTGCGTGCGTGAATTGTGCTTCGCTCGTGGCGTGATTCTGAGTATTGTTACTTTTCAAGCTTTAACGCGTCTGTAAATCGTTTATTATTACTTACTTTGAATAAGATTCCTTTTATAAAGTTCTTAGAATGTTCAGGAAATCGCATTTGCTCATATTAATGGACACATGAAGCGTATTGAGAATTTTCCAACTACTTGCAACAAGTATTACAATAAACAAGTGGCAAGTAGCAACGTGTTGGAATTTGTTTTAGGGGGTTTTCTGGAGTGGGATCTATTTGGGACTTGATTTGCTGCTGATTGATTTTGTAGGCATCAATCAAAATTGACAAATGCACCAAACTCGCCTTTTGGTCTTTTTTTTTAATCAATACGATCGTTTATCAAGTATAAATTTCAGCTATAATTTGTAAAATATTTTTTAAAAGGGAGCTATAAATATCACTTTGAGAACCAATTTCAATGTAAAATAGTAATTTTTTTAATTTGTTCAATATATGTAATATCGATAGCTTTATGAGAAAAGAAACGATAATTGTTTATATAATGCTTCCTGCCTAAATTTAAGTGTGTTGCTATTAATCGTTTAAATGAAACGAACATAATTTTGGTCAGATTATGTGATTAAATAAAATGTGTTTAGCTTAGTGTTATTTGAGATATTTTGATTTAAATGACCAGACAGACTGAAGGACAATCAATGCAAATCGATTTTCACTTGTTCTTTGACGATTTGCTGCGGTTATCGCTAAAGCTTTGTGATTAATTTCCGGTAGTTTGCGATAAACTCTTCGGGTCATCAATCTGCGAAATGTTGTCCTAGTGTGTGTATGTGTGTGTGCACAATCAATTTCGTGAAACTGTCAAGCACTGCAATTTTTACTTATATTCTTTTATTTGTTTTTCCAACACTGTTTGGGTCACTAAAAGCAAAATTTGGGTCAAATGTTCGCTTCAATTTTTGTTTTCAGGCCATTAATTTTTTTTGATGACAATTTTTGCGTGTATTGAAAAATTCGAACAAAAAGATATGTTTCAAATAAGTAAATAAATAAATCAATATGTGGATATTTTGGCTAACACTAACAAACGCTAACAGAACTGTGTGTAGAGGGGTATTTTGGGGGTGCAGCCAAAACTATTCAAATATTTAACTTATAGTTATACTTATCTTTCAATAGTAATAGGTTGTAAAGTCTCAGTGAGCTGATTCATAGGAACACTACTATTGACTATGGAATATGGGACTACTTATGTAAGCAGTACTGAGCTTTCTACTTATATAGGGTGAGCCATCTATTGGTTAAGGTTGTTAATTGAATTTTATTCGTATTATCAAACCTACAGGTTGCCCTCTACATGAATAATATTCATTTTTAAATGTACATTTATATTACTTATTTGTATACATTGTTTTTGTTATAAAAACAAAATGATTTATTGGTAATACTTTTTTTGCAATTATATTTATGTAAAATTTATCCCTTAGGCAAAAGTAAATATTTTGATATGGAATAAATTGAAATTGATTATAATTTATTAATTATAATTATAAGAAAACATAAAAGAAATTTTAAAGTTCCTTATTTAAAGATATTTTCATAGATTTTACTCACCCGCCATTACTAACTTCTCGTTTTTGTGGCAAGTAGCCGAAATGGAATGGAATTGGAATGGAAAATGTTGCAAACTTGGCAATTCTCATTAAGAACTCACACACACTCAGACATTTGATATTTGGCGACTGCAGCTCTTGGTTGAATGCATCTGATTGCTCCGAGTTGAACTCCAAATGTGGCTAGAGGTAAGCAGTGCAAAATGGCATGCAGCCAGGTGAAAGGGAGCACACAAAATGATTCCATTTCATGGGTATCCAGGCAACAGTAATCAAAAGTAGGAGCCATAATCCCTAAGAGTTGCCACAAAAGAGGGATCTAAAGTAAGTGTAGATAGCAAATCAGTGTTGCAATGTGTGTGTCGGAGGCAACTGTACAGGCATGGCAGCTGGAAGCAAATTATCTCTCAACCAAGCCAAATAGTGGGCGGAATTTCAATTGACGCGTTGTTTAAATTTCGCCGAAAATTAAATTAATGGCTAATGGAGCAGCATGGCTTCCGTCGACTACAAATGCGACTCCTCTAATCTTCAGACAAATCGGAAACAAAGAAAAATTGGAGAAGTGTTGCCAGTCGCCATTTTCCATTCAGCAGATGTCGCTTGCATTGATTAGGGTGAAGGATTTGGGTGGTTTCAGCTAGAAAATTGACTTTTAATTGTTGCAAAATGCAAAAATGCAATTAAGACATTTCGAGTCATGGTTTTAATATCATCGGAAGCAGAAAAAAAAACTTATGTTCCGTGGCACCTCTCTCTCTCTATTGATATATAGGTAACCTAGACTTCATGGATATGGGGATAAGAGTATGAAAGAGCACAGATAACACCAAGGCCAAACAAAGGCGCACAAGCTAGACTTGCTAAGTCCGCCGTAAACACGGATGCAAATTGGAATATTAACTAGTCCCTGTGCGGCACTTGAACATAACGTCCTGCTACTTCTATCAAGGAAGCTAGCAATGCCATTGGTGATGGTTGACTATGGCGACGTGGCTACACAGCGCATAGGAAATATGCGTACGTGCTCGTCGGATAAATTCACATTTTCCGGCTGACAAAGTCAAGGAGCAAGGGATGTGCCCGACTTTTCCTGGGTAAAACGTTGAGCAAGTTGCTAGCTTTCAAAGGAGGAAGTGTGAACCCCACCACTACAATAAAAGTAAAAAAGTAGGCATGGGATTTCACTCCATAGACACCTTTACCAACCCTGGCTCTGATTATTCGGCTGAACTTCCAGAGAATTCAACTGAACTGAACTGAACTCAATTGCATGTTGACAATGATAATGAAGTTGGCCATGGTCGTGCCACGTTTACTAGTCGAGCTCTAGGCTGTGCGCAAAAATAAATGAAGTCACTTTATATAAAGAAGTCTTTATATACATAGAGACATATACATATGTATATAAGCTGGCATTAATATTTAATGAAAAATCATAGTTCTGTGATGCGTATAATTCAAAGGAATTGCAATCCGCATTCATTTCATTCCTTTCTATGCTTTACTTTCTCTATTTTTATTTTTCATTTCAGGTAAGTCAATATATACAAATGTACAACCATACTTAAAGTATATAATTCTACTGTATATATTATAGTATTTTTGTGTTTGTGATTTAAATTTTATTGATTTGTCTCCGGTTGAGCACTCAACAAAGTAGATGAAAATATCTTTAGACTTGGTCTTGGCCAGCTTTAGCTTAACTCTTTCATGGGCGTTTGGCTGACGATGATTCAATAAAACCATTTCACGGATTTACCTCAAAATTTAGTCACCGCATCTTGTCAAAAGAAAGTGTGACCAGATCTGAATGAAAAGTTACAATATTAAAATGTAATTAGCATATGTTCTAGAAAATATATCTGGCAGCTTCTTTATCTTTTATTTGTCTCTTAAGTCATTACAAAAGGTCAAAGTATTTTCATTTTCTTTGTAATATTGTCGCTAGGGACAAAGTTTTATATAGTATGATATCTCTGACTTTTTCCGAAGAAGGAAATACACCGAGAACCAACAGAGATCTTTATAAAGCTAAAGAATGAGTAGCTGCAGTGAATGGTTCAGGCCTTGGTGACGTCATTGTACAACTATTTCTGTTCTTGTCAAATTTTACTGAATTTATTAACACGCTTCCCAAAAAATCATTCCGTTAATTTTTTAAGCCATTTAATTTGATTTAACTCGATTTTTAAAATGTTTGTATTTTTTCACGGATCAGCATCAAGTATACGCATTCTTTTTGTTGCCAGTTGGCGACTGTTTCTTCCTCTGTTCAAATAAAGTACCCAATATATATATATAATCAGAAATATAACCTTTGCCCCCGTGGCAAAATCCAGAAAATTTTAGGTGCATTACATTACATTTTCCTTTGCTTCTCAATCTCAAATAACGAAAAATCCTTCTCTAAAAGTCGATTTTATGCGCCACTAAAAACCCAAAAACATAATAATTAAATTGCTTCACGGAACAACATTCAAACTCGTCTCAAATTCTGATGCCTGAAGCTTTAGCCTTTTAGAAGGGAATATGTCAAATCACCCAATGCCAAAGTTTCATTTATTTATTTTGCAACGTGACAGTTGAACCACATAATTGTATACAGACCAACGCCTTGGAACCGCCAACATCCATTTGGCATCTGCCATCCCAAAGCCTTAACCCAGATCCCCCATTTTCTTGGCCAGCATTCACCTAACTTATAAAATTTGACAGTTTTGCACGCCACGCGCAACTTTGCCAGTGGTGCCACCACATTTTCAAATAGTATAAATTATTATATTAGAAAGTTTTGCCAAAAACGAATACCAAAGTATTCAAGTCAGGCATCGAGTCCTGAGACAAGACGCGTCTTTGGCACAGTTTCGAAACTACATACCACAAAGTTGTTGGGATGGAGCACTTACTAAATGTGGCAGACGCAGGAAACTTAATCTAATCGTTTAAGAGTGTCCTTTCTCCCAGGCCTTTTGGCAGAAACCCAAAAGCTTTATTGCATGCATTTGCATGACAGCCACAGGTGGATTCGGATTTGTCTACAAATGTTTCAAAGAGTAAAAGATTTCAAATATTCTTACATTGCTGTGGACACAAATAATGGTCATACCCAGGCTGCGCAGCCAGGATATTTTTACCATCACTAATTAACTATTGGTAAATCTTAAACACATTAAAACTTCATTAATTCACTCTGCGCTTCTGCTGGGAATATGAAGAGTTCAGAACAGGATATTAAATTACTGAATATAAGATTCAGTTGCAACAACAATATGAGAAAGCATATCAGATTATGCATTACTGTTACTGGCAACGACGTGGACTGAAGTGAAAAGATGCAAGGACACACAAATTGGAGAAACAGCGGAATAAAAAGCTGCCAGAACAGCTGGCAACAATAAAAATTATCATCATCATCATTCATTCGTGTCCTGCCTCATTCATTCAGTCGTGCATTCATTCGCATCTCTGCTGCTTCGGTATTACTCTCTTCATTGGCTCATTGCAGTCTGAATCATTGCATCTACTCCTGTGCCTTACAATTTGCTCTCTTATTTATTTTCATCCCAATGCATAAACGTCCTTTTGATTGATTTACAAGAAGAAAAAATTTCAACAACGTTAAATCGAATATCTCAGCTGCAGCTTCCACTCTTTCTCTCTCTTTGGGCCCGGGATTGGCTCTCAAGATCATATATAATTATAAAGTGAATTAAATGCTCGCATTTTGCTTTTCACTGCCTGCTCTTGAGCTCTACTTAATTAAAATTTCATTCTGTTCCATATATTTATCTTTAAATTTATTTTTATACCCTGTACCGTATGGTACAAAGAGTATATTATGTTTGTGCAAGCCGAAAATGTATGTAACATATAGAAGGAGACATCGGAGACACCCCAAAAGTTACCTAAAATATAATCAGGGTGAATAGAGAAGTCGATATACCCATGTCCGTCTGTCCGTCCGTCTGTCCGTCCGTCTGTCCGTTTGAACGCCTAGATCTCAGAGATGGTAAGAGCTAGAGTAACCAAACTTTCACATTAGATCCCATTTTATTCCATAGGAGACAAGTTTATTTTATTTTTTTGATATCGGGGATAAATTATATAGCTCCCATAGGGGTGTTTGAGACGACCTCGACAAAAAAAAAGCGTTTGAGATGAATAATTCGTTTGTTTATGAAGATATCGTAACCAAATTTGGTATTCGAAAGTTTTTTATAGTTCCCAATCACTGTACCAAATTTGATTGAAATCGGTTGACTATATCATATAGCTCCCATAGGACCGATCGGCCAAAATAACTTTTTTAAAGAAAAATTCGCTATATTTCGTTTTTTAATAAAGATATCGTAACCAGATTTGGCGTTTGGAAATGTTTTAGACCACTTAAGCAATGTGCCAAATTTGAACAAAATCGGTTGACTATATCATATAGCTCCCATAGGTCCGATCTTCCAAAAAATCGATTTTTTAACAAAATTTGTTGTGTTTCGTTTGTTTGTTAAGATATTGGGACCAAATTTGATATTCGTGAGTATTTTATAGTTCCTAAGCACTGTACTAAATTTAATCCAAATCGGTTGACTATATCATATAGCTCCATAGGACCAATCGGTCCAAAAACACGTTTTTTATACAAAATTCGATGTGTTTTGTTTGTTTGTAAAGATATTTGAACTAAATTCGGCATTCAGATCTTTTTTAAGGTATTTATTCACTGTGTCAAATTTTATTGAAATCGGTTGACTATATCATATAGCTCCCATAGAAACGATCGGTCAAAAAAAATTTTTGCTTAACAATTCTTCTGTTTTTGGTTTTTTGTGAAGGAACCGGATTTTATTGTAAGCTAGTGGTACAGGGTATCCCAAAGTCGTCCGCGCCCGACGGTACGTACGCCATTTTTTTTTGTCATTTTGGTAGTCTAGGCTGTTTGAGCCAATCACCCACTCAACGGAATTCCAACCTAATTACTGAAACAGATATCAGATCTATGATCCTTTTAGAAACTAAATTGATTAAATAAAGGCCATATTCGCTCACAGAACTAGTTCAAGTTTACAATTAATTAATTTCAAATTTTTTAAACTAAGAGGCGCTGCAAATAACTTCAAAATCATAACTGTTACGGATGTCAGATTAACAGATTGTTAAGAATTTAGTTGAGAATTGTTGTTGAGCATTTAGTGAAAATTTTACTTTGAAAATGGATCCGATGCGCGTCAATGTTTGGAAAATTTTGTCATTAATATTTCTTATTCTGAGTGCTTTTCTTGCGGGAGCGTATTACAACAATATCCAAGAAACAAATGGAAATGCAAAGAAATATGAACGACTAAGTCAGCAAATGGAAGACTTGCAGGTGGGTATATAAGGCTTACTTACAAGCGCTTATTTTTACCAAGGTGCCTTCTATTTTAAGTGTGTTTACCAGAAAATTCAACGCGATTTTGCTGGTATAGCTGGCGATTTACGAATATACGCAGAATGGCAGACCCAAACAATAAAGACCCAAGGTCAACGAAACATTATACATAAGAAAATTGCTGGCAAGGATCAGTTGTGTCAAAAAAATATTACTTTAGCCTCGGTGCAACATAATCGTATGAACAACGCTGCGAAAGATGTAGAAGCCCGCATCCGAAAAGTGAATGGGGGACTAAATTGTGAATGGGATTTCATAGAAAGGCTGATGAACCAATCATTCCGTGTTAATCCACCAAAACACATGTTGCCACAAAATATAACCAATACTAATATTGTGGAAGTCATCTCACTGTCCAATGAGCAGACACCGGAGATAGATATAGAAACTGCTCCCAAAAGCTTCGCCGTTCAGTTAAGATTGTCTTTAAGTATTAAAGTTGTATAAAGATTTTTGTTTTTAAATATTTTTTTTAATTTGCAGAAAGCCTTCCTGAATAGCGACCAAGCCGTCATGTTAGACATCCAATTTTTTGAAGGGTACAATACACTTCCCTTGTACTTACTTGCATTTATCGGTAAATAGTAAAATCTATATATATTTTTATTCATCACCTTTAATAATTATTTAATATCCTGAACAGAGTACACGTGCATGGAAATATCGTTTAATTTTTTATTCCGAAAAGTATTTCTATACAAGTCTGTTTTAGTTGTTATTATTGTAATACTTGTTTTAAAATATGGAAGTTAAATTTGAGAGGAGGGATATCAATGGATACTGGATACTTAATTTTTGTTGCTTTAATTTTTGTTGTTACATTACATTACATATAAACATTTTTTTTTTATAAACAAATTAATGTAATAAAGCAATATTGAAACCAAAACGAATATTGGAAGTAGGTTAAAACATAAGCAAAATGTATTATTAATGAATATATTTTATAATAACGAATATTCAATGTAAACTTTTTAAATAGAGTTTTTTATGCTCGGTAAATTAAGAATATGTTAAGTATGGAAAATAAATGTAATGCATGGAAGTAGACGTCGAAGACCTTCCTATGTTATCAGGGACTTTTATAATTTGTATTTACCATACAAATGGTATATCAAGTTTAGAAACTGCAATATAATATGAGAGAACTTTGTTGTTGGTGTTGCTTTGGGACGGACAGTGACTCCGTGAAATCTCATTGGTAAGGATTGTACTATTTATGCTGTGCTGCGTTCTTAACTTCTTTTAAATATTTTAAGCATATTTTTAGCTTAAACTAATAAATAAGTTAGTGCTATGTCGGCTGAGTTAAATTGTGGTATATAAATTGTTACGAAAAAGAATTTCTAAATAGAACGCAAATAGTTCATCTTCTTCAATATTTATTTTGACTCCTTCAACATATGTCCCTTCTGAATACTCATATGCCAACGCTTCGTTCAATCCATTTTTTAGGCGTTGGCCGGGATGGCGTTCAGCTCTCTCGTCGCATTCTGTTTTACGGTCGGTATGTTGTCAAAACGGGTTCCCGGAGTGGCAAAAACTAAAGCTAAAGGACTTTTTTTTTCATACACTGCATTTGTCTAATGGGTTGAGCAGCTAAAACTCATGTACATAGAAGTGCATATAAAGTGCTTGTTGACACAGGCAAGCACAGGACAACACAACAATGTAAGTTGATGATATTCTCTGTAAGCAACAATGTAATGCATGAATTCATAGGTGACAGGCGTTAACGCTTTTTGTTTGTTTTCATTCTTTTTTAAAAGTTTGAATTAGCTTAATCGAAAATAATTTATGTTTCAAGTTTTTCATTTCATTGTAAACGAGCAAATTTTCGATTCCACGCTCGATTAAATGTTAAGTTTATTACAATCTGTATAACTGAAAAGATATCGAATACGCTAACACAAGTTATATTTGAATTTGACGAAGTTCTAAAAACACTTCGGCCTCTATTACTACTTATATTCTAGACTCATAAGTGAAGCGTAGAGCCTCGAACAACATTTTGTTCCAAGTAGCCTTTGGTTTTCTTACGAATGAGATTCAAATCCCCGATCAAATGAAAAGAAATGAACTCACCTGTCAAAATGTAGACAAAGAATCATTTTCCTGGTTTTCGATATTACTTTTGCAGTCAAATTGCAAAAGATCTACTTTCCTTTTTGTTTCGGTTCGTTCTATAAAAAATATAAATACGTTTAAACAGTGGGGGATCAAATAAAAATGTATTCACCTGTCATATTGGTATATCAAATATTTTCCTGGTTTTCATTATTAACTTTGAACTCAAATTCTAAAAGTAGTGTAAAGTACAAAGTAGATCTTTCAGTTTGGTTCGGTTCATTTTGCAAAAAATAGTATTTTTTTTAAACTAAGTTACAATACATCAAATATATGAACAAATTTTGTATAGTAGATAAACCTTGAACCATAATCTGTGTAAAGTATTTGGATATATAACTTCGAACTATGTAACTATACAGCTATCAAAGTAAGCCATTATTTGTATATATAAAAGTAGCTTCGGAACGCCCCAAAAGTTAATAAAACAGATGGACAATTTGTGGCGTACTCTGATATATATACATTTTGAAGAGAAAAACCCCCATGGGGGGTATATCAAATTCTGCATCCGCGCTTGCATATAGGCTATTCACGCCTGTTGCTTTGTTGAAACTTTGAAAGATTGCGTAAAAGCACAACAGGCAAAGTGTGAATCCCTTTTAATTAGTTTACAACTTGCGTTTGTGCATCTTCTTGCCTAATTTTGTTAATTTTAAACTTAATGTGCTATTATCCTACTTCTATTTTGATATTGAATTTAAAATTAATTAACTTCAATTCACTTAATTTAGTGTATTAAATGCATAAGACTTATCTTTTTATATAGCCAATAAATTTTTAAAATTTCCAAAATTACAGCGTTGAAAATGCCTTAATCAGTGTATTTTAAAAAATTTTCTTAACAGCCCAACTCAGCAAAATATAAGAATACGACCTAGAGAAGATTTAGTGCGATTAAAAATAATGTACACAGCTTTGGAGCTGCATTATACAAATAAAGTTTATAGATGCAAAGACTCTCTAAGATGATATTCTTAAACCTATTTTTTGATATAAAAATTTACTTTTTCAACTATTTGCTGGGAATTTGCCAATGTAAATGGTTGCCTAGTCCAAAATTAAATAGACAGCGGGGAAAACATAGTACATATACATTTGCACAGTACTCTATATGTAATGTACATGGTACTATGTGTGTGGTAAATATGGCAACACCAACGCAGCTTGCCAACGTGTCTGGTTGTTCTTTTTTTTGTTGCCTAGTGTAGTTTGTCGCCATGTGTGTGCATGCATGTGTATGAGTGTGTTTTAGTTGTATGTGTATTGAATGCAAATTTCTCTAGCATAGTTTTTAGCGCAAATCAAAATGATTGATGATGATGCACAAAGTCATCGTAACACCTTCCACCCCTTACACTTTTGAATTGACTGCGTCAAGCCGGAAAAAAATGCAACGACAAAAGCAACTAATAGGACAACAAACACTTGACAGTTATGACTGCTGATATGCAGAAAATAAACTAAATAAATCCTTTCTATGTAACGCCATCGTTGTGGCACTTTATTTTAGGTAGCTATGTCCGACAGATCCTGTCCAGCAGCAAAAAAAAAAGACCAATGGCGTAGGTAGCAATTAGATTAAGGCGTAGATCTCTCAAAGGCTACGATGAAAGCAATCAAGTGCTTGTATCTACATACATATTTATCTGTAAGAAATTTTGAAAGACCTACAAAAAATTTGCAATATTTCCTATTATCTTAAAATTACAAAAGTGAAAATTTGAATTTTTTTTTCAAAATAGGATAATACATAAATAATTTGCAAACTTAAATTATCATCCCAGTATCGTTGTTTTTTTTTATTTACTTACATTGCTTGGCAACTTTTTGTAGGTTTTAAGATGCACCAACGGCTTAAAGAGATCAGATGTTTTTCATTCATTGGGCAATGACACAATTTGCTTCTTATTAAAGCGTCAAAAAATTTGTGGCTCTTTCTGTTGCAGTTGGAGGAATATGGAGGCTGACAGCTTCTATTGTTGATGGGTTTATAGAGTATATAGATATATAAACATATACATATACAGATACAGATAGCAACTCTAGATGTCTGCAATAAATACAAATTATTCGTTAGGAATTTGTAGCTCTTAAAATTTAAATTCATATTTGAGGAAAAATAATTTTATTTTTATAGTTTAATTCACTATAAGCTTTGCAATTGTTCATCCATGTATAAATCCAATTTTTAAACAATTTTAAATAAATTTGATTTGGTTGCAATACCAAGAACTTTTTTTTTTTTTTACCGGTCGGCCTTATGTAATCTAAATAATATAGTTAACCGATTTAGATCAAATTTGGTAGAGTACTTTAGACCTATGAAAAACTTCCGATATAACATTTTTGTTTTTTTTTTCGAGGTAACCTCAATATCATAAAAAATATAGTAAAATAAACTTGTCTCCTGTGGAATAATAAGGGATCTAATCTAACAGTTTGGTTGCTCTAGCTTTGCCATCTCTGAGAGCTAGGCGGTCATACAGACGGACAGACAGAAAGACGGACATGGGTATATCGACTTCTCTAGTCACACTGATCATACTTAGGGTAAATTTGGGGGGTCTTGAGCCCTTTGTACCATACGTTACAGGCAATAAAAAATATATAAAAAAAATGGCGGACGTAAAGTCGGGCGCGGACGACTTTAGGATGCCCTGTACCACTAGCTTGTAATAAAGTCAGATTTCTTCACAAAAAACCAAAAACAGAAGAATTTTAAGCAAAAGTTTTTTTTTGACCGATCGTTCCTATGGGAGCTATATGATATAGTCAACCGATTTCAATAAAATTTGACACAGTGCTTAAATACCTTAAAAAAGATATGAATGCCAAATTTATTTCAAATATCTTTACAAACAAACAAAACACATCGAATTTTGTATAAAAAACGTGTTTTTGGACCGATTGGTCCTATGGGAGCCATATGATCTAGTCAAACGCTTTGGATTAAATTTGATACAGTGCTTAGGAACTATAAAATACTCACGAATGTCGAATTTGGTCCCAATATCTTAACAAACAAACGAAACACAACAAATTTTGTTAAAAAATCGATTTTTGGAAGATCGGACCTATGGGAGCTATATGATATAGTCAACCGATTTTGTTCAAATATGGCACATTGCTTAAGTGGTCTAAAAAATTTCCAAACGCCAAATCTGGTTACGATATCTTTATTAAAAAACGAAATATAGCGAATTTTTCTTTAAAAAAGTTATTTTGGCCGATCGGTCCTATGGGAGCTATATGATATAGCCAACCGATTTTGATCAAATTTGGTACAGTGATTGGGAACTATAAAAAACTTTCGAATACCAAATTTGGTTACGATATCTTCATAAACAAGCGAATTATTTATCTAAAACGCTTTTTTTTTGTCGAGGTCGTCTCAAACACCCCCATGGGAGCTATATAATTTATCCCCGATATCAAAAAAATAAAATAAACTTGCCTCCTATGGAATAATATGGGATTTAATGTGAAAGTTTGGTAACTCTAGCTCTTACCATCTCTGAGATCTAGGCGTTCACACGGACAGACGGACATGGGTATATCGACTTTTCTATTCAACCTGATCATATTTTAGGTAACTTTGGGTGTCTCCGACGTCTCCTTCTATATGTTACATACATTTTCGGCTTGCACAAACTTAATATACCCTTGGTACCATACGGTACAGGGTATAAATAGCACGCGCTTCGATGCCAAAGGGGAAATCGATAATTTTGTGTATTAATCCAAAAATTCCCATACAAAATTTGATACCATTGGTAAATTGAAAAAAACTAAATGGGTTCTACATTACTGAAAATTATTTCTACTTATATTAAAAATATCGACCCCTGCCGAACGCAAAAAGCTACCTATGCCACTGCCATCTACTTAGCTTTACAGCCTTTTTGGAGAAAGTATCTATGGATCAATATTGATGATAGAATCCCTATCTGCACCTCCTAGCAGGTGTTTTGTCTGTTTTGATCCGCGAGTGATATTTTATTTCCCACTTACCCGGCATAGTGCCGAAAATTCTCCTATCCGCTACCTGGGAGACAGACTACTCCATATGAATTGGCATTTGGCACTTAATTAATGCGTCCAAAATGGGCACACACTTCACACACACAATACCAATTGTTTGTGTTTATCCTTTTGGCCAAGTTCAAAGCATACATATTCGCCTTATGGCCTCTGGTCTTTGTTCTTGTTGTAGATATTGCCTGCCTCAGAGCCCTATTATGGCTTTGTTTAGGCAGGTCTTGGCCATTAGCCAGCTGTCCAGCAGTAGTGCCTCCCATTGAGTAACCAACGCAACCCAGCTGACCAGCTGTGCTCATTTTCAGTCAATACATATCTATCATTGTCCATTGCTTGCGGGACTTTGTGACAAATTTCGTGATATTGGATGTTAGCTTGGCTAAGCGATTTTGATGTTGACGCCAGTTGAGCTCCTAAGGTTAACCACCAGACACTTCCTAGACATGATGATGATCAATGTTGGGCGGATTGCTTATCCACCCAAGTTTGCACAGACTGATGGTCTACATTTTATTTCATATCAACTATTACAGTGTAGTACAAAGGGTTTTACATGACATACATTAATTTGAGATGATAATACAGTAGCTACTCGCAAAGTAAAACTTTAAGATTGATTAACCTGGACACTTATATTGGGATTTTAAACAAAAAGCCACAAAAAAATAGACTCAAATTATGTACTATATAACTGTAATCGTCCAATAAGTTTTCTTTCCCAAAAAAAAGGTCCGGTTTTCGGTTCAAGTGTTCCGGATTTTGGTACTTTTTCAAAAATGTTCCGGCTTTGCTCGAAATTGAGTTGGTCACACTAATCATATCACTTAATTTCATAACAAAGTAAGCGGTTGTTTGTTCATTCAAAAGTAACTGGTTTAAACAGTCAAAAGTAACCTGGTATTATTTAAAAAGCCAAAATGGTTTGCCCGCAAGTTTTGGACGATTTGATACGGCGTTACTAGAGTATTATAGGACCGCAACTATATCGAATGATAGACTGCTGGGTGCAATTATATTGATTTTAATTCTGAGTTTCTATGCATTTGCATTTTATGTGATCCACAAAAAAAGAGAATGGAAGATGCGCATAAAACGGCAGAAAGAAAAGTGTGCAAAGATCAAAAAATTCTTGCGGGGTCCGCGCAATCAAGCTATGCCAACCGATCTGGAGGATATATTTTCAGACTTATAGCAATCTATTGTAAGAGACAGTATTAATGCAGCTATATATTATATAATATTTTTATACATATCTACTCGCTTAATTGACAGTCATCACGTTTACAAAAAATTTAATTCAACTAAAGCTACACCTCCAACTCCATTACTGAAACATAGCAGGAAGTCAGCCACTCTTTTTCTAAGCCAATCCTCCACGGAGTTGAACGGGCTTAACTGACACTACCAAGATGGATACAAAAACAAGAGACCTCTCTCGTGGCTCCAATACACACGTTTACTATATACTTCATTGTATGTGAATATTTTTATAACACTCATACATAATTAAATACATATGTAAATAAATACATGAGACACAACCCAGTTCACGATACGTTTATTTTACTGTAAGTAAGCTTTACTAAGTCTTTAGGTGGAAACATCCGATGGGTCCAAAATTGAACATTGTGTAGGTGGTGGAGTCGCCGGACTCAACACCAGAATCTCTAATTCCAATGGGTATCTGACTCAGCGTCTTTTAAGCAGAGATTCAAGCCACAATATTCTGCACAAGGGAAGCTGCTATCAGGGCACTATCATCATGAAGCGTTTCCTCCAAAATACTTAAAGAATGCTATATATATCCGAATCCTTGATTACCTTTGTGTACTGTAAAATGTTATAATTACGTCAAACTCATCTTCGCCCGGAACAGCGTCGTGCTACGTTGGGAGCATGGTAAACAAAGAACATAGAAAATACTGGTTCTCCTTACCAGGGCTACGAAAAGCAAAAGCGCTTATCATACGTCTGGATATGATCGAGACAAAAGTTCTTGGCAGAGCGGACTTAAAACTTCTGGTAGCATACCTAGCTGGACACCAAACTGTAAGAAATCTACAGAAAAGTGGCCTTTCGGATTCTGCAGAGCTTAGAATCTGTCTGGAGGACGATGAAACCACCAGACATATCTGTGACTACCCAGCGCTGATGTGAATCAGAGCCTGTTACATGGGAAAGGAACAAATTAGACCCTTCCATCTTAGGTCAATACCAACAAAAAGCCTACTTCTATTCATGCTGAAAGTCGTAAGCAGTGAATCAGGTGTGGATTTAGGATTTGGTCTTGGGGGAAAGTTCTTCACTTGGTAGAGTATGTTTATTAGAGCTCACAAAAGACTTTTAACCCATATATCGATCTTTTGGGGGAGGAGTTCAGAATCGAAAACCACTCCCATGGCTCCGCCACTTAAGTGATTTATGGGAACGGTACAAAAGATCCCATGAATGGGAAAAAAGGATTGCCTAAGGTCTTAATGTTCATCTTCATGAGATTCCACTGTATTACGTCTATATTCCAGTATTGCTCTAACAATGTTAAATGCAAAAACATGCTCAACACACACACTTACGCATACAAATGGAAACACCTACAAGTGTTTGAAAATGTGTATTATCGTAGAGTCCTGGCAACGCCTCGAGATGTATGCAGCATAAAGCTTGCTTTGGAGCATTACCAGAGTGCAATGTCTATCTACAACAAATGCTGTCTTTAAGCTAATAATGCCATAGGCTTCGTCTGGCTCCCTCTTCCCTTAATGAGCTTCATAAACCTGCATATTTTCCCTGTTCCTAAATCCTTTTCTAAAGATATAAATATACTGAGTAGCGCCTGTACATAGAACTAATCAGGACAATAGAATCACTGCTCTTAGTGTCATTAGCAATGTAGACCAATGGACACCACGTACCTTACTCATTGTTTAGAGTCCTAGTACGAGTTCTTGCTTCGGCGGTGCGTGACGACACAACACAAATTCTGACCAAATGGAGCAGGAGAAGCTGACTTTGACTCCTGTCGTCGCATATAATTAAATTGGGTCAAAGCAATTGGCTCACTTGTCTTTGGATTTTGTTTGCATTTTTTCTTAATCCGAGTGCTTTGTCTTGTGTATGTGTTTGCTATCTGGAAATATACTTAAACCATGCCCCAAGGGCGCTGCCCAACCTCATGAAAGTGACCAAAGCGCATATTTAGCCAGCCGCAGGCACTTCCTTTTGAAGCTTCAAGTTGTGTTATTTCAGGAACGCACGTAGCCAGGAAGGACTGCTCATGTTGCTGTTGGAAAATGAAAGACAAATCCACACAGAACGTACAGCTCTGCTTATAAATATTTACCCGCGGACACGCGCTTGGCAGCACAACAAAATCGAAATTCTTCTCTACGATATGAGCAAGTGACTCTGGAACATGCCTGAGAACATGGCCCGAGGGAATGGTGTACAACTGCCAGGTCCCAAAATATTGACCATTGAGTTTATTAAAACTTTTGAGCAAGGGACTCAACATCCTATAATCTTAAGACTTCTTGGTGGACAAAAACTTTTGACCTGTTGAAACTTTAGACTACGTACACAAACATACACGTACGTAATTCCTTAACGTCGCGCGCGCTGAGGGACTTTTTAAAAACTTTAAACACGATTTTCTTAGAAACATAAACCATTTTTCATCGAAATTTCAGGAACAGGTCTTGATCCGCCATTTTGAACTTCGCCAATTTTGAGTGCACTTAGAAAATCTTAGCCCAATTGGCATAGCTTTGTTTACTTATGAAGTACTCTTAATTGATGACAGAACAGAAATATGAAGTTTAATTTTATATGTAGACATAATTGTTGACTTGATCAAATGGATACGCTGGCAGTGTTCATTCATGTTGTGTATGGCTCCATTCAACGAACAAACAAACTTGGGTAGTCCAATAAAAAACAAACAGACCAGGACTGATAAGGGCTGGAATATTCCAAAAAAGTGAACTGACAACTCATCGAACTCAACACGAAACCAGGCAACAAACGCCACATAAAAGTAGTTTAAGTAATCTAGAACAAAGGAAAGCTTCGACCTTTCCATAATCCAAACGTTGTTCAAAGCCTCTTGATTGCAAACTTTCTTTTCGATGACTTTTCCAACATTTAAATCGTACAAATGCCAAAAGCAAGAGGGCATGGCATAAGGAATTCAAATGCATAGATTGGTTACCCTCGCTCATAAAGTTTTTCTTAATATTTGTGGCATCTTTGTTCAGGAGACGTTTTAATCATTACCAACTGCCTCTTATGGTGTGACTGTGCCTTTGTACATTTTAAGAAAACGTACAGCATGCACCAAGGAGGCTTCTATAATAATATTTTACTTCACACGAAATACTTGGATAATGAGCAGGAGTCTACCCTCTCTGGTTAGGTCTGTTTGGGTTTGTAGAAGGGCGCCGAAATTATTGTAAATTGTTGTGGAATTTTGAGTAAGGCAGTCTCTCTCCCAAGGACGCACGCCTCGCACATTAAGTGTTGGCCAACGAGCTCAAATCTAAGTACTAGCACCAAGATGACGATGATGAAGAAGTTGGCGATGGAAATGTATGACAAAAATGTCAACTGAGAACGAGTGCGAAAATGTCTGAGGCAAAAAAACGCTGTAAAATGGAGATAAATAACTTAAGATACCGAGATTTAAATACCTTCAGCCTATAGAAGTGTAGTACACGAGTACTCTGGTTAAAACTTTGATTATAAAAAAAAAACATTATTTGTGGCATACCAATGTATGGGCAAGAAATCGTAAAAATCCGTCCGAAAACATATTTGTATAAAATTAGTAGCGGTTAAATTTTTTTAATTCATTTTGGTTCGAATTAATATCCAATTTGTGGATATATAAATCTTTTCTTGTTGACGGTCTCGCTAAGAACTTCATGCAATGCAATATGTTTTTTTGGCCTACTGACCTTTGGCATAGTTTATATAGTATGCATTTTTAAATGTACTCTGTTCTTAAATAATCAGGGAAGTTTAAGTTTCCGGTTTTGAGTTAAGTATTTGGCAAAGCATTTTTTGATTTAGATATAGACACATAAATATGTTCGTATACATATCAATACTAAAAATTCTTTTTATTTATGGGAAATTATTGAATAAACTACTATCAGTTAAAGATTTGGTCAGTTTTGTCGTATTGGTAGTACTAACGATAAAAAAATACTCTACTGTATAAAAAGTGATTTAGTGCCAAGCTGCGTCATATATTTAATATTATCTTTGTAAGTGTATCAAAAGCCAACAAGAAGGCAGCACGACTAATTCAAACGTAATTAACATAAAAATAAATACCACTCATTAAGTCATGTTGGTAAATCTTTTTATTTTCTTGCCTGAACCAACACTCCTAGCTGGAGACCCATTAGCGGGAAAGGCTGGTTTTTGTAAGCACATCATGGTCATCTACTTGCATATTAATCTTAGGCACTTGAAAGAATGAAAATATATTTTTTGCGTTAAAGACTTCAAATGTATCTTTAAGGAATTTTCTGCGTGGCTTAAGGATACGTGTGGCAGCCAGTCGCTGGCTGCCAATTGCCATTTTAATTAGATTCTGGGATTGTAGCATAACTCTGTGCCCATTCCGGGAGACTAAAAATGAATTTAAGTTAGTAGTCTGAATTCCACATAAACGACAGTTAGTACTAGTATGCTAGAATTATCTTCTTTTCCTGGAAAAAGTTTACAGCGTATCACATTGTTAGGCAACGCCTTGACTATATCATATTCTTTTTCGTTAATTTGTTATCGTCAACATTGTTACCAATAAAAGCTACTGGTGACGTATTAAATTCCAGTAACGCTCTCACACACTGCTCAAGGCAGCGTCAAGGGAAGTCAAGAAGGCTTTTCATATTACCATATTTATATATGTCTCTACTCTGAGCATTTAGGCAAATTGACTGCAGACCAAGGCAACAAGCAAGTCGACGCCAGGATACACACCACCAGACCAATAAGTAAACAAAATGCAAAAGTTTTTCAAAAAATCGTTTAAGCAAAAAATTTCAACTTTAAACTTGAGCAAGATGGATGCCCGAAAGCTAAGAAAAAGTACAACAAAGACATTATTGGACTTTGCTTAAACTTCTTGAAGGGACTTAGCCAAAGATTAAGGCACAAAAGAGTGGAATGTTTGTATTTGCTGAGTGGTTCGTCATGCTTCTGGAGTACTTGCTAAAAAGTGATTTGTATTTCAAACAAAAGCAGTGCTTCTATTGTTCTAGAACCAACTTTTCGAGTCATTTAACCATTAAGATCATTTTATCATTTATGACTTCTAATACTCTAGAGCCTGACCCTGAAAAATGGTCTTAAATGAAAATTTTCATAATATAACTTAGTCAAATGCTAATGAACTTGAATTATTGGCCATGACACTTTCCGACTTCCACCCAGTTAAGCCACGCCTCGCCCACTTTTGGCATTTCGGCATTTCTCTAGACTGAGAAGTGTCAGGTAGGCTGAGAACATTTTAATACTAGCGTAGTGGCCATAAAATGTTCAAAGTTCTTAGCTGCCTCGTTATGTATGGCCCTAGTACGTGCCTTAAGCCCAAAGAACCAAGGCCTAGTTACCAAGCCTTAATTATGGGGGCCGACACGAAACGACACTGTCCTAACTATTAAGACCACTGTAAAAGCTTGTTGGCTTAAGTCTTGACCAAAACTACCAAGAAAATTCTATTATCAAGAATGAAGTAGAACCACATGAACTAAACATTGAGTGTGGGTAGCTCTCATGGTCGGATGCTGGGAACTGGCTTTCAATATTGTCGAAAAATAGCAGCTCATTTTGAATTTCAGGGTCAGAGTCTAATTGAAATGGTTACATTTGCCAAAAACATAAATCTAATGGATATTCAGAGAAGCTAGTGTGTGGTTGGCGGGAAGGACCCAGCCCAGCCCTACCGTGTAGCAATTTCCGGTGCTTGTGCAGCCTTTTCTGGTTTATTATAAAACAAATTGAAAGTAAGTCTGTCTCGCTTTGGACACAAGTCCTTATTAAGTCTCTGCTAACGTTAAAAATATTTCAGAGTTGCCAGCTGTTTGCTGCAGTTTGGCATTTCAACCTTTTTAGCAATTTTTTGTTGTGGATTTTATGGTAGGTTTATGGTTGCTTAAGCCATGTCGATGTCTAATCCTCTAAAGTGCCTATGCCCGGATTGTGTAAGCTTGGAGCAGCAAAATCCCTTGGACCACAATTAGCAATATGGGAACAAGTTCGTTTGATTTTCTCTAATTGAAGAAGGAAAAAGAATAAACATTTAGTGAAAATTGTTTATATGAACATTTGAAGCATTTGAGATGTTATTTCATAAGGAAATACAAATAAATGTTCCTGTGCCGCCACTGTGCATATATTTATTTTATTGTGCCGCACGAATAAGGGAAACTTGTAGTGACTTAATCCGAAAGTGAGAGCCAAAAAGCTCCGAGAAGTTCGTCATTGTATCTTTCTGTACAAAGGCTTCTATATCGAAGATACTGGAACATAAGAGATAAGAGCTTATTTTGAAACTTACATAACTTGACTTATAAAATAAGTCTTAATAATCAATTTTAAGGTTTTCTATTCCTGTTTTGAATATCCGTTTCCCCTAGTATAGCTAATTTCAAATTTTTCCAGGCCATTTTTAAATCGATGAAGACAGTTCGTCTAGTTTCCGGCTATAAAATACCAAATTTTTTTTCTCTTTTTATCACTCACGAATAATTTTCGTCTTTAAGGCCCATACGCAGCTTTATAAAGTTTTGTAATTTTATTTATAAAAATTGGGTGCTTCATATGGACATTTAACCTAAAAACAAAGCTAATTTGGAAATACCTCAAAATAAACAAAAATTTTTTGATAGGGTGTCAGAGAAGCTATTTTCGTCAAAACTTAATAGCAGAACTGTTTCCAAATGCAAGATTTTAGCCATTAAATGCAATTTAATTTTGAGCGCCGCCAAAGGACGCTTTAATGTATTTTTTATATAATATATCTCCTCTTGGACCGATCGGAAATAAAAACGTGATTTGTGCGAAATTCGATTTGTTTTGTTTGTTTATTAAGATTTCGTAACCAAAGTTAGCATTCGGAAATGTTTTAAAATTTCCAAGGAAAATTAATTGAATTGAAGTGGCACAGGTGGAAATTCATGGAAAGATTGCAAAAAAATCATAAAAAAAAGCTCAGTTCGTTACATTATACCATAAATCGTCCAAACTATTTTTGTACTATTAAAGATACGAAAGTTTTAAGAGGTTTAACATAAATTTAGACAGAGAAACTTCTGACCCTAAATTTAATTCTGCAGTATCATGAACAGTTTCGTCTTAACAAACGTAGTATATTCCATTATATGATTCGCACTTGAAAATTCAAATAGTTTTGTTGGTTACGTCGATTCGTAACAATATAGACAAAAAAAAAACAGTAATTTCTAAAAACTTTCAGAAAAATTGATTTTTCAGTTGAGATGCCGATAGGTCATGGTATCTAAGAATACTTCATTATCCATTAAAAAATATTACAATTTGCCCCATACACAGTTTCCTTTCGCAATATGTTTGTTTTTTTTTTTAAGCCCCAAATAATAAAATCGTTGCTTCACAACTTGAAAGATACTCAATCAAGTTGTTTTTATTTGATTATAATTTGGTGTTACCCAATCTTTTTATTCCACATTTTTTTGAGCTGGTAAAGCAGTAAAATAAAAGCTAAGACAAAACAAGTCTTAAATTTAAGTAGTTCAGCTTAGTTAAAAAAAAAATGGAGTACGTAAAGTCTGGCGCGGACGACTTTGGGATACCCTGTACCACTAGCATACAATAAAATCCGGTATATTGCTTAAAAACATGAAAGACATTTGATTGCCATTAGATTCCTTTATAAAAAACCAAAAACAGAAGAATTTTAAAGGAACCATTTTTTTTTTGACCAATCGCCCTATGGGAGCTATATGATATAGTCAACCGATTTGGTACGTTGCTTAAGTGCTCGAAAAAAATTCTTAATGCCAAATTTGGTTACGATATCTTTATAAACAAACGAAGTATCCACCTAAAACTTTTTTTTTTTCGAAGTCGTCTGAAAGAGCCCTATGGAAGCTATATAATTTAGCCCCGATAAATAAAAGTATATAACATATTTATATAAATATAAATAGTTTAGTTACTCTAGCTCTTACCATTTCTGAGATATAGGCGTTCAAACGGACGGACGGACGGGCAGACGGACATGTGTATATCGACTTCTCTAGTTACCCTGATCATATTTTAGGTAACTTTGAGGGGTCTGCGACGATTCCTTGCATATGTTACATACATTTTCGGCTTGCACAAACTTAATATACCCTTTGTACTATACGGTACAGGGTATACAAATTTGGATAATATTAGATGGGTCCAGAGACTTTAGTGCAGAGAAGCAAAAACTTTTCAATTTTGTCGCTTAAAACCTTGCGATTTTTTCGTGTTTCTAAATTATGATGATAGGTTTGAACTTTACATAAAAATAACGAAGAGTAGAAGAGTAGTAGAATAAATAATCTTTGTATTTATGATGATGATTTTTATCTCTGACCAGCAGAGTTATCTTTAGTTTAACAACTAATATGTTCTCGTATTATCCCAAGTGTAGATCAAAGACTTCTGACGTGACGAAATCTTTACAATTATTTATCAGCATATTATTTACCATCCCTTCTCTTGGTTTCTGCTATATAAGTTTAAACAAAATTTTTTGTAATATTATGATTGACTTGTAAAATTTTTTGTTTTTTTTGGCTGTTTGAAATGTTTCAGAAGCCTTTTAAGAGATGTTTGACGGAAGCAGTTTGAACAATTTAAAACAGCTTATAACTCACAGTTTGTTTTATATTCTTTATTCCATCTTCCATTTGAACAGTAGCTGGGAATACTATTAGTGTTCACAAAAAATATTCTAACCTTCAAGAGTATTTTGTGTAAATTTTACATTTTCAAACTTCTTTTTCGTCACTTGTATTTGCTTGAATCATCTGGGGATTTCGGCTCAATGGGTAAATCGTATATTAAATTTTATGAACTTGGCATTTGACATGTTTACGGATGCCCCATATGCCCTATATAAAAAAAGTTGCAAAAGGGTATTGTGTTCCAAGATCAGTTCAATCAGTCTTTGTATTAACCGTATTAGCATACGGTTGCATTAATAGTTAATAGTTGCCGTGATAATAAAATACTTATCTATGCCGTTTAAAAATACGTTCGTTTTAATTACTAATCGTTCCAATGGACAAAGTTAGCTAGAATTATATGACGAAAAACACGGATGACCAATTTTCGGGGTAACTATGTGTCTTCAACTCATCAAACAAATCAATCCATGTCTCCGTTTTGATGAAAAGGATCAAAGAGAGAGTACAAGTGATAAACTGGCACTTATTCGCTCGGCTTTCGATAAATGGGTTCAATGATTTAGAGTACTCTATTAGTTAGGGGATTTCATCACTGTATATGTGCGACATCTTCCGTTCCATGGTAAATCGCCTTTTACTCAATGTATTCCCACGAAACCAGCGAAATATGAAATCAAAATATGTGTTGCAGCTGATGCTCTCCACTTACCACTTAAATGCTCACATCAACTCAGACGACCCACAAGAAAAGCCTATTAAATTGTAAAATTTTACAATAAGACCAAGGGCGGAGTCGATATATTGGACAAACTTATGGGCAAGTATCGTTGCAAAATGAAGATGAAACTTTGACCAATGGCTCATACATCGATCATTCATACATCGATAATACATACATCGATAATACATACATCGCACGTACATACATCGACCATACATGCATCGATCATACATACATCGATATATTGATTAGAGCAGTCGCAAGAGTTGTGGATTGACCCGTGTTTTAATAAAATAATTCATAAAAGTGCCGCAACAATGGCTGGTAATAAAAGTATTGTGACTGTGACTATTGTAACACAGCAACGGAGGGTAAACATATTAACACTCCGCGAAAAGTCTTTGCCGGCAGAAAAGCGCCGGAAATTTTACAACTTCTCTCACAGTGCACGGTATGTACAGCCACGCTTAGTAAACATTTAATTTTACTTATTAATCTATTATGAATAGGAGATTCCCATTACAATTAAAATAAAGTTATGCAACAGATGCATGTCCAGCTTGCTCTTTACAACTACTGTAGTTGAGAAAGTCAAGCAATTGGTGTTAACTAACTTGGTAAACATCGGTAAAGGCAAGACGCAAAGGAAAGAGTCACTCGCCGAAGTGCAAAAAAAAGAGTTACAATTGAATGCAAAACCTAAACAGCAAGTCGTATCAGGTAAAAATTTTCATTGAAGTGTCTAAGCAATTTGCTTCTGAAAATATATGATTTACAATTAGTGTTGCTAAGATAAATTTCTCCAAACAAAAACTTTCCCAATTTTCCTACAAATTTCTATAATGTGTTACTTTTCTTGTAATAGGCAATAACAGCTTAAACGATATCACTGAGCTAGCAAGACTTAGAGCTTTAAATGTTAACGGCGATAATAGTAATCTTGATATTACAATAAACCTATTATTGACTGATGCTGAAAACGACAACAAAGCCAATAGGAAATCAGTAGCAAAGGGTAAGTCGCCGTATAAGCGCTCAGCGCCGCCTCGCGCCTACCTGGCTACGGCCCTGGACTCAATTTTTGAGACAATCCATATTATGGTCTTCCTTCATATGCTGTTTCATGTTCTTATCAGCATATAAAGGTAGCTCATAATATGGATACTCGAAAACTCTTCAAGTGTGATGTATGTAAGAAGGGCTTTAAAAGGAATCAGCCGTATAAGCGCTCAGCGCCCACTCGCGCCTACCTGGCTACGACCCTGGACTCAATTTTTGAGACAATCCATGTTATGGTCTTCCTTCATATGCTGTTTCATGTTCTTATCAGCATATAAAGGTAGCTCATAATATGGATACTCGAAAACTCTTCAAGTGTGATGTATGTAAGAAGGGCTTTAAAAGAAATCAGCGCCCACTCGCGCCTACCTGGCTACGGCCCTGGACTCAATTTTTGAGACAATCCATATCATGGTCTTCCTTCATATGCTGTTTCATGTTCTTATCAGCATATAAAGGTAGCTCATAATATGGATACTCGAAAACTCTTCAAGTGTGATGTATGTAAAAAGGGCTTTAAAAGGAATCAGCCGTATAAGCGCTCAGCGCCCACTCGCGCCTACCTGGCTACGACCCTGGACTCAATTTTTGAGACAATCCATATTATGGTCTTCCTTCATATGCTGTTTCATGTTCTTATCAGCATATAAAGGTAGCTCATAATATGGATAATCGAAAACTCTTCAAGTGTGATGTATGTAAGAAGGGCTTTAAAAGGAATCAGCCGTATAAGTGCTCAGTGCCGCCTCGCGCCTACCTGGCTACGGCCCTGGACTCAATTTTTGAGACAATCCTTATTATGGTCTTCCTTCATATGCTGTTTCATGTTCTTATCAGCATATAAAGGTAGCTCATAATATGGATACTCGAAAACTCTTCAAGTGTGATGTATGTAAGAAGGGCTTTAAAAGGAATTAGCCGTATAAGCGCTCAGCGCCCCCTCGCGCCTACCTGGCTACGACCCTGGACTCAATTTTTGAGACAATCCATGTTATGGTCTTCCTTCATATGCTGTTTTATGTTCTTATCAGCATATAAAGGTAGCTCATAATATGGATACTCGAAAACTCTTCAAGTGTGATGTATGTAAGAAGGGCTTTAAAAGAAATCAGCCGTATAAGCGCTCAGCGCCCACTCGCGCCTACCTGGCTACGGCCCTGGACTCAATTTTTGAGACAATCCATATCATGGTCTTCCTTCATATGCTGTTTCATGTTCTTATCAGCATATAAAGGTAGCTCATAATATGGATACTCGAAAACTCTTCAAGTGTGATGTATGTAAAAAGGGCTTTAAAAGGAATCAGCCGTATAAGCGCTCAGCGCCCACTCGCGCCTACCTGGCTACGACCCTGGACTCAATTTTTGAGACAATCCATATTATGGTCTTCCTTCATATGCTGTTTCATGTTCTTATCAGCATATAAAGGTAGCTCATAATATGGATAATCGAAAACTCTTCAAGTGTGATGTATGTAAGAAGGGCTTTAAAAGGAATCAGCCGTATAAGTGCTCAGTGCCGCCTCGCGCCTACCTGGCTACGGCCCTGGACTCAATTTTTGAGACAATCCTTATTATGGTCTTCCTTCATATGCTGTTTCATGTTCTTATCAGCATATAAAGGTAGCTCATAATATGGATACTCGAAAACTCTTCAAGTGTGATGTATGTAAGAAGGGCTTTAAAAGGAATCAGCCGTATAAGCGCTCAGCGCCCACTCGCGCCTACCTGGCTACGACCCTGGACTCAATTTTTGAGACAATCCATATTATGGTCTTCCTTCATATGCTGTTTCATGTTCTTATCAGCATATAAAGGTAGCTCATAATATGGATACTCGAAAACTCTTCAAGTGTGATGTATGTAAAAAGGGCTTTAAATGGAATCAGCCGTATAAGCGCTCAGCGCCCACTCGCGCCTACCTGGCTACGACCCTGGACTCAATTTTTGAGACAATCCATATTATGGTCTTCCTTCATATGCTGTTTCATGTTCTTATCAGCATATAAAGGTAGCTCATAATATGGATAATCGAAAACTCTTCAAGTGTGATGTATGTAAGAAGGGCTTTAAAAGGAATCAGCCGTATAAGCGCTCAGCGCCCACTCGCGCCTACCTGGCTACGACCCTGGACTCAATTTTTGAGACAATCCATATTATGGTCTTCCTTCATATGCTGTTTCATGTTCTTATCAGCATATAAAGGTAGCTCATAATATGGATACTCGAAAACTCTTCAAGTGTGATGTATGTAAAAAGGGCTTTAAAAGGAATCAGCCGTATAAGCGCTCAGCGCCCACTCGCGCCTACCTGGCTACGACCCTGGACTCAATTTTTGAGACAATCCATATTATGGTCTTCCTTCATATGCTGTTTCATGTTCTTATCAGCATATAAAGGTAGCTCATAATATGGATAATCGAAAACTCTTCAAGTGTGATGTATGTAAGAAGGGCTTTAAAAGGAATCAGCCGTATAAGTGCTCAGTGCCGCCTCGCGCCTACCTGGCTACGGCCCTGGACTCAATTTTTGAGACAATCCTTATTATGGTCTTCCTTCATATGCTGTTTCATGTTCTTATCAGCATATAAAGGTAGCTCTTAATATGGATAATCGAAAACTCTTCAAGTGTGATGTATGTAAGAAGGGCTTTAAAAGGAATCAGCCGTATAAGTGCTCAGTGCCGCCTCGCGCCTACCTGGCTACGGCCCTGGACTCAATTTTTGAGACAATCCTTATTATGGTCTTCCTTCATATGCTGTTTCATGTTCTTATCAGCATATAAAGGTAGCTCAAAATATGGATACTCGAAAACTCTTCAAGTGTGATGTATGTAAGAAGAGCTTTAAAAAAAGAAATCAGCCGTATAAGCGCTCAGCGCCCACTCGCGCCTACCTGGCTACGGCCCTGGACTCAATTTTTGAGACAATCCATATTATGGTCTTCCTTCATATGCTGTTTCATGTTCTTATCAGCATATAAAGGTAGCTCTTAATATGGATAATCGAAAACTCTTCAAGTGTGATGTATGTAAGAAGGGCTTTAAAAGAAATCAGCCGTATAAGCGCTCAGCGCCCACTCGCGCCTACCTAGCTACGACCCTGGACTCAATTTTTGAGACAATCCATATTATGGTCTTCCTTCATATGCTGTTTCATGTTCTTATCAGCATATAAAGGTAGCTCTTAATATGGATAATCGAAAACTCTTCAAGTGTGATGTATGTAAAAAGGGCTTTAAAAGGAATCAGCCGTATAAGCGCTCAGCGCCCACTCGCGCCTACCTGGCTACGACCCTGGACTCAATTTTTGAGACAATCCATATTATGGTCTTCCTTCATATGCTGTTTCATGTTCTTATCAGCATATAAAGGTAGCTCATAATATGGATACGCGAAAACTCTTCAAGTGTGATGTATGTAAGAAGGGCTTTACAAGGAATCAGCCGTATAAGCGCTCAGCGCCCACTCGCGCCTACCTGGCTACGACCCTGGACTCAATTTTTGAGACAATCCATATTATGGTCTTCCTTCATATGCTGTTTCATGTTCTTATCAGCATATAAAGGTAGCTCATAATATGGATACTCGAAAACTCTTCAAGTGTGATGTATGTAAGAAGAGCTTTAAAAAAAGAAATCAGCCGTATAAGCGCTCAGCGCCCACTCGCGCCTACCTGGCTACGGCCCTGGACTCAATTTTTGAGACAATCCATATTATGGTCTTCCTTCATATGCTGTTTCATGTTCTTATCAGCATATAAAGGTAGCTCTTAATATGGATAATCGAAAACTCTTCAAGTGTGATGTATGTAAGAAGGGCTTTAAAAGAAATCAGCCGTATAAGCGCTCAGCGCCCACTCGCGCCTACCTAGCTACGACCCTGGACTCAATTTTTGAGACAATCCATATTATGGTCTTCCTTCATATGCTGTTTCATGTTCTTATCAGCATATAAAGGTAGCTCATAATATGGACACTCGAAAACTCTTCAAGTGTGATGTATGTAAAAAGGGCTTTAAAAGGAATCAGCCGTATAAGCGCTCAGCGCCCACTCGCGCCTACCTGGCTACGACCCTGGACTCAATTTTTGAGACAATCCATATTATGGTCTTCCTTCATATGCTGTTTCATGTTCTTATCAGCATATAAAGGTAGCTCATAATATGGATACTCGAAAACTCTTCAAGTGTGATGTATGTAAAAAGGGCTTTAAAAGGAATCAGCCGTATAAGCGCTCAGCGCCCACTCGCGCCTACCTGGCTACGACCCTGGACTCAATTTTTGAGACAATCCATATTATGGTCTTCCTTCATATGCTGTTTCATGTTCTTATCAGCATATAAAGGTAGCTCATAATATGGATAATCGAAAACTCTTCAAGTGTGATGTATGTAAGAAGGGCTTTAAAAGGAATCAGCCGTATAAGCGCTCAGCGCCCACTCGCGCCTACCTGGCTACGACCCTGGACTCAATTTTTGAGACAATCCATATTATGGTCTTCCTTCATATGCTGTTTCATGTTCTTATCAGCATATAAAGGTAGCTCATAATATGGATACTCGAAAACTCTTCAAGTGTGATGTATGTAAGAAGGGCTTTAAAAAAAGAAATCAGCCGTATAAGCGCTCAGCGCCCACTCGCGCCTACCTGGCTACGGCCCTGGACTCAATTTTTGAGACAATCCATATTATGGTCTTCCTTCATATGCTGTTTCATGTTCTTATCAGCATATAAAGGTAGCTCATAATATGGACACTCGAAAACTCTTCAAGTGTGATGTATGTAAAAAGGGCTTTAAAAGGAATCAGCCGTATAAGCGCTCAGCGCCCACTCGCGCCTACCTGGCTACGACCCTGGACTCAATTTTTGAGACAATCCATATTATGGTCTTCCTTCATATGCTGTTTCATGTTCTTATCAGCATATAAAGGTAGCTCATAATATGGATAATCGAAAACTCTTCAAGTGTGATGTATGTAAGAAGGGCTTTAAAAGGAATCAGCCGTATAAGCGCTCAGCGCCCCCTCGCGCCTACCTGGCTACGACCCTGGACTCAATTTTTGAGACAACCCATATTATGGTCTTCCTTCATATGCTGTTTCATGTTCTTATCAGCATATAAAGGTAGCTCATAATATGGATAATCGAAAACTCTTCAAAAACTGTATATTAAGTTTGTACAAGCCGAAAATGTATGTATCGTATAGAAGGAGTCGTCGGACACACCTCAAAGTTACCTAAAATATGATCAGGTGGACTAGAGAAGTCGATATACCCATGTCTGTCTGTCCGTCTGTCTGTTTGAACGCCTAGATCCCAGAAATGGTAAAATCTAGAGTAACCAGCCTTTCACATTAGATCTCATATTATTCCATAGAAGACAAGTTTATTTTATTTTTTTGATATCAGGGTTAAATTATATAGCTCCCATTGGGGTGTTCCAGACGACCACGAAAAAAACAAAATTTTTAGATCGGCCAAAATATCTTTTTTTAAACAAAATTCGTTAGCTTTCTTTTGTTAATAGAGATATCGCAACCAGATTCTTTATTTAGAAGAATTTTAGAGTACTTACTGTACCAAATTTTAGTAGAATATATTCACTATATATAGCTCCCATAGGCCAATATTCCAAAATATCGATTTTTGGACAAAATTTGGTATGATTCGTTATTTTATGAAGATATAGTAACCAAATTTGGCAATCGTGAGTTTTATGTAGGTCTCAAACACTGTACTAAATTTGAATAAAATCCGTTGGCTATATCATATAGCCCCCATAGTGCCGATCTTCCAAAAAATCTACTTTTGAACAAAATTTGTTGTGTTTCGTTTGTTTGTAAAGATATTTAAACCAAATTCGGCATTAAGATCTTTTTAAAGGTACCAAAGCCCTGTGTCACATTTGATCGAAGTCGGTTGACTGTATAATATAGCTCCCGTAGAAACGATAGGTAAAAAAAAATTAAAAATTCTTCTGTTTTTGGTTTTTTATGAAGGAACCTTATTTGGCAATGAAATGTCTTTAATGTTTCTAAGCAATATACCGGATTTTATTGCTAGCTAGTGGTACAGGGTATCCCAAAGTCGTCCGCGCCCGACTTTATATGGAACTGCCCGTATAGTGCAATAACACTCCATACACATCCAAACTTAATCTGAAACAATTTGGCAGTCACCTAAACACTTTGGCACGTTTTGAATCAAGTGAAAATCCAATTACATGTCCAACTGGTTGGTTCGCCGTTGACAAGAGCTGCAGACAAGTTTGCAATGTGGTTTTTATCCCAAATCCTTCAAGAGCTTTTCCCCCGATTTGCTTATTATGAAAGCGTCACACATTTTGTGGCTCTCTGAGTTGCAGTTAGAGGAATGTGATGGCTGGCAGCTTCTATGCTGCTGGGTATATACAAACTTATATACATACGTATAGCAGCTCTGGATATCTGCAATAAATATAACAAGTTTATTATCAAAATTATTCACTGGGGCCTTGTACCTCATAAATTTTAATTCGTAATTCAGAAATAATCTGCACTATGGGCTTTGTAATTTTTTGTACATACTAAATAATTAAAATCTCTAAACAATTTTAAGTAAAATAAAGCCTTTTCATCCCATTGTACTTAGCACGAACTAGGTAATGTTTTTTAACACAGTAGGCTTTATTTGCCTAAATTTGAATGCAGCCAAATAAACAGAAATTATTTTCATTATAGTTACAACCAGTCAACAGTTCAGAGCTAAAAAAATCTAAATTTAAAGTTTTTGTTATAAATTTTTGGTTCAGAAGTTTTGTTTTTAAATGTCTAAATTAATATGTTTTTTTTTTTTTATTTCGGAAATTATACGGATTAATCCACGCCCTAAATTTGCTGTTTGTTTTTTTTTTGAGGTTGCAAACTATATATATATATATTGGTAAGTGTACTCTGTGCAACAAATATCCTTGGATTTTAATAAAAAATTTAACTTTTAGAGATGAATTTTCACTAATAAGAAGACTTATTATTATTATTATTATCTTGACTGGTGCTGATCGCCGACCTGCTGGTACGTGCCTTCTTTTTCTCGACTTTTGGGAAGCAGTATCGTAGACGGTTCGATTGCGCAGCTCTTTATAAACGTTGTGGTCAATTTTTTCCATTTTATATACTATATACTCGTATACTAATTGTATGGTCTTGATTAAAATGGTTTTAAATACAAAGTCTACTTTTGGGAATTAAAAGTGGATACTTCTCTCGAATTTTCAATGTGTTATTAAATACAATGATGAGAAAATGCATGCAACTGGAGCAAGTAGAAAAACCATCGAGCCAGCTTATGCAATATCAGTTCGCGTAGCAAATTCCTTGGTTTAACTATGATGCCCTCTTCAATTCGCTTATCTCGAATCCTTGCGCCAATCTATATGACTGCATTACCCTTCTCAATTTCCTCTCGATGGAGAGGAACGCAAGCTGAACCAAGTGCACTTTGTGCATATTATTCATCATATCGTGCCAACGTCCTTACACAAGGATGATTTAACGATATGGACTAATTTTTCCGCATGCTGACCTTGAAATGTGTAATGGTGGGTTAAGCGCATTTCCGTGCTATTTCACTCATTCTTGTGGTACGATATGATAGCAGGTAATCGCAGTTTTGGTCAGATGTTTTGCAGAAAGCGTTTCTGGTTCAGCTTATGCTCTGAGCCATTTTCGCTGTACTAACTCCATCGGAAATAAATCTTGAGACGGCTGCCCCATAAATCGACGTAGGTGGAAGTCTATTAGTGGGCATTAGCATCATAGTCGAACCAAGTCAATCGTATTTATAGTCTCGTATCGGTTAAGCTCATCTAGAATTGTTATTGTAGATATATTCATGGACGTAGGTCATGAATCTTGAATGACCTGTGCAGTCCAGTCGCATATTAATGAGTCTTAGATGACCGTCGACTCCAGTCCTTTATTAAATGGTTATTACATCAGACCCCAGGGTTGCCAGTAAAAGTTACGGCAGTATAGCCATCTGGCGGACGGAATATAGCCAAAAGTAGCCAACTTCCTATATAAAATAGCTAAAAGTAAATAGCCAAATTATGAATCGAAAATTAACTCTCATATTTATTTTCTAACCCTTTTTGATAGTTGAGTACTTTTTACGCAATACTGTGGATATTAAGTTATGTAATAAAATTTTTTACATACATACTTGTTAGTAATTATGTTTTGCGTAGTTATTGGTGGTAATTATTTTAATTTTGGGATTGGGTAATTACTTTAATTTTGGGAATACGACGAAAAATTCAGTGCTCTAATTTTTTTATTGGTCAAGTCACAACCTCAAGGGACATGGATCGCAAAGAATCTTATAGTTAACAGAGCTAAATTATCTTCACTAATCTCTGTTTAAATATCTGTGCTTAGAAGTACAATAAATCTTTGCTTATAAACTGCTTAGACTCTGCTTAAAATCTCTGTCTACAGTACGAACTCTGCTTAAAGTAATAAATCTCTGCTTACAACATATATGTATGTATGTATCATATGTATGTACTACAGTACATATGTATGCATATGATGTATATTTTTGTATATGTATATGCGAAGAGAGTTGATAAGTGACGAAACGCGCGGGAAATCAGAATAGCCAAAAAGTAGCCAAGATTTTGAGAAAATAGCCATTAAAATAGCCATAGCCAAGAATGATATTTTTTCTAGCCACAGCCGATCAAATATAGCCACTTTGGCTATAAATAGCCAATACTGGCAGCCCTGTCAGACCCCACGAGGCATTGGCGATAATCGGAGCAGTTCTAATATTAAAAAAAAAAGATTTTATATTTTTAGGAATTAATAAAAAAAATTGTATAGTACGAAGGCATTTGACATTTTAATTTACTTACATTTGGGGGCACCAACGACTTGGGATGCCAAAGTGAGTCAATCTTCTGCAACCTGGACGACTATATGAATTGATAAGCATTGTCTACATAGGGAACAAAATGCATCCACTGCGAAGTCAGCTCAAGGAAAGTACAAGCGTGTCAAATCTCTTTCGTTTTTGCTTGATTGCGATTGGGGCTCTCTCCTGCGATTTCGTTACTACGCCGTTTGCTCGCACAAAGAAATGTTTGCTCTAAATAGTAATAAGCCAGCCGAGTCGCCCAAAACGCAATATAATATTATAATATATACTATATATTACATTAGACGTAATTGCCCTACTTGATGGGGAAGATATCGATTTAAGTTATGTATCAGGATTTTTTCATACCATCTATTCTCATACCATCAGACACTTTGCTATTAGTCTAATTTGGCGTTCAAGGACTTTGATAGCCAGGGGCGCAAATCAAGCCCAAATGCTTTGAACATTCCATAGAACGAAACGAAACTTGTCCAAAATACAAAACGAAAGTTTGTTTCAATCAATGCTTTGGTGGATTTGTCATATCACAACAACAACAAAGGTGTAAACGAGCCCATAAATAACTTGCTTGGATGCGATATTTCAATTCAGGAGGGAAAATAATAAACAGAAAAACATCAACAGAATATAAATTTAAAAAATGGGAAATAAAAATTGAAAGCACTCCTTGAAATTGCCTGCTAGCTTCAGTTGACTCGGTTGTTTGGGAATGCTCACACAAAGTCTAAGAAGGACGAGTTCTGTTAAACTCAGTATTGAAATTACTTCCACAATCTGTAGGTGTAAATATTTAATGATTAATTAATGACACTTCTCTAAATACAAACTGAAACTGGGCCACACCAATAGAGAGCTCCACTAAAGATTTTTATATAGTATAGCACATGGCATGGGTTACAGAGATGCAAGTCTAAATGGCCCTATTGAAAAATGAAATTCCAGTCGAGACTGATACTTGAAAAGTTTGCGAGCCTTTTGCTTGTATCCTTTTTTGTCGAACACAATCTATTGAAACGAAGATGGCCAACTAAATTGAGTCAAACTGATTGTGGCTGACAGTCGCGTATTGGCCGGGTTTAATGTCAATTCCGCTTTAAATTTGCCTTATTGAATTTAATTTAATTTGAGGAAATGAATGAACAAAATTTTCCATGTCCGCCTCAGGGCAGCAGCTCAAGAAGAGAAAGAGAGGAGAAAAACATTAACAATAGAGTTGTAAACGAATCAAAGCCACGAAAAACAGCAAATCTTAATTTTTTTATATATTTATTTGTATTGCGGCTAAAACTTTTTGCAAAAAAAAAACAGAAGAATAAGAAATGAAAAAAATGAAATTGATAAATGGAAATACAAAACAAGAAACGTGCACAAATCTAATTTCCAGACAACACACGCAACATTAAAAGAAAAATTGAAAACGGAATGCAGAAGACGAACGGCAGATGAAGATGACGACGACGAGGACAACGGCGTAAAAATTGAAATGATGATAGACGCAGCAACAACCAAGTAAAACTTTTCAATATCCGCATCCGCTCATGAATAATAATGTATAATGGCTGACTCTGCAGCCGCGTCGCATCCCGTGATAGTTCTCTCCGGGAGCTGAGGGGCTGAAGCAATGCCCAGCGATTGATTGGGAACCATCTTAGCCACAACTAAGCAAAATGACGGGCCTTCAAGGATGTGTTCTCTTCGTCTATCTATCTCCACTGCTCTACATCGCTGCGCTTTTTTTTCTAACACTCTCGTCTCATTCTCTTTTGTGCCCCAAAGTCTCGCCATGAATATTGCTTAACTTGTGAAAACAAAAAAATCGTTAAAATGGTATTTTGGCATAACAAAGCAACAATTTGCTTAGTTCGCTGCATATAGTATGTATTCAATATTGATATACTTACTGCCAAAAGAGCACAAACACTCAAAGTGTCAGTATTGGACAAACAAATGTGCATACATATAATTAATATATAGGGGACCGGCTAGTAAGTTGGGCGCCCATTTTAGAAGCAGCACACGAACGACAAAACTTGAATATAAGCGATTTGGGAACAAAAATATTAAAAGTGTGCAGCTCATAAAATGGTCAAGCGTCTCTGGCCGATGTCATGGATGAAAAGGATCTCTCGACAAATTCGCTTTTTTCTAGCTTCTTTATAATTAGTAAGTATAACGAAAACTTGGTCCAGAACGTAATGTGAGCTATTGTAAATGTTTGCAGACAAACCATGGAAACATATCATTAGCTGTCGGTGGACGTGGGTGACTTGCGAATGAATCTGCTGACAACTAAACGCCAAGAAACACATCCAGAGGATGATGCTGGAGACATGAAAACATTAAAACCAGCCACAGATCCTAAGACCATAAAAACAAAGTCTTTGGTGAAGCGCAACCTTGTGGATGAGCCGCCTATGCATGTTGACTTAAAAACGTTACGCCTTATTGAACCAGCACCAAAGCAAAAAGAACATCCAGAGGAAACCGACCCAGGAATATCGTCACTTCAAGAGGCTACGTCATCGTATTTGTGACAGTAGTTTTTCTTAGCGCTGTGTAACAGATCCCTGCATGAATTCACACAAACAAATTTATGCGGCTAGTACCTGCACAGAGACTGCCAAGGGCACTATTGTCGCTGGCTAGTTCGGTTATTGCATAAAATGCAGAACCCATTTAAAAAAAAATTAGTACAAAGATAAAATTGGTAATAATATCAAGAAAATATTTCACTTTTAAATAGGTGAATATGCACGGCTCTTAATATATGTATTTGTAGATAATGTCCAAGCGCCGTTTAATGTCTGTAGGCAATTTTACAAACTTTTCGAATTTTCTAGTCCGTTGTTCTTTACAGTTTAAGAGTTCAAAGACAAGGAATATTTCCCAGTTCTACTTAAAAATTAAAAAATTACACCCACCTCAACTACTTTGTGCATGAGTCAAAAGTCTAACTCGTTGACTCTTGCATTTCTTCATCGAGGTTTGACGGGAGGATTAGAATATAGTGACAACGGCAATATTGCAAATTTACCTGCAAAAAAAACACAAAAAAAACTTTGGCATGTCAAAGTTAAAATGCCCTTGCACAACTTAAAGACTTATTTGGGTTAAAAAAGAAAAATATAATTTTTAAAACTGGACACATCAAAATTAAAGCAGTCAAAATATAATATTTTAGAACGCCATTTGTCTTCTACGTAACGTAATGTTCAAAAGACACAAATTTTGCTCGCTACGATGTCTCCATTATGTTGCCGAATTTTTCGATTTATTGTCTGTATTAAGAAAAGATATATTTTGTTGTAAAAGTTATTGCTTTGAATTTGTGAAAGAAACATTATTGGGTTATAACAACTTAATGATTCCTAGAAATATCAGGCAACAAAAGCCTCAGCAAGGGTAACACAGTGATCCTTTTAAGCCATTATTATAAGCAATATCTTTATTTTAAGCCAATTATTTTTAGTATGATTGAAGAACATATTTTTACTTTATAAGCACGTGACCAAGGTCAATCGTATCTCTAAACTTTTGATTTCAAGACAATGGTTAGATCGTGAACTATAACCTGATGTATGTAAGAGAAATTATGTTTACAAACTGTTTTTGCAAAGCTCATATTTGGTTTTTATTATAAGCAAATGAACGAATAAAATTATTAAAAATTATACGAGCTTGTATGTAGATATTGTATGATGGCGTGTGTTGGAATGAAGAATTGTTTTGCTCATTTAATCTATTTTACTCGGAATCGCTACCCTCTGATTTGTTTTCGTTCTCTTTTTTCTCTTCAGTCGTGTAGTGACGATATTCCTTTTTGAGTTCCCACATGTTTCTATGGGGATTCTTCATATTATAGTCACATACCTCTTTAAGCATTTCTTTCAAATAAGTTATTGGCTGATTGGTAATTTTGACCAGATCCTTAATGTTGTAATATTGATGTTTTTCAAACGCATGAAAAAGCATGTCCATAACAGCATTCTTATCATCACGACCCTTTCTACCTTCAGCTTTTTTACGTTCCCGATACTCAATCTGTAAAATAAATAAACCCGCCTAAGAACTTGCAATGAAATAGAGCAATTTAATACGTACATTATGTACATGATCCTTAACAGGCTTATAGTTATGTACCATCATGTCAAGTGGTTGTACGCGCCTTTCTGGCTGCGATGCCTTGCGTATGGACTCCAGTTTGAGCTTCATATAGCAATTGTCCGCTACGGGGCGACATTCCAGTTTTTGAGTAACTCGTCCCTCCAAGCACAATTTTTCATTTTCGGTTGGAGCTCCCGTTGAAGTGCAGTTCTCCTTGCCATTATTGGATGCCTCGGTTGGCGCCATGTGTGAGAAGATACCTAGAGTTTGATTCGTAACCAGTGAAGCGTCCATCACATGCTCAGTTGGTATTTTTTCTTCGGGATTTATTTCGAGTACAGCTTTTGTGAGTGTGAGCGAAACTTGAGTCTTTTGGCCGGGCGTTTTGCTGATGCGCAACTTGCCAACGTCCATGTTTGACGGCGCTTTTTCCCATTTTTGCGCAATATATTTGGGCACTTTAACTAACCAAAAACTTCGTCCGGCATTCGATAGATCCAAATTCTTGTCCATTATTTTTACTTTGTCTTTATTGTCTTTAGGCATGTTAATGCGAGGAATGAAAGCCAGAAAAAAAATGTATCGAAAAATTGCTTTAACATTGTTATCGATGCAGACAGCTGTTATTTAACAAAAGCTGCCAACTTAGTAAACGTAATTGTTCTCATTGGGAACTGTTAAGGGTTGGCAGTGTCGTCAATTATATAAGTGTTGTGATATTTACACGTGCGCCAGTTTGATTTTTAGTTAGTCAAATTGGCTTAATTTGCATAGAAAAAGTGTAACTTATCTAAGTTAACGAAAATGGCACCGCCTGCGGCACGTGCGCGGTACAATGCCAATAAAGCGGACAACTAGATTCCTACTAAAAAACCACCGAAACTGAACGGCAATAATCTAAATACTAATGCCGGTAGCAAGAAGGATAAATTAAATGTAAATTAATTAAGAAGTTTTAATGCATTTCGACTATAACAAACAAGCACCTCAAGTGGCTACTGTCGATAAGACCAATGCCATCATGCCTTGCGTGCACACCGCCATGAAGACGTCTGTCAGCGCGCGTCTTTGTAGTGCCATTTGGGCTTTTATAGCCGACTACGACGAAACCTCAACTATTGGGAGCCTTTACATTTTATAATCAACGGACAAGGACTGCAGACGTGGGAGTACAGTCCGCAGTTTGGCCTGCGCTCATATACATATCTTTTGCTGCAGCGGGTGCCCGGCTACATTTATCAGAAATATTCAATCCCAGTCCAATACTCATTTTTTATATGGTACGTATGTTGGGTTTTGGCTGCGCCGTTATGGAACGTTTTATGTACAAGTAAGCTTCAGCAATGACTTAAGAGACGAACTACTATTATAAAGTTTCTTTGCAGATCAATTTGTCAGGAATTTGGCATACATATAGGTCGTTTATGGCTGATATTTCAGCTGTTCAGCGTGGGCATATTCGTTTCGAGCACGGCGCTCCTGCCATCATCGTTCTCTATGTATTTTGGCTGTGCAGCACTGGCCGTCCGACATCTCGGCTCTACTTGGCTGCCCATTTGCTGCTCTTATAGGCGTGCCGTTGATGCTAGAGCTGCTGTTGCGCCTACGCGTTTGCGCACTTTTTTGCAATTGACAATCATATCCGGCGCCACAATTGCATTACCAATGATTGCCATTGACACAAGCCATTTCGGCAAGCTTACATTTGCGCCGCTTAATATTGTGTGGTACAATGTCTTTGCCAGCCATGGACCAAACATTTTTGGTACTAAACCATTTAGTTATTATATCATCAATGGCTTTTTGAACTTTAACATTATTTGGGTAAGTTTTTATACAATTAATTCCACCAAATATAATACATTCTATACTTTAGTTGCTGGCGCTACAACTGCCCATAATGCTTTGTGTTTTCTGGAATCCGAGTTCCGTGGCATGTTGCCAGCTTACTATGCCGATGGACCAAATGCCACACAGATAGTGCATCCATATTTTAATTATGTTAATAAGGAGCATGAGCGCATGTACTTCGACTATGAACAGTGCCATTTCTTGGTAGACTTCGACGAGGGCAAATACAGAGCCTGGTTACACGAAACGAACCAAAGATTAGTCTATTATGAAAAGTTTACCTTTTCTTATACAGGAAAAGTAGCATAAGTTGGTTAATCGAAAAACTCACAATTGAGCAGTGACTTAGTAGGCAAGTAATATAATTTTTTTATAACGAATTTAAGTAATTTTTTTTTTATTTTATATATTTTACAAACATACAACTAATCGTAAAAAAACTAAGATAATTAATTTAATTTTTTTAACTAACGCAAACTTTAACTTTCCAATATTTATAAACTTCATTGCTCCTCCACTACACTGCTGGCAAGACGCATCGTAATTTTAGCGTCCCTTTTTATTTATCATGGCTAAAACGCTCTCCGACACACGATCCTCCACAGAGCCAAAAAATAGTGGATATCATCAAGCGTAAGCCAAGTTACAAAAAAAACATTCCAGAAACAACTTCATCAATTGGACTACATGATGTTGAATTTTGGCAGCCATAAGATCTCAAGACTTGCTGGAGATATCGTCTTTTATCCAATCGAAGTAAAACTCAACGGCCCACTTCAAAAAGAAATACTAACGCTTGGTATATAGAAGTTACGACCAATTCCATTATAATGTAGCAAACAAGAACTTGCGAAAATAATATTACTGGTGTCTTTGGTAGCTTGTGCTCCATTATATTCTTATGCATGGCCATAACGATGAGGATTATGAAAAGTGTCGTTTCCAGAGACGCGCATTTTGCAGCGAGGTAATCATGCCGAATTGCGTCTTGGCGGTTGTCTTTAAAATGGCTATAAAATTTCAAATTGCAAGATGTAACAAATTTGTTCAAATATAAGACCGCCGTTTTTTCTCATGATTTGAGGTTTTATTGCAAAAAACTCGTTACATACTCACTACGAACATAGACAAGCGAGATTCCATGGAGTTGTTGACCGATACCTCATCTGGCAATGTAACGATTTTGTTCGTACATATCAACCGAATTGCAATGCTGGCGCCACTTACGGGAAAACGGCGGTTTTCTAAAACAATTCAATTTGGTTTCAATGATAATTTCACACAATAAAAAAGTCATAAATAACATAAAGTAAAAAAATAAAATAGATGTGTCCCAACTTACAAGCTAAGAAGTATCCCAATTTACATTTTTGAAGCTATTTAAAAATAATTTGTCTATTCACTATATGTCCGAAAAGTCCGAAAGTTCATTGAATTTCAGTTCCAGTTGATATGTTTATACCCTGTACCGTATGGTATACAGGGTATATTAAGTTTGTGCAAGCCGAAAATGTATGTAACATATAGAAGGAGACGTCGGAGACACCCCAAAGTTACCTAAACTATGATCAGGGTGAATAGAGAAGTCGATATACCCATGTCCGTCTGTCCGTCTGTCCGTCCGTGTGAACGCCTAGATCTCAGAGATGGTAAGAGCTAGAGTTACCAAACTTTCACATTAGATCCCATATTATTCCATAGGAGGCAAGTTTATTTTATTTTTTTGATATCGGGGATAAATTATATAGCTCCCATGGGGGTGTTTGAGACGACCTCGACAAAAAAAAAATGTTTTAGATGAATAATTCGTTTGTTTATGAAGATATCGTAACGAAATTTGGTATTCAAAAGTTTTTTATAGTTCCGAATGACTGTGCCAAATTTGATCGAAATCGGTTGACTATATCATATAGCTCCTATAGGACCGATCGGCCAAAATAACTTTTTTAAAGAAAAATTCGCTATATTTCGTTTTTTAATAAAGATATCGTAACCAGATTTGGCGTTTGGAAATTTTTTAGATCACTTAAGCAATGTGCCAAATTTGAACAAAATCGGTTGACTATATCATATAGCTCCCATAGGTTCGATCTTCCAAAAAATCGATTTTTTAACAAAATTTATTGTGTTTCGTTTGTTTTTTAAGATATTGGGACCAAATTTGACACTCGTGAGTATTTTATAGTTCCTAAGCACTGTACCAAATTTAATCCAAATCGTTTGACTAGATCATATAGCTCCCATAGGACCAATCGGTCCAAAAACACGTTTTTTATACAAAATTCGATGTGTTTTGTTTGTTTGTAAAGATATTTGAAATAAATTTGGCATTCATATCTTTTTTAAGGTATTTAAGCACTGTGTCAAATTTTATTGAAATCGGTTGACTATATCATATAGCTCCCATAGGAACGATCGGTCAAAAAAAATTTTTGCTTAAAAATTCTTCTGTTTTTGGTTTTTTGTGAAGAAATCGGACTTTATTACAAGCTAGTGGTACAGGGTATCCTAAAGTCGTCCGCGCCCGACTTTACGTCCGCCATTTTTTAGATAGGTGCAATGGAATTTTATTTGGTATTTTCATTGCTGAAACATCAAAATTGACCAGGTTAGGCAGTTGCTTACAAGCCTTCCCCACTTACAAGCTCCCTCGTAGTTATAGCTTCTACTCAGACTTGCAAAGCTAAGCGAATGGGGAAATTTCGGGAAACGAAGAATTTTCTGATGTCAGCTACTGAGTTCACGAACAAACCTCCAACTCAACTCCAACCTCAACTTATTCACAACGCAAATCATTTAAAGTAATGGAAACAAGAAGGGGAGCTTTAAACCGTCGCATAAGAAGGAACCCCCCTAGCCGATTCAATTTACAAAAATATTTAATAATTTTGTAAATTTAATGAAAAAACACTCCTTACCTATGATTATGGAACGCAGTGTATATCGATTTTATGCCACCTCTTTTCTTGTGGTTGGCAAGTTAACGCCAATTGGCCACATTATTATGGTTTTTAGGTATTAGGTGTTTAGATGATGGCCTCTTCTTCCGTGTATCTGTGTGTTAGTTGCATGTCGCTGATGAGTCTGCCAGCTGCTTTAGGCCCGAATTAAAACCATGACCCAAGTCAAAATTTATGAAACCCAACTAAGCGGCGTGTTGACATAAGGAGATGCCTCAGTGTCAGTAAATTTACTTTTTTATCACATATTTTTAGTCCGTTATGTCTTATGGGCAATATAAATGTCATTAAATATGCTTATAAATCTGCTCCACCAAATTGCCTTGGTCCATTTCTAACTTTGACCCCTCTCTCTTAAAAAATCTGTCAGCTACTTGCAATTTTTCACCCAAACGATAATGGCCAAAGTTTTTACCACCCTCATAATCGGCATGCGTATCTACCTGCATTATTTGTAGCTCTTACACAAAAAAAATTGGCCTTAACACACACGCCACCACTAATCTCAAATAAAATTCAGATTAGCGCCAAATTCGACCGAGATTGCGACTATGACTATGGCAAGATGGTCTATTTCAATTGATTCCTTTCAACACTTTTTAAGGAGAATGGGCACAGCGAGAAAAACTTTTCCAATCAATCCAACAATCCTTCTGTTTGGCCCCGTCACAGCTTGCCACATTTGCCAATCATAGCTAGGACCTTTTTTTTGGGGGGGTATCCAATTCTGAAGCTGCCTCAGTAGCATTTTCTTTTGTCGCGCTAAAAACCCAATTAAACGCGCCATTAAATTATTTCTCCATTTGCATGAATTTCCTGTTTCGACTCAATAAAATTTTACACCGGCATGCACACACCCACACACAGGAGTTATGTTTATTATGTGTGGGTCCAACTTTTTTGGTTGCCGCCATTTTATTATTTCTTTTGTTATGCTACTTTATTTGTTGTTTCTTTTACGTATTTTTCTAGTTGACGTTTATTTTACGTTTATTCTTTAATTTGTTTTTGATTTTTTGCTGCGTTTTTTGCTCCAATAAAGAATATTCTTTTTTTTTCCAAAATTTGTAAGTCAAATACTAGACACAAATGTCTTTATAAGTTGGTCTCCCTTCAACTTTGTTTAATGAAGAGATTCGAATTATAAAAATGCAAAATAAATCATCCCTCTATTACATAAAAAGATTTTCTTTCTCATATTTTTGAAAGTGTGGAACATGTGATAATTGTTTCTCATGATTTTGTGGCACAACAGTTTTAATTGATTCCTGAAAAATTCTAATTTAGTGACTTATGAGGTTTTTGAAATGACCGATTCAAATCAATTCGCCGATTTTATTAATGTCTGAAATAATTGAGTAAAGAACTTGCCAATAATTTTATTACCGGGATGAATGAATATGGCAAAATGTTACATGAAACATTTGTAGACCAAACTATATTTGAAAGAAATGTTTACAAGCGATATAAACAGGTCAAGAAACATCAACCTAAAACGACTACCGAAATCTGTGGCTTGCAAGTCATCGAATTTCATGAAGAGACCTTTCTGATAATGTTTGAACATCCAAAGAATCCGTCAATTTCATCTTAAAAGACGTTTTGGGCGTGAAACACATAAAATCTGGATTGATACCAAAATACTGAATATTTTTAAAAACATGGAAATCCACTGAATTTATTTTTGACCATTTTTTCATCAGAAACGAAACCAGTAACGTACCACAAACTTCGTATTCACCTGAATTAGTAACGTGACTTCTGGCCATTCCCAAGACTGAAAATACCACTCCGGGTGCACCGATTTGACTATATTAAAGAAATTTAACGTGAATTGACGTGCACTATAAAGGCCATTCCAGCCAATGACTTTAGCATAAAAAAGGGATTGTGAAAAACTTTGTTCTAAAGAGAGAATTACTTTTAAGGCGACGAAATACGTTTGGGCGAATAAATGAAGGGTTATTGGAAACAAAAACAAATCTTTCTTTTGGGGCACATTAGCATGTTTTTATATCAGTCTAACTTTAAAACCAAAATGTCAAGTAAATACAGAAAATCCTTGTGAAATATGGACACATATTTCGAGGAAAATTCTAAGAGAGTAATAAGTAAATTATATGATCTGTGGCATCTTTTCAAGAAAATCTTACCAAAATAGCTGAATAATTCATAAAAGTTTCTCAATTCTCTTTTTCGAGAATTTTACGTCCTACAACCTGTCGAATATTGACTTAGTCTTATGCTGAGAATTTAATCACTTCTGAAGATAGTTTTAAGTCTTAAAATTGTATACTTTGCGCCTTTTGGTTTCGGGAGCTGCCTTTTTATTTATTTTTCTTCTTTCAATTACTCCAAAATTGTGAAATAATTTTATTATTGTATTTTTTTTCCTTTAGCACTTTGTCGTTGTCTCTTTTATTGCTCTTTTTTCTCGTTGCCTCGTTCCTTTAGACCACGCGCATATGTGAACGATGAAACATCTGGGACTGGGTAAGAGAAGTTGATTGCCCAGACAGTGTCTACTGTCTGACAGCGATGATGCCATTTTTCTTATTGAATATATTTTTAACAGCCAATTCAATGAATTTGGTCTTTAAAGTGGCCTAGAAACAGCTGCTTTTTCATACTCATGCACCCTACACTAAATGTGCTTTAATATCTTATAACGCTTGGCTGACTACTCCACATCAACTGCCATATCGTATATCGGACCTTAGCTCCTGCTGGGAGCAGTTCCGAGGGCTGAAGCCGGCCTCAACTTGCCTCCCCTTGACCAAAGTGCTGAAGAATTGTGCAATGCACGCAAAGCCGCGTTTATAAAATGCATAAATAAATAAATAAGCCATCCACATGGCTCGCATACTTAATTTTTCAAGGAGTTACCAACTTAGCGTCCTGGAGCGAAAGAGAGTTAAATTCATAAACTAAGGCTAGAATTTCCATAGTTGTTCTTAAATTTACTTCTACGAGTATATTATTTATTACGTAAATCCCTTAACATACAAGGATATACAAGTTGGAGAAACAGCGGAATAAAAAGCTGCCAGAACAGCTGGCAACAATAAAAATTATCATTATCATCATTCATTCGTGTCCTGCCTCATTCATTCAGTCGTGCATTCATTCGCCTCTCTGCTGCTTCGATATTACTCTCTTCATTGGCTCATTGCAGTCTGAATCATTGCATCTGCTCCTGTGCCTTATAATTTGCTCTCTCATTTATTTTCATCCCAATGCATAAATGTCCTTTGATTGATTTACAAGAAGAAAAATTTCAACAACGCTAAGTCGAATATCTTAACTGCAGCTTTTTTTTTGTCATTTGGGTAGTCTAGGCTGTTTGAGCCAAGTATCCACTCAACGGAATTCCAACCTAATTACTGAAACAGATATCAGACCTATATAATTTATAATTTATATAATAATTTAGAAACTAAAACAAAAAATTTTAAAAACTAAAGTCTATATTCGCTCACAGAACTAGTTCAAGTTTACAATTAATTAATTTCAAATTTTTTTAACTAAGAGGCGCTGCAAATAACTTCAAAATCATAACTGTTACGGATGTCAGATTAACTGATTGTTAAGAATTTAGTTGAGAATAGTTGTTGAGCATTTAGTGAAAATTTTACTTTAAAAATGGATCCTTTTCGCGTCAATGTTTGGAAAATATTGTCATTATTATTTCTAATTATGAGTGCTTTTCTTGCGGGAGCGTATTATAACAATCTCCAAGAAACAAATAGAAATGCAAAGAAATATGAACGACTAAGTCAGCAAATGGAAGACTTGCAGGTGGGTATATAAGGCTTACTTACAAGCGCTTATATTTACCAAGGTGCCTTCTATTTTAAGTGTGCTTACCAGAAAATTCAACGCGATTTTGCTGGTATAGCTGGCGATTTACGAGCCTACGCAGAATTTCAGACACAAGCAATAAAGACCCACGTTCTACGAAAAATAATGGATAAGGAAATTGCCAGCAAACATCAGTTGTGTCAAAAAAATATTACTTTAGTCTCGGTGCAACATAATCGTATGAACAACGCTGCGAAAGATGTAGAAGCCCGCATCCGAAAAGTGAATGGGGGACTCAATTGTGAATGGGATTTCTTAGAAAGGCTGCTGCCACAAAATATAACCAATACTACTATTGCGGAAGGCATCTCACTGTCCAATGAGCAGACACCGGAGATAGATATAGAAACTGCTCCCAAAAGCTTCGCCGTGCAGGTAAGATGGTCTTTAAGTATTAAAGTTGTATCAAGATTTTTATTTTTAAATATTTTTTTAATTTGCAGACAGCCTTCCTGAATAGCGACCAAGCCGTCATGTTAGACATCCAATGTTTTGAAGGGTACAATACACTTCCATTGTACTTACTTGCATTTATCGGTAAATAGTAAAATCTATATATATTTTTATTAATCACCTTTAATAATTATTTAATATCCTGAACAGAGTACACGTGCATGGAAATATCGTTTAATTTTTTATTCCGAAAAGTATTTCTATACAAGTCAGTTTTAGTTGGCATTATTTTAATACTTGTTTTAAAATATGGAAGTTAAATTTGAGAGGAGGGGTATTAAATTTATACTATATATATTTTGCTGGATACCTTATTTTTGTTGTTACATTACATTACAAATAAACATTTATTTTTTATAAAAAAATTAATGTAATAAAGCAATATTGAAACCAAAACGAATATTGGATGTAGGTTAAAACATAAGCAAAATGTATTATTAATGAATATATTTTATAATAACGAATATTCAATGTAAACTTTTTAAAAGAGTTTTTTATGCTCGGTAAATAAAGAAAATGTTAAGTATGGAAAATAAATGTAATGCATGGAAGTAGACGTCGAAGACCTTCCTATGTTATCAGGGACTTTTATAATTTGTATTTACCATACAAATGGTATATCAAGTTTAGAAACTGCAATATAATATGAGAGAACTTTGTTGTTGGTGTTGCTTTGGGACGGACAGTGACCCTTGAAATCCCATATATATAGATATAAGTTAATCTAACTCCGTGTGGAGCATAGACAAAAGGCCCTGTGCTGCGTTCTTAATTTCTTTTAAATATTTTAAACATATTTTTAGCTTAAACTAATAAATAAGTTAGTGCTATGGCGGCTGTGTTAAATTGTATATAAATTGTGACGAAAAAGAATTTCTAAATAAAACGCAAATAATTCCTCTTCTTCAATATTTATTTTGACTCCTTCAACATATGTCCCTTCTGAATACTCATATGCCAACGCTTCGTCCAATCCATTTTTTATAGGCGTTGGCCCGGATGGCGTTCAGCTCTCTCTTAGCATTCTGTTTACGGTCGGTATGGAGTCAAAACGGGTTTATTAACGGTTAACGAAATAGGATGGCTGAAAGTCAATTTCTTGTCGAACATTTATTTCTAGGTATCTAACATTGTCAACCCACTGTTTTGGGAAATTATTAAACATAAGAGGGCTTATAGGCAAATGTCAGGGTTTTCTTCTTTTAGAGAAATAAATAGACATTTTTTTTTTTGGTAGTGTTTACATTTATTTTCCATTTATGATCAAATTTTACGAGATCATTTAGGGAGCCTTGCAATGATTGTTCTATATTTCTTAGACTTAAATCGGATCAACAGATTACGGTGTCGTCAGCAAACATTGAAAGATTGCAACGTATTGGTTTAGGTATATCAAATGTAAAATCATCTTATGGGATGGCTCAAGCACCGATCCCTGAGGAACTCTGACGCAAATAAGACATTCTGTGGATCTAATAACAACTCGTTCAACATAATTTTAATTATATTCAATCAATTTTATGAAGCTAGTAAATTGTGCCATGTGTACTCCCATTTAGTTATTTATATATAATATATGTATGTATAGATAAATATTTGTATGGTTCTTTCAATTATAATTGGGGTTACTTCAGCTAAGTACATTTTATTCAATTTGAACATGGTTAGGAAACTGAAAAATTTTAACTGAGTATCGCACATGAAGCTGCTAAGATTTGTGCTATCTAATCATCAAAACATAACATCGAATTTTAATGTCCTCAGATATCAGCCTGAAGGCCTAAGTTGCTCTGGCGAACTTCTTTATAATTATGTATAAATCAATAATTTATAATCTGAATCCAGTGAGCAACCGGAAATGGCGATAGAATACCTAAAATTGCGACTAAGAACATCCTAATATTGCACTAATAATTGATACTTGGTTCATTCATTTGAGAAGCTCAAAACAAGGACTGACAACGAAATTCTAACAATTATATGTATGAATATATACATAGGTATGTATACCAGACAGCACAGAAAACGATTATATGCTATAACATTTTATATATGTGCACGGATAGATATTAATTAATTGATCAATTAATAACACAGTAAACACATGCTATGCGACTGCCCGGTGCTTCTAAGAAGATCCCCACTACTTACATTCCCCTCCTCCGTTTCTATCAATTAGGCAACACTATGGACCTCATGGTCTCTGGGTGATCTCTGTCACTTACTGAGCAGCCTACATGGCTTATATAGGCCTTGGCTGCCATTTGTTCGAACGAAATATTTATGTCCTTCAATACTCAAGTGCTTTAGTGGTCGGTTGCTTTAGCACCTGGCCATGAGTTGCCATACTGAGTATTTACTACTCATATACATACATATGTGTGGCATTTACATAAACTGTGCTGTAATTAGTTCCTGCCAAGTTCATCAACTGATGCCTGTCAAAGCTGAAGTGTTTCCTTAACACCTTCTCAGTTATGACTTTTACCAGGTGACCTCGTCAGAAGCACCGCAGTAAAGCATAAAAACCAATGGCTAGCCATCAGTACAAAGACCTAGATATGGTTGGATAGGTACGTCTGATTAATACTTGTGAGTGTTGGCAGATGACGAATAATTTTTCAACTCACTGGCCTACATGTCTCGACACATTGAGTCCAACTTACTGCATGCTCAGGATTAATTGCAACAGCTGCTTCTTAGATTGATGGTGCTTTTTGGGGGATAATTGTGGCCAGTTTGTACACAAATGGTGTACTATATGGGGAATCCTTGGCACATCTAAATGGACAACGTAATCTTTATTTAAGTAACCTTACCTTATTTCAGTCTGCTGGATTTAGCTGTTTAAATCCGAATACTAGCCCTAAATCGTAGTTTCTATAATTTGCAAAACTAATAAATTGTGATTATATAAGCAATCGCAACGTTTCAAGCTAAAGTTTAGTACAATATCTTGGAAAGAAATAGGAATTTTAATAGAAAATAATTCGGTTCTTAAAAATTCAAAATATCAATACGGACTTGGTCCTTCACGAAGTTGTGCAAAATTCTCATGTTTCCACCTGGTTTCGGCTGAAAGATTTCCTTTGTTACAGAAATGTGGTATGTGTAAAGCAAAATTTTGTAGCAACTTTGAAACAGAAGTAGAAATCCAACAACCATGGCTTTCCGTAAAACACATTGTATGATTGACAGATTGACAACGCATTATTGCTGCTCCTCCTCCTCCACATTGCGGGCACGACGCATCGCAGCTTCGGCCTCCCTTCTCCTTATTAATGCTTGAACAACCTCAGACACACGATCATCCTCCGAACCAAGAAAATACTGAATATCATCCAGCGTGAACCAAGTTAAAAGAAAAAAAATTCCCAGCCCTAGCATCATCAATGGGGCTACTTGCGGTTGTATTTTAGCAATCAGAGACTCGCTGGAGATCCAACCGAAAAAGCAGTCAATGGCCCACTCCAAAGAAAATATTGCCGGTTGGTATATGAAGGGTACAATCAATTCCATCATGATGCAGTAGAACATAATTTGCAAACTTGTTATTAATCGCGTCTTTGGTAGTTTAAGTTCCATTGTTTTCTTATGCATGGCCATGATAAAAAGGATTATGAACATTGTTGATACGGGAGAAGCGCATTTGGTATACGTTAAGCCCATCCAATGGAAAAATAAAACTATCAACAGCGAAGTAATAAAGCCGACTTCCATCTTGGCTGTTTAGTCGTTAAATTGAGCTAAATCTAAAATAAATTGTTAAAATTAAATAGTACTTCGAATAATTCATGGTACAAAGAGTATATTTAGTTTGTACAAGCCGAAAATGTATGTAACAAAAAAAAGCTTTATAGCCACTACATCAACGTAGTTGGCTCTCGGTTTCGCTAAAAGTGGTAAGCAATACATATATATAATTTTCTAGAGAAGCGAAGCAGGTGCGATGTTGATTTTTGACAATTGTGAATCTGTGGGTTATATAGAACAATACTGCAAAGAGTTTTTTGAGAGTCGAATCCATCAAACCTGCCGACCTTCAGGAGGGTTGTGAATAAAGGCCCGCAGCACTTTTTATAAGCAAACGACATTAGCGTTTTATTAATTTCCAATAGCTTACCTATCTTGCTTTTTAAAATGTATTAACCGGAAACAAATTGACACACATCGACATTGACAGTGGCTGCTCGATTAATTTTCATTTAAGTTTGATAACACAGTAAAATCCTCTAGTACGGGTAAGTATAACACTAAGTTAATAACAAATTCACAATTTGGTTTTAGGCGATTTTGAAATAATGGGGTTTAGAAACAAAAATTTGTTTACACAAGTATTAAATATTTTTTTTTTTTTGTGTACCGTATGCTTCAAAGTTTGAGACAATAATGAAAATGAATTCCTGTTTATTGAACAGCAATGAATTTTAGGCAAATAACGCCTACTGAATTAAAAAC
>JBAMAX010000887.1:0-41454 GCA_037043745.1 Chymomyza amoena | reverse complement strand
TTTCGTTTAACCGCAGTCAACTATTAGATTATTTGTTTCAGCTGGACAGGTATTTTTTTGTCACATGTGACGTCACGTCAGCTCTAATCTGTAAAGTCAAACCAAATAGAACCAGGAATTTTCGATAAATTCCAAAAACCTTAATTATATAAGCGATAGTGCCAAAATATTTATAGATTTTCGGGCCAAGTCCCAGTCAAGTTTAATTATTGTTTTTTTATAACGTGGTGTAGAGTATCACAACATCGGTGCAGCCGACTTTAAAATTAACAATATTTTTAAACATAAAATGTTTGTAAAAAGGAATATTATTAGATTGCTATTAAAAGTATTGTTTAATGCTGTATACAATGTAGAGGTTGCTTTTTAATTTATTGTACTATAATTATTTTTATTACCATACATATTTTTACTTTTTGTAATACAAATTTATTTTAAACTTTTCACTAAAAAAAATTGCTGCAACAAAAAGGGCAATAAATTTTACAATTCGTTTCTATGAGACACTCGGTTTACTCTACAAGCAAAAACGGTTCCAGTTTTTGTTGAAAATCATAGACTTTTTTCTTTCAATATTGTTAACAATCTGTAAATAAGATAAAATTATTTAAATGGCGACTATCTGCTTTATGCGAACTATTAGTTATTATAAGTATAAATAACAAAATATATATTAAATTTAGGTTTGACTATTATAGACAATAGACAATATAAAATAGAAAATTTATTTTTAATTTTACAGTGCTGACATCTGTTAAATGATGTCACAATTAGAAGGTCACGCAATTCGATGTTCATGTTTCTCTTAAAAGAGAGCGGGCTCACTTTTTGTATGGTAGCTATATGAAATAGTAGACCAATTGGGATAAAACTTCACAAGAATGTAAAGACATACACAAAATAAAGCTGACAGAAATTTGGTTGAAATATTAAAAAAAAAAAAAAATAAGAAAGTTTATCTAGCCAAAGCAGCAGCGGCTGATAGCAACCATGGCATAATTAATACCATTAATTAAAACTAATTAATAAATACAAGTTCTGTAAATTTGTACCGATTCTGATGAAAACCGAAAGTTACGTCAAAAAATCAATTTAAAGTATATAGGGTACATTTCAATTTGATATGTCGAGGTGGGGGGTCGCATCGATAGAATTTGGGTGTGGATTTGTTCATTAGACTTCATTTATTCGGATGCATGTGACCATGGCACATCGCTCAGCCAAATTTCAAATAAAAAAAAAAGTCAAAAAAAATTCGGGCGCGAACGGTTTTGGGATACCGTGGTACAGAGTAGTAGCTTGGAATAAAGCCGATCGATTTTTGACCGATCGTTCCTTTGGGAGCTATATGATATAGTCAACCGATTTTGTTCAAATTTGGCACATTGCTTAAGGGCTACAAAATTTCCAAATGCCAAATGTGGTTACGATATCTTTATGAAAAAACGAGATATAGAGAATTTTTATTTAAAAAAGTTATATTGGCCATCGGTACTATGGGAGCTATATGATACAGTCAACCGATTCTGATCAAATTTGGAACTGTATTTGGGTACACAAAAAAAAACTTCCGAGTGCTAAACTTGGTTCCAATATCTTCAGAAACATACGAATCACAAAGAGTTTTGTTCAAAAAACTTTTTTTGACCGATTGGTCCTATGGGAGCAGTACCATATAATCAAACGATTTCTATAAAATTTGGTTCAATGCTTGGGTGTTCTGAAACTTCCGAACGCCAAAGATTTCAATATCTTCATACACAAAAGAAATACTTCGAACTTGAAAAAATTTCCGTGTGCCGAATTTGGTTACGACGGACGGACAGACGGACATACATAGGTATATCGACTTTTCTAGTCACCCTGATAATACTTAAGGTAACTTTATGGGTCTCCGTCTCCTTCTGTATGTTAGATGCATTTTCGGCTTTCACAAACTTAATATAACCTTTGTTCCATACGGTACAGGGTATAAAAACTAGCAATTTAGAATTAAATATTGGTAGAAGTATGCATGACACTTTTCTACTAACAGGTTTAAAATATCAACAAAAGCATAATTAAGCTATGCATAAAACTAATAAAAAATTTTTAAACAAATCTAATCAAAGTGAAAGTGAATGACTTTCAATTTTTGCATGATATATTTTCAGTCAACTTCTTGCTACATCCTGTAAAGAGTATATTAAATTAGTGGGAAAATATGTAACTTATAACACATATAAGCTAAAAAATAAAACTAAGCAAAATCACATGCAAAAAAAATTTTAATTTACTCAAACCTTGAAGCAGACCACAAGCTGGAACCTTGGATTTTGAGTTTTTAATAAAATAAAAATTATATATTTGCTTAAAAAATGTAATAAAAGGACTTTGCCGCAGTAAAAAAAAACGTGGTAACGATAAACGGAATTTAAACTTAAAATTAAAGAATTTCTTTCGATGCGTTTTAACTTTTAATTTATTAATTATGGTTAAGGCTCTTGAAATAAAATGTTATAATTATTTCAGTTGAAGCTATTTATAAAATTAAAGTTATTATGAAAATTAAGTGACTTGCATCCCAAGCTTTTTTTTACTATACTTGAATTAATTTATTAATAATTTAATTTCTAATTTAATCTTATTCCATATTAAAAAATCGTAATTGATTGTCGAAAATTTGTATTGCTGTAATACAAATACTTGATACTTTCAATAATTTTATACTCTTTAGTTCGGTTTGCTATTAAAGCGTGTTTTTTAGTTTTTTTAAGCTATAATTTTTTATTTGTAAGACTAAATATTACTTTATTAATCCTGATGGTACTGATCAAAGAACAAATTTATTAAATATTTGTATTGACCGCTTTGCCAATTTTCAAGATGATCAGATTTCTTGAAATAGGTGAAAAATTACGCTGAAAGATTTCGTTACATAGACAAGCTAATAAAGCGTGTAAATATTAAAAATTCTGGAATAGTTAATTTTATTTTGACAAGGCCAAAGTAATTTTACTGGATTACTTTAAAAAATTAAATTGAAAATGGGGAAGGTAAAGTCGGGCGCGGACGACGTTAGGATACCCTGTACCACTAGCTTGTAATAAAGTCCGATTTCTTCACAAAAAACCAAAAACAGAAGAATTTTTAAGCAAAAATATTTTTTTTGACCGATCGTTCCTATGGGAGCTATATGATATAGTCAACCGATTTCAATAAAATTTGACACAGTGCTTAAATACCTTAAAAAAATATGAATGCCAAATTTATTTCAAATATCTTTACAAACAAACAAAACACATCGAATTTTTGTATAAAAAACGTGTTTTTGGACCGATTGGTCCTATGGGAGCTATATGATCTAGTCAAACGATTTTGGATTAAATTTGGTACAGTGCTTAGGGAACTTATAAAATACTCACGAATGTCAAATTTCGTCCCAATATCTTAACAAACAAACGAAACACAACAAATTTGGTTAAAAAATCGATTTTTTTGGAAGATCGGACCTATGGGAGCTATATGATATAGTCAACCGATTTTGTTCAAATTTGGCACATTGCTTAAGTGGTCTAAAAAATTTCCAAACGCCAACTCTGGTTACGATATCTTTATTAAAAAACGAAATATAGCGAACTTTTCTTTAAAAAAGCTATTTTGACCGATCGGTCCTATGGGAGCTATATGATATAGTCAACCGATTTTGATCAAATTTGGTACAGTGATTGGGAACAATAAAAAACCTTAATACCAAATTTGGTTACGATATCTTCATAAACAAACGAATTATTCATCTAAAACTTATTTTTTTTGTCGAGGTCGTCTCAAACACCCCTATGGGAGCTATAATTTAACCCCGATATCAAAAAAATAAAATAAACTTGCCTCCTATGGAATAATATGGGATCTAATGTGAAAGTTTGGTAACTCTAGCTCTTACCATCTCTGAGATCTAGGCGTTCACACGGACGGACGGACAGACGGACAGACGGACATGGGTATATCGACTTCTCTATTCACCCTGATCATATTTTAGGTAACTTTGGGGTGTCTCCGACGTCTCCTTCTATATGTTACATACATTTTCGGCTTGCACAAACTTAATATACCCTTAGTACCATACGGTACAAGGTATAAAAATAATCTAATTAAAAATATTCTACTAAATTGATTAAGTTTTACCATGTTAAGAGTAAAAATGAAAGCAAAAATAATTTCGCAGGCTTCAACTTTAACATGACTAACGCAACGTTGTTTAATTATATCATTTACATAAGCATAAATTAAGAAAGAATACATTGAAGGCACGCTGTTAAATAACATAATATGGCATGTTAGTTACAGCTGCGATGTTAAGCCATGAAGGCAGCTAACATTTACGTTTTCCTTTGCTATGTCTGACAATAAAGAGATAAGTAACAACATCTTTGGTAAGACACTTAAAATTTATTCCATCCCCAGTATGTCCTAAAAAGCTATAAAGATTTACTTTAAAAATATTTCTAAACCTTTTCTATATGTTCCCTAAAAGGGTTGCCGATTCATGGGCTAATCTTTGGAGAGTCTATATATAAGGATATAGGGTGTTTTTTAGGCGTTGTCCTTAAATCGAAGCTTTTGTTTGTTGTTGCTGGAGCTACTTGTTATTGCAGCTGCCAACTAGCAGCAGCTTGCTTTTGCGCCCAAAGTACTTTGAGTCCTATGATTGGCTTCCTCCGTGTGTCTCGCAGTCAGTCTGTATCTCTTTGTCGGTCTTTTTGACTGTTTGGCTGACTATTTCTCCCTCTGTACCTCCTCCCTTCTCTGACTTGTTAAATGCCTTTCTCTTGGTTTTCGTTTATTATGCACAATGCTTACAAATTGCATTACAATCAGCCCTGACAAACATGCAAATATGTTTAAGAAGGACAACGACAACAGGAACTACAATTGGGTCAACGTTACGAAGCTAACGCAGGAATCTTTCTTTACTAGGATTCCAAATTTCCAATCTCGGAAGTGTTGGAATTGCTGCAACAAAAACAAGAGCTCAAAAATTTGTCCAAAAACAAAGCATGGCAAATATTTATTCACAAATATGTTGCTAAGTCAAAAAGTTAAAAAAAAAACTCATGCAAAACATATGCAATGTAAAATTTAAGGGAAAAAAGGAAATGTAAAATAATATATAAACAAAATAAAAATAACTGCTTTGCAGCAGCTACACAGAAACAGCAGGACTGCAAAAATTCCAAATGTAATTTTGCAAATTGCATTTCTAAGTGACCCCAGTGGCAAATGACAAAGGACGAAACCGGAGCGCATATTGCCACGATTTTTCAACGCCCGCAGTGTGACCAAATCACAACACAAAGAAATAAAATATATGTATTTATATACCAACACATACACAAAGTCTCAAAGCTTACATTATTTATCAAAGCTGCATTCTTCCTTTGTATAAACTTAATAAAAAAAATGGCGGACGTAAAGTCGGGCGCAGACGACTTTAGGATACCCTGTACCACTAGCTTGTAATAAAGTCCGATTTCTTCACAAAAAACCAAATACAGAAGAATTTTTAAGCAAACATTTTTTTTTGACCGATCGTTCCTATGGGAGCTATATGATATAGTCAGCCGATTTCAATAAAATTTGACACAGTGCTTAAATACCTTAAAACAGATATGAATGCCAAATTTATTTCAAATATCTTTACAAACAAACAAAACACATCGAATTTTGTATAAAAAACGTGTTTTTGGACCGATTGGTCCTATGGGAGCTATATGATCTAGTCAAACGATTTGGATTAAATTTGGTACAGTGCTTAGGAACTATAAAACACTCACGAATGTCAAATTTGGTCCCAATATCTTAACAAACAAACGAAACACAGCAAATTTTGTTAAAAAATCGATTTTTTGGAAGATCGGACCTATGGGAGCTATATGATATAGTCAACCGATTTTGTTCAAATTTGGCACATTGCTTAAATGGTCTAAAAAATTTCCAAACGCCAAATCTGGTTAGGATATCTTTATTAAACAACGAAATATAGCGAATTTTTCTTTAAAAAAGTTATTTTGGCCGATCGGTCCTATGGGAGCTATATGATATAGTCAACCGATTTCGATCAAATTTGGTACAGTGATTGGGAACTTAAAAAAACTTTCGAATACCAAATTTCGTTACGATATCTTCATAAACAAATAAATTATTCATCTAAAACGCTTTTTTTTTGTCGAGGTCGTCTCAAACACCCCCATGGGAGCTATATAATTTATCCCCGATATCAAAAAAATAAAATAAACTTGCCTCCTATGGAATAATATGGGATCTAATGTGAAAGTTTGGTAACTCTAGCTCTTACCATCTCTGAGATCTAGGCGTTCACACGGACGGACAGACGGACAGACGGACAGACGGACAGACGGACAGACGGACATGGGAATATCGACTTCTCTATTCACCCTGATCATATATTAGGTAACTTTGGGGTGTCTCCGACGTCTCCTTCTATATGTTACATACATTTTCGGCTTGCACAAACTTAATATACCCTTGGACCATACGGTACAGGGTATAAAAATTATATAAAATTTAAAATTAATTAGAACCAGAAAATTGTGCAAAGATAAAACCCATACCAGCGTTTTTAAGATAAATTGATTAATTTATTGCAATGATGTAATATATTTAACAAGGTGGCACAGAAAAAATAGCAGAATTGGTTCAGTTTTTGTAAGTTAAAAATAGTGCACAGAGTTAGATTAAACTTCACTTAACGTATGTGTTTCATATTTGTCTACACATTTGTGTGTAGTCTATTCAAACTTGGTTTACTGACTTACATAGCTCTCATACAAAAAATGAAACAGTCTATTTCCTGCTTAGAGAGAAATAAGTAATGCATTTGCATGATCTTCTTATCGTAGAATTATGAGCAAAAAATTTATTTTTATTTCAAATTTATTAATAAGTATTTTGTTTGAAGCAAACCAATTGAGGGTCAGTTAATTAAGTAGTATAACTAATGATTTATTGCAAAGAATAAACAACTCATTTAGGCCGTTATTCAAGTTCTGGGTAATAGTGCACAGTGAGTATCTAAAATAATTTTATTTTTTAATTATTTACTTTTTTATATATTTTTACAATCTATGTGATAATCAGCAATTTGATTTAAAAATAAAAAAATTACAGAACAGAGAGTTAAGTTAATGTACTTCAATATTGCTGACAGATTTTACAAGAGTAAAGTATGAAAATTTTTTGTAAATGAATCAATAACGATTTCTAATAAAATTTGCAATATTTATTTTAAACAAGAATAAGCTCCTAATTATAATAATAATAAAGGTCCTACTCGGTTGACTCGGTTAACGAGTTGCTTTTTCTTCCAAAAGTTTCAAAATTAAGGCGCATTATAAATCCCACATTAGAGTGAGAACATTGACAATACTTAATCGCATATTCACATAATTTTTTTCATCCAAGGCAATAACTCTGTATGCCTAAGGATGCTTCACTTTTTTCGACCTTCAAAATATTATTAGAACATCGATTTCCATATCCAATTTCGTTATTACTATTTCTTTAGCCATCTAGAAATCGCCTAAAGATAGACAGATTAAGCTCCAAAACGAAACTGACTAAAAGTGAAATCGTTTAACATGTTCTCCAAATGTTCGCACATGAATGGGAGGGGGAACATGCCATTCAACGTCAGCTGTGGCATCAACAGTCTGTACGTGCCACAAGTGTCTATGCTGACCGGATTATGTTGCATGTTCGCGGCAAAGCCGCTCCATTGGCTTTCAATTAAGTTTCAGCGTTGTTGGTTTCAATCATCATTTGCAAGCAAAACAAATTTGCATTTATGCCACAGAGGGCAAAATGTTGCACATGTGACGGACACAAAGACGCATCCACAAACACACTCTCATGTCTATTTGGTAGCAGACACTCAAATCAGATTTGTATTTTTTTTACTCTATATAGGAGTATGAGTCCCATCATAAGCGAAACATTTACTCTCTCACAGAATATTGACGATTTTATTAATACAAATAAGTTGAAACATAAAAATTTAAGAGCAAATAATTAATTTCTTTGGAAAAAATGGATGAAGGATGGTTTCCCTATTGGGTATTTTTTAAATGGCGACATTAGCCAAGATAGCGACTATTCGTGGCCAAGGCAGACTTAATCTTTGTGTGCATGAGTGGACTTATGTATGTATGCATATGGCACCGTGGGCCAAATGTGTGTGGGATGCAAATGCAGCTGGACAAACACAAATGCAATTTGTGTAATTGACTGAGAGTGTTGTCCCTGTATTGTGTCCAGAATTCGTTTCAGGATTTTCCTAAACAATTTGGGGACTTTTAAATGTGGCTGCCCATTTAAGTTTCAAACTGTGCCGCTGCGGCTTTGGCCATAGCTGCAGCTTCAGTTCCTACTAAAGTTCCTGGTCCAACTTCAACTGCAGTCCCTGAAAATTTTGGAAATTTATTTTGTGGTCAAATGCAATTAAAAAGAGATTTACAAATAGCCAGAAAGACAGACACCAAACTAACTAACAAAGTGTTGCATTTTTTGGGCTCAAAAAGTTAATACATGGCATAAATTTACAAAATGGCTGCTAGCACATGCAGAATGTCAAGGACTTGTAGGATATAAGAAACCAGAAGCGTATATTATATATTTTTAATGGGGTACTGACTTTATTGATGTGAAAAAAATGTACAAAAGCAATCAGATATTTGTACCTTTTCATTTTATGAATTGAACAAATTGACCAAAAACTGGTTTATGATTATTTTTTTTTCTATTTCATTTACTTTGTATCACGTTATAATATATTGTGTGACCTGGCAAAGGATTTCTACAATCCTTTGTTTCTTGGAATCATTTATACTCGTTAAAGTCCAAAATTTTGATAAAATTCGGTATATTTTATTTATTTACTAGCTAGGTAGTTTTTTAACTAACTTAATTATGATTGAAAAGCTTAATAAAACATTTATCATATTTTTATAATTTTTGTTGGAGGATTCCAGAAGTTGATAACGTCACGCCAAATTATCCCTTAACTTGTAAAATTTTTGCTACTTAAAAATAAGATACTAAAATGAATTATCTTTAAAAATTTTAAAATTTAGTCATGAAAGATGCAATATCAATATTAATAAATCCCTTAAAGTAACTAATTTGACCTTGGAATACCTAGAATATATATTCCACCAAGTTTTGTAAGGTCAGGGCTGAAGTCATGTGAAATAAATAAGGTTGCTGTAGATAGATGTATCGATGGCTTTCGATTTTTTTTTTTAATTTAGCGCACTATGTTTAGATTATAATATAGAAAAAAAGGCTCGATATTGATACCTGTAAGCAATACTTCTTTAGAAGTTCTTAATACAACTTTGCCAAGAGTGACAAAAAGTTCTCACAAGGGGCAACGAAGTTAAATATTACCATAAATCATCAAACAAATCATTTTTTTCTTTAAATTAATTAAATTTTTTTTAATTTTCTGGTCTCGAAGATCATATATACAAATTTATGTACATTTTTTAAATATTGCAATATATTAAATTATCTTCAGCCTGAAGGCATACGTTGCTCTGGCAACAAACTTTTATAACTTAGAATTAAATTATACTTCATAATTATATAAATAAATAAAAATTAAATAATCTTGGCCAATGCCATAAAAAAATGGCTACTTCTTATTTTAATTCAGTACGCTTTCTTTAGTAATGAAAAAGTGTTTGATTGGACCAAAATAATCATTATTATATTGATTATGGGCTTTATGCATATCATTATAATTTTTAAGTCGATAAGGAAATTGATACGTTCAATCCCTTTAACAGCTACTCCCATGTATGCTGCAAATCCTTAAAAATTTAGATTTTATTTTCCCAATTAGCTTAACTTGTCAACGATTCTTTCTAAAATACTTATACCGATATTTAATGGCATCAAATGTACTTTCACAAGAATAAAAAATTTCATTGATATACAAAACCGTTTTTATTTTATTAAAAAAAACTTTTGTAGTGGTCTTATTGAAAAACCCATTATAAAAATGGAAAATTCAAAAAAGGAAATCTAAAATGTCCAATAAAAGTTATGCAAATTGAAATGCAACCAGCTCCCTTTTTAAGAACTGTTCAATACCTAAAAATTTACTCGATATATTAAAAAAAATGGCGGACGTAAAGTCGGGAGCGGACGACTTTAGGATACCCTGTACCAATAGCTTGCAATAAAGTCAGATTTCTTCACAAAAAACTCAAAACAGAAGAATTTTTTAGCAAAACTTTTTTTTTGACCGATCGTTCCTATGGGAGCTATATGATATAGTCAACCGATTTCAATAAAATTTAACACAGTGCTTAAATACCTTAAAAAGATCTGAATGCCAAATTTATTTCAAATATCTTTACAAACAAACAAAACACATCGAATTTTATATAAAAAACGTGTTTTTGGACCGATTGGTCCTATGGGAGCTATGTGATCTAGTCAAACGATTTGGATTAAATTTGGTACAGTGCTTAGGAACTATAAAATACTCACGAATGTCAAATTTGGTCCCAATATCTTAACAAACAAACGAAACACAACAAATTTTGTTAAAAAATCGATTTTTTGGAAGATCGGACCTATGGGAGCTATATGATATAGTCAACCGATTTTGTTCAAATTTGGCACATTGCTTAAATGGTCTAAAAAATTTCCAAACGTCAAATCTGGTTACGATATCTTTATTAAAAAACGAAATATAGCGAATTTTTCTTTAAAAAAGTTATTTTGGCCGATCGGTCCTATGGGAGCTATATGATATAGTCAACTGATTTCGATCAAATTTGGTACAGTGATTGGGAACTATAAAAAACTTTCGAATACCAAATTTCGTTACGATATCTTTATAAACAAACGAATTATTCATCTTAAACGCTTTTTTTTTTGTCGAGGTCGTCTCAAACACCCCCATGGGAGCTATATAATTTATCCCCGATATCAAAAAAATAAAATAAACGTGCCTCCTATGGAATAATATGGGATCTAATGTGAAAGTTTGGTAACTCTAGCTCTTACCATCTCTGAGATCTAGGCGTTCACACGGACGGACAGACGGACGGACGGACGGACAGACGGACAGACGGACATGGGTATATCGACTTCTCTATTCACCCTGATCATATTTTAGGTAACTTTGGGGTGCCTCCGACGTCTCCTTCTATATGTTACATACATTTTCGGCTTGCACAAACTTAATATACCCTTAGTACCATACGGTACAGGGTATAATAATAACCCGATTTATGTGTATATAATTGTTATTATAATTGTGACGTCCTGAACAAACTGTGTCCATTACAATAAATGTCTTGCTGAGTGGCATAAATCTGGATGCGAATTAGCTGTGAATTGGGACTATCTAGCCATGTATCCATGTTGACCGAAGTAATCAAAAATTTTTAAGGGAGGTTCTTTGAAATTTGGTAGAGAAAATCGATTTTTTTAAGAATATTTGTAGGAAAGGCTTTTTTAATGCAATAGATATTTATGGAAATAGAGCGTTGTGGGACTTTCGAAAAACTTAAACGCGTTTTTCTCGGAATCGTGTTTTTCATAAAAATGAACTTCAACATTTTAGTTAATTTTTCATTAAAACTCATTCTGATTTAGTGAAAATTTGCTTCATTCTTTAATTTCATTAATTTCTATAAATAAAAAATTTTTACTTTCCTTTCCCTACGAGAGACTGGAGAACGGAAATTGAGGGACAATGTTTTGCGTGAAGAGGCAGATACGAGCCGCCATTTTGAAATTCGACGAAATAAAAATTGGACATTTCGAACAATAAAAATTGTATTTACAAAACGACACAGGAAGTTTGTATGCCTTTTCATCATGCCACAAATAATTCCCAAGCTTCGCCTTCTTAATTAATCTAAAAATAATTTAATTGAATAATTTTATTAATCTAAAACTTAAGAGATATTTGCCTTTAAGAAAATTTATTTTTTATTGTTAGAAACAATAAAGTCTTTACTTAACACAGCTTTTAAAAATAAATTTCGCAAATATTCTTTAAATATACCATATATTTAAAAAAATTGCTATTAGAAAATTTGAAAGAATTTTGGCAGATAAATATTCAAATATTTATTGTCTTATGTGTTTGTTTATCACAAGTCTCTGACCTTATGACGTCACGAGTGACACTCGTGTTCGTGATGCAAAGTTCATTTCCTGCCTATGTTTTTTTAACATTTTGTCGTTACGACTACTTAAAGTCGCTTAAAGCCAACCAAACGTTCAGTTACTATGAATACTCGGGCGAATCATTAGCTTTGGGCCAACTTCATTAAATTGGCTAAGGATTCTTTCAAGGTAGAAAATTAATCTGAACTAACAAATAAGACTAGACTGACTTGGTATCTGGCCTCTCAATATTATTATAGAGATACTAGGGCTCTAAAGCAGGCCAAAATGTCACGTAATATACAAGGAGGGTCGCTTATGGTGTGGGCTGCATTTGGATATGCTGGAAAAAGTTGAATATGTTTCGTAACACACAAAATTAAATCTGAGAAATATGTTCAACTATTAGACGAAGAACTTATTGATTTTTGAGAAAGCTATTATGGAGATTCATAGACTTTTCAACAGGACATTGCTCCGATCTAGGTCTCGAAGTACACATAAAAATTTTTAGATGAGAAACAAATCACGGTATTAGAATGGCCAGCAAAAAGTCCAGATCTCAACCCAATAGAAAACCTTTGGGCATATGTACTTTCCAGCAAAGTTTACATGCACGGAAGACAATTTAGTACATTGAAAGAGTTGAAGTAGGTTATTGTGAAGGAGTGGGCAAAATTGGATGTATCCTTACTCCAAAAGTTAATAGATTCAATGCCAGGGCGTATAATAAAGACATTAAATAGCCAGGGAGGGCACATTTAAGTAATTAAAATTAATTATATTTCATTTAAGTTAATTAAAGAAAATAACGTAATTATGAAATTGTAAGTTCATTTAAAATATTAATTTAATTTTTGAAAAATGTTTTATAACCTTATAAAACTTTCTTTGGCCTTTTTAGAATTGTGATTTTGTTAACTTTAAGGAAAAATTATCTTAAAAAAAAAATTTTTAAATTATTGTTTTAATAAAGGTTTTTATGTTTATAAGTTCAATTATTTTATGAGTTTAATTGTGTTTAAGTTTATGGTTAATTGTGTGTAGAGTTAATATTTTAATATAAACCATATTAATTCTAAAGAGGTGTATAAATGTATTTTGTTGTTTTTATATATTTTTTAATGCACACAAAGCAGCGTTGCATGTAGAGAAAACGATGAAATTTATAGTTTTCATTCCTTAGGTTTGATAGCGTGACGGACGGACAAAATGGAAATAGGTATAAAAAAAGTTCTATTAGGCTTCGAGAGAACAAATTTTTTGAACAATATAAGAGTAATATTTCAGCTTTGTATACAAAAGTACAAACGCCTATAACGATTTTTTACAGCACAACTTGATTTTAATCATGTCTTTTTCGTGACGGACGGACCTACAATTCGAAAAATTTATAATAATTTGTAGATTGAAAACTACTTTTTGAATAAGAGAAAATAATAGCTGAAAGTATTCAACAGGGTTTTTATTACATTATGTAAAAAAATATCATATTTATTCGCTAAATTTAAATGTTTCACATATCATCTAAGTGATCACTCACATAAGCTGGTTTTTGTTTGTAAGCGCGTTACAATTTTCTGTTGCTGCTTCAATTAAAATACCTATCTTAATATGGTTGTTTTTTTTTCTTTTATAAACTATCCAATGTGTCAACCGTAATATTGTGAGTAATAAATGTCAAATTACACTATTTTAAAAATGGCTCTGCATGTCCGTGTTTTCGTGAAAACGCTCAGAGTCCAAAACCCAAACATTGAATTTTGCTTAATGGAAGGAAAACGCAGAGGTAGCGTTCTAATTTGCGGTGATGACCATTTATATAAACGTCAATACAAAAATTAGACCGGTGAAATAATTAAAACTGCTATGAAACCAATTGCTCAGTAATGCTATATTACGATGAGCTAAAAGGTACTTGCAAGTTGAATTTAAAGTCTGGAGAACACTTTCATCCTAAACAGCATGAACGTATTAAAGTGTTCAATCTGAAACAAAACTTTAAAAATTCCGTTTCTACGCCATATTTGCAAAAAAAAAAAGTTTGGTTGGCTTTTAACGACGAGTGTCTTAAAGATAAAGGTGCTGCAGAAAATGTTAATTTTTGCAAAATGCAGATGAACTTGCGGCGCATCAAGGCATTCCCAATGCCTTCAAGTTTTTTTCTAAAAAAAACCCTAAAAATGGCATTAATACAGCGACTGTCCAACTCGCCAAAACAATAATACTTCAACTACCTCAAAATGATCAACCAATCAATCACAACAACAACCCAACAACAATCAAAAAACAATTAATGCAAACAAAGATTATATTGTACATTAATTTATTACAAAATATTAACAAGTATTATATAAAAAATCAGACAAATCCACAAGCAAATAAACCAACGTTATATACCAACTACTGCTTGAAGTACGTGTGAATTATAAGTGACAATCACTATTAGACTGTGCCAAACCAGGGATGAGGCCCGCCAAGCATTGTGCATATGTATGTATATTTTGACGACCATTGTATTACATGCACACTGACACTTGCACATGTAGTTGAAAAACTGGTCATAGTGTTGTGTTTATTCTGTATAGTGCGCTATCTCTCTCACTCTTTTGGTATTTGACGTTGCCTTTGTGCAGCTGCTGCTCGTTGTACGTCACAAATTCTAAAAATTCAATTCGCAATATTTAAAGTTTTAAAAGTGTTTTAAATTGTGCTGGAAAGTCTACATTTAGCCTAAAATTTGTGCTGTGCTTAATGTAATAAAAAAAAAAAATCAAGCTGCAAAACCGATCCATAAGAAAATTTCAACGCAGTTTGAATATGAACAGTCTTAATTATATTGCGGCGCTTTTTTCGCTACACAAGTGAAGGTTGTTATTGTCACATAGGTTATATTAGAGTTCTTTTTATTCAAAAATAAGTTTTCCTATGTGAATCAAACAAAAAAGCAAACAAAAAAACGAAAGATTGCAAATGAGCACAGGCATTTCCAAGAAAAGTGGAAATTTGCTTATTTATTCACTTTCGTCAAAGATAAAGCTGTAAGCTTAATATGCTCAGAGACTGTGTCGGTTTTAAACGAATATAACATAAAAAGACATTACGATCCAAAAAGTGAACAACAATATAAAAACTTAACAGGACAACTCCGGATAGATAAGTTTAATGGAATGGAGAAAAACTTGTGAAAACAACAGGCTTGTTTTATTGTCAGTCAAATACTGGCAAAAAAATGAAACCCTTTGCGGATATGGAGAGATGATAAAAGAGTGTCCGACTGCTGTTGAAGAAGTAGCATTTCCTAATAAAATAAATACTATTTCAAACATTAGCTTATCAAGATTTACCATTGTCAGGAGAATTGAAGACTTGTGCGAGAACATAGCAACAACGCTTCGTAAGCGCATTGAAAATTTCGAATACTTCTCTTTGGCACTTGACGAAAGTTGTGATATTAGCGATACAGCACATCTGGCCACATTTTTACATGGTATTGACACTAATTTTAATATTGCCGAAAAATTGTGTTTATTGATTCCAATGTAAGGCACTATAACCGGCAAAGAGCTGAACGATGAACTAAAGATTGTGCTGGAAAATTTTTAAATTTTATTAAAAAAGATTATTGGTATATCGACAGATGGAGCAGGAGCAATGTCAAGCATGGAGGTAGGAGTATCAGGAAGGCTATTTCAAGACATTAAGAATGTCACAGGAAGGGAAATATTTGTTAAACATTGCATGATTCACCAGGGAAATTTGTGTACGAAAAGATCGACTTTGCCACATGTCACAGTACCAATAATTAAACTAATAAATTTTATAAGGTCGCGCGTCTTAAATCACCGTGAATTTAAACAATGCCTAAAAGAATTAGAAACTGAATACGGCGATGTAGTTTTTAATGCCGAAGTTCGTTGGCTTAGTAGAGGTGCAGTGTTGAAAAGAGTATGCATACAACTTAAAAAGCGAAATGCAATTGTTCTTAGATATGAAGGGATGTGCCTTCACTCATTTTTTTGGTAATAAGGAATGGATGTGCGATTTTGGGATTCTCATCTCAACGATCTTAATGTGGAACTTCAAGGCAATGGACAGCTTATTCACAATTTGTATGATAAAATTCTGGGCTTTGAGCGCAAATTGAAATTGTGGGAACAGCATCTTTTGCAGAATAATCTCACTTTCCACATTTAGATAAAGAAAACATTACTACTTCTCAAAAATTCGTACAATATATATATATAGACTTTTTTTTAATCAACGAATTTCAATTACGATTCCAAATGTTCAAAGCTGAGAAGACAGCGGTTTCCATGAAAATGTTTTCCTCTCCATTTAATATCGATGTGGATACAGTTCCTGAAGACTTTCAAATGGAAGTGAATATTACTGATTTGAAGAATTTATTTTCCCCTGTAAATATCGAAAACTTTTATAAATCTTATGAAAGCCCTGAGAAATTTCCGATTTTGAAGAAAAATACAAAGCAAATGATATCTCTGTTCGGAAGTACGTAAGTTTGAGAACAATTATTTTTCACCATGAAATTGATCAAAAGTGACCACCGATCAAGACTGAATAATACACGATTAGAAAGCTGCTTACGTGTAGCTTGATTTTAATTTTGCATTAAAATTTGCATATGAAATCTTTACTTTTTTTAATTTTTATATTTTTTTTTTTTGTATTCTAATGTTTATTATAAATAAAGTTTTGTAAATTATAAATTTGTTACTTTATGTACGGCCCGCCAAAAAATGTTAAAATTTAAGTTGGCCCGTTGACTAAAAAGGTGGCTCAACCCTGCGCTAAACTATTTTATGGCAAAATATAGGGTCCGCATTAAAAATCGAACATTCCAATTTCTTTCCTGGCTTAAAATTAATTATTGAACACGTGAAGTTCTTTAATTGAATTGAAGTCCATTTCTCCAAGTATGTGAGTGCTTGATCATAAACGTTAACTAATTTTTCAAAATGACCACTTCGGATATTGAAAGAAAACTTTTAACTTTTAAAGGCAAAAATTTGTGTACGAAATTGTTGCGCAAAGACTTGAGAAGAGAATCTATCATCTCCAAAGCTTCAAAAATTCTGTTAGATGCTGTTTCTAAGGCTTAAAGTTTGTCAGGGAAAATTTTCATTGAAAAGAGGACGAAATACAAAAAAAAATTCAGAAAAAGCGCTGACAAAGAAAGAATATTTTTTCTATTTTTAGGGGGGCTCTCTTGGGACAAAAAAAAAACTCAAAAATTTTTAACATGTGCTCAACTATACTTAAATACTTGGTAAAATATATTTACATATGAAAACAAAATTTAATTTTTTTGGTCTAATCAAGCGAAAAAAGCTAACATTTCTGCAAAAAAGCGTACACGAGGCAGAAAGATGTCGTACCTTAAAGTCGGGAGCGGACGACTTTGGGATACCCTGTGTCACTAGCTTGCAATAAACTCCAGTGTATTGTTTAAGAACATAAAAAGACATTTGATTGCCAAATTAAATTATGATACATTCATAAATTACCAAAAACAAGACGAATTTTTAACCAAAAATGTTTTTTTACCTATTGGTCCTACGGGAGCTATATGACATAGTCAACCGATTTTAATGAAATTTGGTTCAGTGCTCGAGAACAATAAAAAACTATTGAGTCCATCTAAAACTTTTGTTCGTTTTTGAGCTCGTCTGAAACACTCCTTTGGGGCTGTAAATATAACGCCGATATCAAAAAAGGAAAATAAACTTGTCTCCTATGGAATAATAAGGAATCTAATCTGATAGTTTGGTTGTACGGACAGATAGACAGGCAGACAGACATGGGTATATCAAGTTCTCTAGTCACCCTGATCATAGTTTAAGTAGCTTTGTAGCGGATACTTGGTAGCCCAAGGAAAGTACAAAAAAAGTTCATGCAGGACAGTCAGAGAGATAGATAGATAAACTTGGGTAAATCAATTTGTTTTCGTGCAGACTACCATATTATAAAGACTTAATGCAACAAGAGGTTCTGAAGAGGTATTAGATTTGTGTTCTCCGAAATCAAGAACAGACATATAGATAAAGTTTTAAAAATCTATTTTGTGTTTCGTGCAGATCATATTCCTACTATGAGGGATTAGAGCTCCGAAATCAAGGTCAGACAGACAGATAGATTAACTTGGATAAATCAATTGTATCCATATTTTTTGGACTTAATGCAACAAAGGGGAATAGAATTAGCTCTTGTGCTCTTTGAACTCAAGGTATTCATACGGACGGACATATATTTTTTTCGTTTTTATTGAACAAAACCTTTACACTGAGTACAGTGCATAGAAATTTATAAAAAAAGAATTAAACTTAAAATTCTATAAACTTTAATCCTTCTATTAAAGAAATTCCAAATATCGGCTTATGATTTTTCATATATTTTTTTTAAGAAATATGTATGTTGGTTAAAAAAAGTTAATATTTTTTTAAAGCTCTGTTGCCAACTTAGGTTTTCATAATATTTGGTTCAAAAATATTCAGTAGATTAGTCGCAAATAAATAAAAAGGAAAAACAACTTTTTTTAAATCAAGCCGTAACGCGTAAAGTTTAAAAACTACAATTTTGCGAATCATTATTATTCTTCATTATGCATCGAACTGCATTATTAGTATTCAAAAATCGATGGGGGCAGTCTCCATTAGCTTATCCAGCTAGACCCTTCGAAAGAACCTCCTCTTAAGTAGAGTTTCTTTCAGAGCAGTTTGTCAGGTAGAAATGCTGGCAAATACTGAGTTGAATTTTTCTTTATTTAGAGATTTTGTATGCCTGCTTAAATTTTGTTTTATCATGTTTATATTTTAACTGATTCGCGAGGCCAAGTACTGAAACTTGGTCCAAAAAGTTATCAACAAAAACAGAAAATATAACTCTAAGGTTCTTTACACTCATCATAGTTGCAACACAATGAGGCAGCTTCAGGAAGACCCAGACATGAACTTCATTTTCCAAGGCAATAATAAAAGTCTATGAGGAGATAAAAATGTGAAACTGTCAAAATCAATGCAGAAAGTGGAACACCCTGTATATATTTCTCCATTTTCAATAAGCTTGTAAGCAGTTTCCTATTTTATTTTTTTAATGCAGAAGAGATGATATTTTTATTGAAAATTCGGACAGATAACTAAGTTGTTCCATAAGCTTCAACTTAAGGGGCAACTTTAGGTATAATTTTATAACTAAAAGTTGTAGTCTTTCAGATATAGGTATTCAGACAAACTGAGATAAAGCGAGATGCTGCTAAGAGAAGTTATTCATGGTCAGTCATAAGTCACTTTCTGCCTAATAAATGCATTACAGAAATCTATAATACCCTTGAACCTAGGATTACAGAGTATATAAAAATGCACGGAATGAGTTTAAAAAAGAAGCGTATAAAGTGCCAAAGAAAAATCAGCAGGAAGTACTCTGGCACAACGCAAAACTTTTCTTATACAAAATTATGGAAAACTTTTATTTCCAAGCATAACACTAACACACACACACACTCACTTTACTTTTTGCCCTGTTAAATATAACTTTACATAGGCGTGGCCTTTTGCATATTCATTTATTTAGTTTTCGCCAAGTTTTTTTCCCCTTTGACCTTTTAAATATATTTTTATACTTTCATATAATATAGAATATAAAAGTTTTGCGAACATAGCGTTGAAAATTACGTCGAATTGATACGTCAAAAGCCGGAAAATTTCAACTAGAAAATTACCCAAGACGATTACTTCAAAATTTGTCCTGGTCAAAAATATTTGTTGAGATTTATTATTTATAAAAATATTCGATATGTCATTCCGCTTGCCAATTGTTGTGCTATCTGTAATAATAATGTATCTTCTTCTTCGGAGACCAGATGAATTAAAAACTGGCCACAAGAAGAAGAAGAAGAAGACTATACCGTCTTCAGATTAAAGAAAAATCGCCATTGGTCGGTGTATTGGATGGCATTGACGAATTCCTTGGAGCCCCAGAATTTTATTGGTTTAAAACTATACCCTTGTTATTTGCAATATTAATTACAAAAACGATCAAAATGGCTCATCGAATATGGTACATAACATTCTACATATATACTATATATATAAAATGAGACAAGTATTGTATGTGTGTATTAAAAGTTGTGTAGTTTTTTTGTTGGTCCAATATAATAATTATCGTGACTGCATAAGTTGAAAATAAAATGATTTCGATAAACTGTCAATCAAGATATTTGTGCAAACTAATTTCTTACAGTGCTGCTTACGTTATTAGTCGGGCATTTTTACCCTTTTGCCTCGTTGTTATGGGCAAGGGCTTTCTTACCTTTCTGCAATTATGCCCGATCAAGTGATTACCCCAAATACAATATAATTAAGAGCGAAAATAATTAAATCGGTCATTTCAAAAACCTCATAAGTCACTAAATTAGAATTTTTCAGGAATCAATAATAACTGTTTCATACACAAACAAATGAGTATTAACGGACTTTTTATACCCTCTACCGTATGGTACCAAGGGTATATTAAGTTTGTGCAAGCCGAAAATGTATGTAACATATAGAAGGAGACGTCGGAGACACCCAAAGTTACCTAAAATATGATCAGGGTGAATAGTGAAGTCGATATACCCATGTCCGTCTGTCCGTCTGTCCGTCCGTCCGTCCGTCCGTCCGTCCGTCCGTCCGTCCGTCCGTGTGAACGCCTAGATCTCAGAGATGATAAGAGCTAGAGTTACTAAACTTTCACATTAGATCCCATATTATTCCATAGGGAGGCAAGTTTATTTTATTATTTTGATATCGGGGATAAATTATATAGCTCCCATGGGGGTGTTTGAGACGACCTCGACAAAAAAAAAGCGTTTTAGATGAATAATTCGTTTGTTTATAAAGATATCGTAACCAAATTTGGTAATCGAAAGTTTTTTATAGTTACCAATCACTGTACCAAATTTGATCGAAATCGGTTGACTATATCATATAGCTCCCATAGGACCGATCGGCCAAAATAACTTTTTAAAGAAAAATTCGCTATATTTCGTTTTTTTAATAAAGATATCGTAACCAGATTTTGCGTTTGGAAATTTTTTAGAGCACTTAAGCAATGTGCCAAATTTGAACAAAATCAGTTGACTATATCATATAGCTCCCATAGGTCCGATCTTCCAAAAAATCGATTTTTTAACAAAATTTGTGGTGTTTCGTTTGTTTGTTAAGATATTGGGACCAAATTTGACATTCGTGAGTACTTTATAGTTCCTAAGCACTGTACTAAATTTAATCCAAATCGTTTGACTAGATCATATAGCTCCCATAGGACCAATCGGTCCAAAAATACGGTTTTCATACAAAATTCGATGTGTTTTGTTTGTTTGTAAAGATATTTGAAATAAATTTGGCATTCAGATCTTTTTTAAGGTATTTAAGCATTGTGTCAAATTTTATTGAAATCGGTTGACTATATCATATAGCTCCCATAGGTCCGATCTTCCAAAAAATCGATTTTTTAACAAAATTTGTTGTGTTTCGTTTGTTTGTTAAGATATTGGGACCAAATTTGACATTCGTGAGTATTTTATAGTTCCTAAGCACTGTACCAAATTTAATCCAAATCGTTTGACTAGATCATATAGCTCCCATAGGACCAATCGGTCCAAAAACACGTTTTTTATACAAAATTCGATGTGTTTTGTTTGTTTGTAAAGATATTTGAAATAAATTTGGCATTCATCTCTTTTTTAAGGTATTTAAGCACTGTATCAAATTTTATTGAAATCGGTTGACTATATCATATAGCTCCCATAGGAACGATCGGTTAAAAAAAAATTTTTGCTTAAAATTCTTCTGTTTTTGGTTTTGTGAAGAAATCGGACTTTATTACAAGCTAGTGGTACAGGGGTATCCTAAGAGTCGTCCGCGCCCGACTTTACGTCCGCCATTTTTTTTTATGACTCCAAAATCACGGTCATTCGGTAAAGGAATGACCACGTATGGGAAAATAAACTTGATTAACTTTTTCAAATCTTTCAGTCAGTCAAAGCCAACATAAGTCTCAACAATGTATTATTTTTATTTTGACCGGGACAGCCTTCGGAAAATAGATATAAGTACTTAATATTTGCCGCAATATTATTTTTTATATAATGCATTAACATTGAACACACTTCATTGGCTCCTTTGTTAGCGATTCCTTCGTGATACATGTAATATGTTGATTTGCCTGTTCTTAAATCCTTAATACCAAAACAGTGAACCCATAATTGTCGTAAATAAAAAATGTTTTGTATACATATGTGCGCCAATGGTAGATTTTGCATAAAATCGAATGTTATACCTGCAACATCATCTCGTTCCATACAAAGATCTTGAACTGATGCAATTTTGCTGTAAAACTTCTTGGCGAGTCTTTTATGGATCATTAACGTAGCTACTACTGAACGTTTTGCATTTTCTGATAAGTTTGATTGTTTAATTTTTGTTGAAAGTTCTTCGCAAGTTATACATATGTCAACTTGTGGTCGGCCAAATCTAAGAGGTAAGTTTTCATTAAAGTATTGTAGGTAAAATTTATATTTTATACGAAGATCTGGATATTTTTCTGTAAACATTGAATGCATTTTTTTGGCATCTAATCGTGCATCAAGATATTCCATGTCCTTTCCGGTATAATCTGTCTTTTTCCTAGGAAAGCAAAGGATGTGTTCATGAATTTTTTGGCATATTTCAGGAGGCACTGTATTTGCTTTTGGGTGACATCCTCTGATATCTGTAGGACTCTTCCCTTCATTAAGCAAATCACAAAGTCTGCAAACTCTGGCTTCAGTAACTCCATATAGACTGATAAATGCTTTCTTGCAGACTTTAACTTTACCAGTTTGTTTTAAAACATGGAACTTAAAAGCATATTGCCTCTGAGTAGAATTTTCTTTTCGAGGACGCCTCCGATTGATAGGTAACTTTTCAATAAGTGATTGAAGAAATATATCCTGCTCATTTTTTGTGAAAAATAAGTTAATTTTCGAAATACAAAAGTCCATGTCCTCTTGGTGAAAATTCGCAAAACATTCCTTCTTACATCTGCAATAAAAATGTGATATATTAATGTTCGTAAGTATGTATCTGTCAGCCAAGATATTTGCGCAAATCTATTTCGTACTGCTTTTAGTCTGGCATTTTAACCATTGTGCTCCGTTACTTAATTAAGAACGAAAATACTTTAATTAGTTTATTTTTTATTTGCGTAATTCCGATTATTTCTTGACTAGTCGATTATTATTACTATTTAAAAACAAATCTGATATGATTGTTAGTTAGTTAGTTTGAATGAAATACCTCCCTTGGACCACATAAGCCAGAGAAGGCCCATTCCTTAAATTGAGTTGCGTTGGGCTAGTAAATCGACCGAAAAAATTCGATAATTAAAAAACGGAATTCCGACCAGAAATGATATACACTGCGATTTCAATTTTTCTTTTTTTACTAAATTGTGATGTGTACTTCATGTTAAGGAGTAAATAAATGACAATAATTTAATATTGACTGAAAAACTGCATAAAGAAAATGTTTATTTAAATAAAAACAGGAAACTTTAAAATCCCACGTCGCAATCAAGGCTGCCAGTCGCTGGGATAAGTTAACCCATATTTATTGAAAGCTTCCCACAAATCGTGCCAAATCGTTAAACATCTTAATCTTGTACGCTAGTATATACAACTTTTACATATATACCATATACTATGTATTTTTAGTTCATGAGCCGTTTTTCGTTTATTTAATTACAGTTTTACTTGGCTTATAGTTGGCCTAATAAATGGCAAACATATATTTCCGATGGCTGAAATATAGCGGTGGGATAATGGATATGGCACTTACAGATACATACCCACACAGATACACACCCTCACCAGCCCGTATGAGATTGAAATTAACGACGACTAGTTAATGACCTGTGTCAGACTTGAGTCTGGAGAGGAGCAGCTGGAAGGAGATCTCCGACCAGTGTCAAATGCAGCTTGGCATTCAATAAAAACTGCCAAACAGGCAGCAAATTGCCAGGTCAAGTTACTGACCCAATACTCAGATACACATATAGTACTTATATACTAAGTATGAAAGGCAAATCGAATAATTTTAATAAGATGTACGCGCTATGCGTGAAAATACCTAAGGAACAGATATGTCAGTTTGGACAGTGGGGAGTTGTCCACGCAGGGACCTTCGACTGCCCATTGGCAAGTCTATTAGCACATTGAGCGATTGACGCTGGCGACGTGTAAACGATAATCAAGTAATTTCTATTATGGCTTTAGGAGGAGCTTTCCGCCCCCACTGGACTCCCTTTAAGGATACCACCATCAAAGTGCCATAAAAGTAACGCTAAATCGTGGTAGCTTTTTGGTTGAGCTGAAATGGTCTACGCTGAATATTGCGTATACGATATGAGGCAGGGATTTCAGGGCATGCAACAAATGGCAAAGTGTCTTTGAGGGTAGCGAACAATGTGAGGACAATGAAAACAGCAACAGCAAGAGAAATATATCGAAAGCTGGCGATAAAGTAGCAAAGTCAAAACAAAATGGAGACAGTGGAAAAAAGAAAATGGCGAGAAAGCAAAGTAGTTTTTGTTGTTACATTTCGTCCAGAATTTATGGGGCCAAGTATTTATTTGTCGTTTTCGCTCTTTTACATACCCTGCACACATAGCATACAAAGGTTACTAGGGATTCGTTATCAACCAATTTTTAAAATCATTTTGTGGTAGCCGAATTATTTTAATTTTGTGTGATTTAAGTAGTAGGTAGTTATAGACAGAAAATAATAATTTTGCCTTAAATAAAAAAACTTTACGATTGAAAACTGCTTTTTAGACTGCATTCAAGCTGTTTAGAGTTTCAACAAATTAAAGAGGGTGTAGGTTCCAAATTTAACATTAAGGAGTAAATTTTTATCTCTGAAAGCAGGGTATCCCCATAGGGTATCCCAGGGTATCCCATAGTCGACCATTGAGGCAAGTGCATCTTATTTTTCATGTTGCATTGTTGTGGCTGTTTTTAAGGTCCTTGTGATAGTAACAAATGGAGCATGTGTGTGTGAGCTTGTGTCTGAGTGTTGCAAAGTGCTGCCTTTGCTCACACACGCACACTCACACATAGCACAATGACAATGACAACAATGCGAAGTATCTCAACACTGCTTAATAATGGCGTCAAGTGCGATGGTTAGGGAAATTATGGAAGCTCAGACATAGATTGACGTCACCTTAGAGTTTATTTTATTGATATTGCCTACTGAAACACAAAGTCATCTATATTCGATCCCAGACTAGTTAAAGTTTGAGTCAAGACGCTTTAGAGATATGGAAATATGAAATTATAAAAATAATATTATTTCATCCGTATAGTACCTATAAAAATGTTTCAGGCAGCAGGTCAAATTTGATATGATGATGCACCTGTGGGGCACCCTTTACTCATATGGTTAAAGGCACGGTGGACCCGAATATTCGAATTGACTTTTTGTTTATTGTACCATAATTATTCATGTGCCATTGAGATCACGTAAGAGCAGGATACTAGGCTTCAATTAGACTAAAAGATTAATTTATTTTTTTAGTCTAATTTAATCAGATTTTTTAAAATAAAGTAATAAATATTTATTGCCAGAATGTTTTTCTGGTAAGAAAGTAGGTCGAGTTATCTACATTGCTAGGTCTTGCTACTCTGATCTCTAATATAAGATATATTGAATTCCTTGTAATCTTCTAAAGAGCTTATAATTATTCTTAAGTTCACAGATTGCAATATTTTGAAGAATTTCAATGTTGAAAATGCTGAGCTTAAGAATTTTTCCCTTAAAGCAGTACACATTTATCCAAGCTGAATTACAATAAAGTTAATAGGATTACTAATTATTTTATGTACTTTTGTGTGGAAGATGCCCTATTATGCGGCTTCTCAATTTGGTTAAAATTTTTTAAATAGCTAGCTCCTGAATATCTGATATCCTACTTTTTTGGCACGACCAGTTTGGAGCTGTATTGGTAATCGACATGGATACATATGGATTGACAGCTTCTGGGGGACTCCGGCTATCTTTATTCATTTTGGGACTTCGGTAATATGATATCCCCTGTACAATCTTTTATTTCCACAGTCTTTATCGTCGTATCACGAGACTCTAAAGTACTCTGTGTTAATACAGCTCGAATTCTTTGGTCCACCGGCAGAATTAAGCTTTCACCTAGAGATGTGTTATTTAGATCTGCGGTACCGATGCTAATTCAAACCACTCCACGTATCAAAGCATATGGAATTAGGTATACCGCCCTATTTCTAAATAAGTAAATATTTAATTAAATTAAATAAATTGATAAATGAATGAATGAATAAATAAATAAATAAATAAATAAATAATTAAATAAATAAATAAATTAATAAATAAATAAATAAATAAATAATTAAATAAATAAATAAAATTTTAAAACATTGATTATGCTAAGGGATCATTAATATATGTGTCGATTGTTTTTTTTTTATATATATATATTTATTTTATTATTTACCAAATTAAAAACAAAGTAACTATATAAATACCTATATACAGATTTACATAATAATTGCAATAATAAAATTTACAAATAAATTCGACTCAATCTACTAAATATTCTAACGCCTTAACTCTGAAAAAGTCCAGAGCTTCGAGATTCATACATCTTTAAACACTTCCTCATAATGTCAAGAAAGAAAACACGAGCTATTATACCGTTTTAAATCACATGACAGCTTCTGAGTCACAAGGGTAGTGACGTTTATGGCGTCGATCCATTGCAAAAAGATGAATAAAATGGCGAAAGAACGTTGCCTTGCGGTACTCCAGCTTTAATGTTCACTTTTTACCAAAACTTTAAAAGTACGATTTCCAAAAAATGATTTTAGGTTTTTATAATGGGGAGTAGGATGGGATAATTTATAACAAAATTGATTATACCATGCTTTATTTTTTATTAACTGAATTTTTAACAACCATATATTTATTATAATTAATAATTTAAAAAAAAGGTATAGTATTCCGAGATTACAATTTCTGTTTGCTGGGCTTTCAGGTAGAAAGGTTTAGTATATTTTTAAATTAAAAAATTAATAATAATTTATATTTCATACGCTTTATCTGATCGATTTATGAAAACAAAACTAATTTATGCATGTACATATAGACTTTATGTATTCAAACTAGCGATTTATATACACACTATTATTTATTTATTTATTCGAAATTAGTATACAATAATATACTTAAGAACTAGAAATCTGGCAACATTGTGATTCAAATTAATGTAAATAGTTTTTATTGAATTATTTTAATAAACATTTTGAAATAATTTTTATTTTTAAACATTATTTGATATATATTTGAATGAAATTAGGAAAGCATGGTGAAATCACTACTTATAAGCGAGTCGTTAAGTTTGGAGCTAAGTTTGGAATGCACATCCAAGGTCTAAATAAAAAAATTCAGTAAATCAATGGAATATGAAGGAAAAATTTAAGAAATAATTTTTTTTTCAATTCAACAAAAATTCTTTGGATAAATATGCAACCCTAAAACCTATTATCTAATTTAGAATGCATTTTTTCTTTATAATTTTATATAAGTTAATAAATAAAACTGAAGTGAACGTCTATTAAGGCACCGCGACAGACTGCCGAAAAGACTTCTTGATAAAAATCCAATCAAGACGATTTAAGAAGCAGCTACAAAATCCAAACTTACCCTGCGAAATGATGAAAACCAAACAACACAAAAATTTCGAATTAAAATAAAGCCCAAACTCGGTCGTGAGATATATTACTTCCAGGGACCCGAAAAAATATCCCTCCACCTGGCTTGTTGATTTGATTGTACAAGTATAAGGCATATACACATGTAAAAAAACAGAAAATATTGTCTTGAATATAATTTATAAGAAAAAAAATACAATAAAAAGTTGTTTCAATATGTAAGCGTATGTAACTTATGTAATGTAAAAGGAATTTAATTTTATATGAATAATAAATAATTGAAACAAAAAACAATTCGGAAGTTTTCAGATGGGTTGTGAAAATTGCACGATCTAAAAGACTGCTAAATCGAATGAAGTTGAGATGGGGCAGCTTAGAAACGGCAGTACGAAAAAATTCAATAAAAAAACTACATTTTTAAAAATGGAAAAAAAAAATTTAACCCAGGCGAACAGGAATGACTAAAAGTCAGCAGGATTAAGTAAGCAACTAAAAGTATGCTACACTTTTTTGGCAAAAATTTTTGTTTGGTTAGTACAAAACGAATGCATGTGTGCGTTTGTTACACCGCTATACAGAAAGTCCAATACAAACGCATAATATAAATGCATGTGTATATTTTGCCGAACACTGCTTTACTCTGAAAACAACTAAAAAAGAGACAAAAATATAATTTTTTTTTTAATTTTCCCATACAAAATGGTGTTGCATGCAGCTGAACTACCAGGCGAACAGAAATGCAAAAAATGCAGAAAGTAACTTTAAATTTGCAACTAAAAGTATGCAACATAATTTTAATAGAAACAAATTTTTTTAAAAAGCTTGGCATACTTTTAGTGATAGTTTTAGAAAAATTTTTGTTTTGCAGCCGCTTGCATTTCTGTTCGCCTAGTAGCTGAAATCCGTTGAGTCAAAATTTTGGAAAAATCTATTTAAATTTTTGTTTTTTGCCAAATTCTCACTAAATTTCAATATTTGAGTTTGATCATCGGTTTTACGCTATTTAATATGTTTTCAACAACAAAATGTTCTTTTTATAGAGGAATCTAGAATATTTAATATATTTTTAGAGCCCATCATAAGAAAAAAATATTTTTTTTTAAATAAAATATGATTTTATTAAGTTCTATCAGTTTATTTTAGAATAATTTATTTTAATAATAATAATTTTAAATACTTCAATTAAATATTGTAACTTAAAATTTTAGCTTGCTTTATCTTTAGATTTATTATTTGGTAAATTTAGTTATTTTAACAATTTGCCTTATTTTTAATAATATTTTAACAATAAAATTTATTATTATAAAAACTATAATATAATAAAATAATTTAGCTTACAATTTTAGCTTGCTTTATTTTGTTTGCTTTATTAATTGATAAATTTAGTCAGTATTTTGGTGGATCAAAACTTTTTTTTTTTAATATGCACATTTTTACTGCACATTTTTGTACTGCTGTTTCTGTACTGTCCAATCTCAAGGTCATTCGATTTACCAATTTAAGATCCTGAAATATCAATAACCGATCTGAAAACTTTCATATATGAAAGATAACTTCTTACGACCCATCTTGGATGATTCCAGACCACATCATATTAAATTAAATTGTAAATAAAATAAATTTTAGTTTCTTTTCATATTTTATGAAAAATATTTATTCAAAATTATATACAAAAAAAACTTCGATCCTCCATTTTCTTAATTTTTAGACAAATAAACGGCAATATTGCAAATTTACCTGAAAAAAAATACACAAAAAAAAACTTTGGCACGTCGAAGTTAAAAAGCCCTTGCTGATCTAAAAGACTTGTTAGGGTTAAGAAAGAAAAAGAAAATTAAAGCAGTGACATGGAAAATTTTGAACTTTTAGAAAATCATCAAAATATAGCATTTTAAAACGCTGTTTGTCTTCTACGCAACGTAATATTCAAAAGAAACCAATTTTGCTTGCTACGATGTCTCCGCTATGTTGCCGAGTTTTTCGATTTATTGTCTGTATTAAGAAAAGATATATTTTGTTGTAAAAGTTATTGCTTTGAATTTGTTAAAGAAACATTATTGGGTTATAACAACTTAATGCTTCCTAGAAATATCTGGCAACAAAAGCCTCAGCAAGGGTAACACAGTGTGGTGTGTGTTGGAATGAAGAATTGTTTTGCTCATTCATTCAATTTTAGTCGGAATCGCTACCCTCTGATTTGATTTCGTTCTCTTTTTTCTCTTCAGCCTTGTAGTGACGATATTCCTTTTTGAGTTCCCACATGTTTCTATGGGGATTCTTCATATTATAGTCACATATCTCTTTAAGCATTTCTTTCAAATAAGTTATTGGCTGATTGGTAATTTTGACCAGATCCTTAATGTTGTAATATTGATGTTTTTCAAACGCATGAAAAAGCATGTCCATAACAGCATTCTTATCATCACGACCCTTTCTACCTTCAGCTTTTTTACGTTCCCGATACTCAATCTGTAAAATAAATAAACCCGCATAAGAACTTGCAATGAAATAGAGCAATTTAATACGTACATTATGTGCATGATCCTTAACAGGCTTATAGTTGTGTACCATCATGTCAAGTGGTTGTACGCGTCTTTGTGGCTCCGATGCCTTGCGTATGGACTCCAGTTTGAGCTTCATATAGCAATTGTCCGCTACGGGGCGACATTCCAGTTTTTGAGTAACTCGTCCCTCCAAGCACAATTTTTCATTTGCGGTTGGAGCTCCCGTTGAAGTGCAGTTCTCCTTGCCGTTATTGGATGCCTCGGTGGGCGCCATGTGTGAGAAGACACCTAGAGTTTGATTTGTAACCAGTGAAGCGTCCATCACATGCTCAGTTGGTATTTTTTTTTCGGGATCTATTTCGAGTACAGCTTTTGTGAGTGTGAGCGAAACTTGAGTTTTTTGGCCGGGCGTTTTGCTAATGCGCAACTTGCCAACGTCCATGTTGGCCGGCGCTTTTTCCCATTTTTGAGCAATATATTTGGGCACTTTAACTAACCAAAAACCTCGTCCGGCATTCGATAGATCCAAATTCTTGTCCATTATTTGTACTTTTTCTTTATTGTCTTTAGACATGTTAAGTTAATGCCAGGAATGAAAGCGACGTAAAAAAAATGTATCGGAAAATTGGTTCATTATTGTTATCGATGCAGACAGCTGTTATTTAGCAAAAGCTGCCAACTTAGTAAACGTAATTGTTCTCATTGGGAACTGTTAAGGGTTGGCAGTGTCGTCAATTATACATATAAGTGTTGTGATATTTACACGTACGCCAGTTTGATTTTTTAGTTAGTCAAATTGGCTAAATTTAAATAGAAAAAGTGTAACTTATCTAAGTTAACGAAAATGGCACCTCCTGCGGGACGTGCGCGGTACAATGCCAATAAAGCGGACAACCAGATTCCTACTAAAAAACCTCGGAAATTACAATGTGTTAATGCATTTCGACTATAGCAAACAGGAAGCTCAAGTGGCTACTGCCGATAAGACTAATGCCATCATGCCTAGTGTGCAGACCGCCTTCAAGACGTTTATCAGCGCGCGTCTTTGTAGCGCCATTTGGGCTTACACAGCCGACTACGACGCAACCTCAACTATTGGGATCCTTTGCATTTTATAATCAATGGATAAGGACTGCAGACTTGGGAGTACATTCTGCAGTTTGGCCTGCGCTCATATACATACATCTGTATCTGTTGTTGCAGCGGGTGCCCGGCTACATTTATCAGAAAATATTCAATCCCAATCCAATACTTATTTTTTATATGGTACGTTGTATGTTGGGTTTTGGCTTCGCCATCATGGAACGTTTTATGTACAAGTAAGCTTTAGCAATGACTTAAGAGACGAACAACTATTATAAAGTTTCTTTGCAGATCAATTTGTCAGGAATTTGGCATACATATAGGTTGTTTATGGCTGATATTTCAGCTGTTCAGCGTGGGCATGTTCGTTTCGAGCACGGCGCTCCTGCCATCATCGTTCTCTATGTATTTTGGCTGTGCATCGCTGGTCGCCTGGTGGCAGCAACGTTACAGCCTGGCCATCTTCTTTACAGCCATCTCGGATCCGTTGGCTGGCCATTTGCTGCTCTTATAGGCGTGCCGTTGGTGCTAGAGCTGCTGTTGCGCCACCACGATTGGCGCACTTTTTTGCAATGGACACTCAAATTCGGCGCCACGTTTGCATTACCAATGATTGCCATTGACACAAGTTATTTCGGCAAGCTTACATTTGCGCCGCTTAATATTTATGGTACAATGTCCTTACCAGCCATGGACCAAACATTTTTGGTACTGTACCCTTTAGTTATTACAATGGCGTTTTTAACTTTAACATTATTTGGGTAAGTTTTTATACAATTTATTCGACCAAATAATACATATTCTATATTTTAGTTGCTGGCGCTACAACTGCCCATAATGCTTTGTATTTTCTGGAATCCGAGTTCCGTGGCATGTTGCCAGCTTACTATGCCGATGGACCAAATGCCACACAGATAGTGCATCCATATTTTAATGATGTTAATAAAGAGGATGAGCGCATATACTTCGACTATGAACAGTGCCATTTCTTGGTAGATTTCGACGAGGGCAAATACACTGCTCTAGCGCCTGGTTTCACGAAACGAGCCAAAGATTAGTCCATTATGAAAAGTTTACCTTTTCTTATACAGGAAAAGTAGCAGAAGTTGGTTAATCGAAAAACTCACAATTGAGCAGTGATTTAGTAGGCAAGTAATATTATTTTATTTATAACGAATTTAAGTCATTTTTTCTTTATTTTATATATTTTACAAACACACAACTAATCGTAAAAAAACTAAGATAATTAATTTAATTTTTTTTACTAACGCAAACTTTAATTTTTCAAAATTTATAAACTTCATTGCTCCTCCAGCACACTGCGGGCAAGACATATCATAATTTTAGCCTCCCTTTTTATTTATCATGGCTAAAACGCTCTCCGACACACGATCCTCCACCGAGCCAAAAAATACTGTATATCATCAAGCGTAAACCAAGTAACAAAAAAAACATTCCAGAAACAACATCGTCAATGGGACTACATGACGTTGTATTTTGGCAGCCATAAGATCCCAGGACTTGCTGGAGATGTCGTCTTTTATCCAATCGAAGTAAACCTCAACGGCCCACTGCAAAAAAAAAAAATACTTACGCTTGGTATATAGAAGTTACGACCAATTCCATTATAATGCAGCAAACAAGAACTTGCGAAATTAATATTACTGGTGTCTTTGGTAGCTTGTGCTCCATTATATTCTTATACATGGCCCTAATGGCGAGGATTATGAACAGTGTCGATTCCAGAGACGTGCAGTTGGCAGCCAAGTAATCATGCCGAATTCCATCTTGGCGGTTGTCTTTAAAATGGTTAAAAATTTCAAATAGCAAGATGTAACAAATTTGGTAAAATTAAATAATATTGGGTGTTACAAATATAATATTAAACGGCCGTTTTTTCTCATGATTTGAGGCTTAATTGTAAAAAACTCGTTACATACTCACTACGAACACTGCATAATACTACGAACAAAACAAAGCACAGCGAAATAGACAAGCGAGATTCTGTGTAGTTGTTGACCGATGCCTCATCTGGCAATGTAACGATTTTGTTCGTACATATCAACCGAATTGCAATGCTGGCGCCACCTACGGGAAAACGGCGGTTTTCTAAAAACAATTTAAATTGGTTTCAATGATAATTTCACACAATAAAAAAGTCATATAAATAACAAAACAAAGTAAAAAAAATAAAAATAGATGTGTCCCAACTTACAAGCTAAAAAGTATCCCAATTTACATTTTTGAAGCCATTTAAAAATAATTTGTCTATTCACTGTATGTCCGAAAAGTTTTTTTTTTTGAAAGTTTATTGAATTTCAGTTCCAGTTGATATATTTTAGATAGGTGTAATTTTATTTGGTATTTTCTTGAAACTATCAAAATTGACCAGTTAGACAGTTGTATACAATCCTTCTCCACTTACAAGCTCCCTCGTAGTTATAGCTTCTACTCAGACTTGCAAAGCTAAGCGAATGGGAAATTTCGGGAAACGAAGAATTTCCTGATGTCAGCTACTGAGTTCACGAACAAACCTCCAACTCAACTCCAACCTCAACTTATTCACAACGCAAATCATTTAAAGTAATGGAAACAAGAAGAGGAGCTTTAAACCGTACGCATAAGAGGAACCCCCCTAGCCGATTCAATTTACAAAAATATTTAATAATTTTGTAAATTTAATGAAAAAACACTCCTTACCTATGATTATGGAACGCAGTGTATATCGATTTTATGCCACCTCTCTTCTTGTGGTTGGCAAGTTAACGCCAATTGGCCACATTATTATGGTGTTTAGGTGTTAGGTGTTTAGATGATGGCCTATTCTTCCGTGTATCTGTGTGTGAGATGCATGTCGCTGATGAGTCTGCCAGCTGCTTTAGGCCCGAATTAAGACCATGACCCAAGTCAAAATTTATGAAACCCAACTAAGTGGCGTGTTGACAAAAGGAGACGACTCAGTGTCAGTAAATTTACTTTTTTAGCACATATTTTTAGTCAGTTATGTCTTATGGACAATATAAATGTCATTAAATATGCTTGTAAATCTGCTCCACCAAATTGCCTTGGTCCATTTCTAACTTTGACCCATCTCTCTTAAAAAATCTGTCAGCTACTTGCAATTTTTCACCCAAACGATAATGGCCAAAGTTTTTACCACCCTCATAATCGGCATGCGTATCTACCTGCATTATTTGTAGCTCTTACAAAAAAAAAAATTGGCCTTAACACACACGCCACCACTAATCTCAAATAAAATTCAGATTAGCGCCAAATTCGACCGAGATTGCGACTATGACTATGGCAAGATGGTCTATTTCAATTGATTCCTTTCAACACTTTTTAAGGAGAATGGGCACAGCGAGAAAAACTTTTCCAATCAATCCAACAATCCTTCTGTTTGGCCCCGTCACAGCTTGCCACATTTGCCAATCATAGCTAGGACCTTTTTTTTGGGGGGTATCCAATTCTGAAGCTGCCTCAGTAGCATTTTCTTTTGTCGCGCTAAAAACCCAATTCAACGCGCCATTAAATTATTTCTCCATTTGCATGAATTTCCTGTTTCGACTCAATAAAATTTTACACCGGCATGCACACACCCACACACAGGAGTTATGTTTATTATGTGTGGGTCCAACTTTTTTGGTTGCCGCCATTTTATTATTTCTTTTGTTATGCTACTTTATTTGTTGTTTCTTTTACGTCGTCTTCTAGTTGACGTTTATTTTGCGTTTATTCTTCAATTTGTTTTTGATTTTTTGCGGCGTTTTTTGCTCCTATAAAGAATATTCATTTTTTACCCAAAATTTGTAAGTCAAATACTAGACACAAATGTCAATATAAGTTGGTCTCCCTTCAACTTTGTTTAATAAAGAGATTAGAATTATAAAAATGCAAAATAAGTCATCCCTCTATTAAATATGTTTTTTTTCTCATATTTTTGAAAGTGTAGAGCATATGATAATTGTTTCCCGTGATTTTTTTCCTCATGTTTTTGTAAAGTAAGGAATTTAGCGAAATGGGTAGATAGAAGTTTAATTTGACTGAAGAGAAAATGAAAGAGCCCCTGAGCCGCTTGCGGAGATGGAGGGGTGAGGGTTGGTTAGCGGTAGAATGTTATTATATTTATTAGGAAAATGTTTGACAATTGACGATCCCAAATATTTTTTTATTATATTTTTTTTAAGTTTACTTATTTTAGACAGTATTATTTAATTACTAAAGATAAGATACAAAATGTTATATTTAAAGTACATAAAATATGTGTCAAATCTCAAGATAATTCAGCTTACGATATCTGTTATATTAATGGATTTCTTGTTTGACCTTCAGTGGACATGATAGAAGCAGGGGATCCTTTCGAAACTCTGGTGGAACCCGCTTTTGTACAAATACAAACATTTTTCCAAATATTCATCGCAGTTATGAAAAGGAGCTAAGCTAAGGTTGTAATTGATACAGTCCAAGCTTCGAACGATGAGTTTTCTAATAAAATTAATAATGAAGTTATCGATCTGTATAATTTTAGTTGAGTAGGAAAGTTTTTGCTTGAAGAGTCTTAAGTACTCTCTCAAATTTCCTTAATTTTCCATGCATGATGGCGATATGTTGAACCAAATAGGACAAGCGAATGTCAGAATATTTTTTTTTAAATATATGAAATGGCCAAGTTCTCTATTTGACTATATCCTTTGAATTTTTCAAACTGCCTTTAAAACTGTTTAAATTCTCAATGTTAGACTTAGTCAATATTCGATAGGGGATATCTTTTGCAGTTCCAATGTGAGAGAATTAAGTAACTTCTCTAGCGTACGAATTATTCTTTTATATTGAAATATACCACATATCAAATTCTTCCCTCTCTTGGCAGTTCCGTCGAAACATGTGTCCATATTTCACAAGGATTTTCGGTATTTAGTTGACCTTTTCAGTTTGAAGTTGGATAGACTTAAAATTATACTACTGTGCCCAAAACTTAAGAACAATTTTCAATTTAACATACATATATCCAGTTTGTTTGTTTTTAATCATTTTTTAATTTACACTATCCTTAACGTCTGTGTCGAAATGTATATTATTATAAGTCAATTCGCCGATTTTTGAAATGACTGAATAAGTTGAGTAAAGAACTTGCGAAAAATGTTATTACCGGGATGAATGAATATTGCAAAATATTGTCATGAGGCATTTGTAGACCAAACTATATTTGAAAGAATTGTTTACAAGCGATATAAACAGGTCAAGAAACATCAACCTAAAACGACAACCGAGATTTGGGGCTGGCAAGTCTTCAAATTTCATTAAGATACCTTTCTAATAATGTTTGAACATACAAAGAATCCGTCAATTTCATCTTAAAAGATATTTTGGGCATGAAACACATAAAATCTGGATTGATACCAAAATGCTGAATATTTTTAAAAACATGGAAATCTACTGAATTTATTTTTGAAGATTTTTTCATCAGAAACGAAACCAGTAACGTACCACAAACTTCGTATTCACCTGAATTAGTAACGTGACTTCTGGCTATTCCCAAGACTGAAAATACCACTCCGGGTGCACCGATTTGACTGTATTAAAGAAATTTAACGTGAATTGACGTGCACTATAAAGGCCATCCCAGCTAATGACTTTAGCATAAAAAAGGGATTGTGAAAAACTTTGTTATATGGAGAGAATTACTTTTAAGGCGACGAAATACGTTTGGGCGAATAAATGAAGGGTTATTGGAAATTAAAACGGGTCTTTCTTTTGGGGCACAGTAGCATGTTTTTATATCAGTCTAACTTCAAAACCAAAATGTCAAGTAAATACAGAAAATCCTTGTGAAATATGGACACACATTTCGAGGAAAATTCGAAGAGAGTAATAAGTAAATAATATGATCTGTGGCATCTTTTCATGAAAATCTAAACCTTACCAAAATAGCTGAATAATTCATAAAAGTTTCTCAATTCTCTTTTTGGAGAATTTTACGTGCTACAACCTGTTGAATATTGACTTAGTCTTATGCTGAGAATTTAATCACTTCTGAAGATAGTTTTAAATCTTAAAATTGTATACTTTGCGCCTTTTGGTTTCGGGAGCTGCCTTTTTATTTAATTTATTTTATATTTTATTTTATTTTCTTCTTTCAATTACCCCAAAATTGTGAAATAATTTTATGATTGTATTTTTTTTCTTTACCACTTTGTCGTTGTCTCTTTTATTGCTCTTTTTTCTCGTTGCCTCGTTCCATTAGACCCCGCGCATATGTGAACGATGAAACATCTGGGACTGGCATTAATCCGTAGCACTGGGTGAGAGAAGTTGATTGCCCAGACAGTGTCCGGCTACTGTCTGACAGCGATGATGCCATTTTTTTTTATTGAATATATTTTTAACAGCCAACTTTATGCATTTGGTCTTTAAAGTGGCCTAGAAACAGTTGTTGTTTTATACTCATGCACCCTACACTCAATGTGTTTTAATTACTTATAACGCTTGGCTGTCTACACCATATCAACTGCCGTATCGTATGTCAGATGTCAGACCTTAAACTCCTGCTGGGAGCAGAAAGCTGAAGAATTGTGCAATGCACGCAAAGCCGCGTTTATAAAATGCATAAATAAATAAACAGCCATCCACATGGGTCGCATACTTAATTTTTTGAGGAGTTACCAGCTAAGCGTCCTGGAGCGAAAGAGAGTTAAATTCATAAACTAAGGCTAGAATTTCCATAGTTGTTCTTAAATTTACTTTTACGAGTATATTATTTATTACGTAAATCCCTTAACATACAAGTTTTCTTTTCACTTGAGATATTTATGTATGATATTTTACATGATACGATTTAGTGTTGAAATATATAAAAAGGGTATAATAAGAAAAATGGAAGTTTAAAAAAATCTTTATGCCAAAACTACTTCAGACTAATTAAATATTATCCTTCACAAAAACTTAATCACATTTGTCAGTACAGATACTAAATTTTTCCCCAATTGTATAAAAGTCCAATTAAATAAATTTTGTACTTGTGTAAAAAGGAAGATTTAAGACAAGTTTTAATAATTTATTATTGGTCATATGTTGACCAACTCCTTCTTTCTGACCATTCTTATGCAAGTATTTCGGTGTCTTCCGGGGCGTCGCGACGCATCGTGGACTGTAGTGAAAAGATACAAGGATACACAAGTTGGAGAAACAGCGGAATAAAAAGCTGCCAGAACAGCTGGCAACAATAAAAATTATCATTATCCTCATTCATTCAGTCGTGCATTCATTCGCCTCTCTGCTGCTTCGATATTACTCTCTTCATTGGCTCATTGCAGTCTGAATCATTGCATCTCTACTCCTGTGCCTTACAATTTGCTCTCTCATTTATTTTCATCCCAATGCATAAATGTCCTTTTGATTGATTTACAAGAAGAAAAAATTTCAACAACGCTAAGTCGAATATCTCAACTGCAGCTTTTTTTTTGTCATTTGGGTAGTCTAGGCTGTTTGAGTCAATCACCCACTCAACGGAATTCCAACCTAATTACTGAAACAGATATCAGATCTATGATCCTTTTAGAAACTAAATTGATTAAATAAAGGCCATATTCGCTCACAGAACTAGTTCAAGTTTACAATTAATTAATTTCAAATTTTTTAAACTAAGAGGCGCTGCAAATAACTTCAAAATCAAAACTGTTACGGATGTCAGATTAACAGATTGTTAAGAATTTAGTTGAGAATTGTTGTTGAGCATTTAGTGAAAATTTTAATTTGAATATGGATCCTTTTCGCGTCAATGTTTGGAAAATTTTGTCATTATTATTTCTAATTCTGAGTGCTTTTCTTGCGGGAGCGTATTACAACAATCTCCAAGAAATAAATAGAAATGCAAAGAAATATGAACGACTAAGTCAGCAAATGGAAGACTTGCAGGTGGGTATATAAGGCTTACTTACAAGCGCTTATTTTTACCAATGTGCCATCTATTTTAAGTGTGCTTACCAAAAAATTCAACGCGATTTTGCTGGTATTGCTGGCGATTTACGAGCCTACGCAGAATGGCAGACTCAAACAATAAAGACCCAAGGTCAACGAAACATTATGCATAAGAAAATTGCTGGCAAGGATCAGTTGTGTCAAAAAAATATTACTTTAGTCTCGGTGCAACATAATCGTATGAACAACGCTGCGAAAGATGTAGAAGCCCGCATCCGAAAAGTGAATGGAGGACTCAATTGTGAATGGGATTTCTTAGAAAGGCTGATGAACCAAACATTCGGTGTGAATCTACCAAAACACATGTTGCCACAAAATATAACCAATACTACTATTGTGGAAGGCATCTCACTGTCCAATGAGCAGACACCGGAGATAGATATAGAAACTGCTCCCAAAAGCTTCGCCGTGCAGGTAAGATTGTCTTTAAGTATTAAAGTTGTATAAAGATTTTTATTTTTAAATATTTTTTTAATTTGCAGACAGCCTTCCTGAATAGCGACCAAGCCGTCATGTTAGACATCCAATTTTTTGAAGGGTACAATACACTTCCATTGTACTTACTTGCATTTATCGGTAAATAGTAAAATCTATTTATATTTTTCTTCATCACCTTTAATAATTATTTAATATCCTGAACAGAGTACACTTGCATGGAAATATCGTTTAATTTTTTATTCCGAAAAGTATTTCTTTCCAAGTCAGTTTTAGTTGGGATTATTTTAATACTTGTTTTAAAATATGGAAGTTAAATTTGAGAGGAGGGATTTCAAATTTATATTATATACTTTGCTGGATACTTAATTTTTGTTGCTTTAATTTTTGTTGTTTTACATTACATATAAACATTTTTTTTTTATAAACAAATTAATGTAATAAAGCAATATTGAAGCCAAAACGAATATTGGAAGTAGGTTAAAACATAAGCAAAATGTATTATTAATGAATATATTTTATAATAACGAATATTCAATGTAAACTTTTTAAAAAGAGTTTTTTATGATCGGTAAATTAAGAATATGTTAAGTATGGCAAATAAATGTAATGCATGGAAGTAGACGTCGAAGACCTCCCTAAGTTATCAGGGACTTTTATAATTTGTATTCCCAGTATAAATCGTATATCAAGTATAGAAACTGCAATATAATATGAGAAAACTTTGTTGTTGGTGTTGCTTTGGGACGGACAGTGACCCATATATATATATATAAGTTCCTCTAACTTCGTGTGGAGCGTAGGACCAAAAAGGCCCTGTGCTATGTCTCTCCTAATTTCTTTTAAATATTTTAAACATATTTTTAGCTTAAACTAATAAATAAGTTAGTGTTATGGCGGCTGTGTTAAATTGTAATAAATTGTGACGAAAGAGAATTTCTAAATAAAACGCAAATAGTTCTTCAATATTTATTTTGACTCCTTCCACATATGTCCCTTTTAAATACTCACATGTCAACGCTTCGTTCAATCCATTTTTATAGGCGTTGGCCCGGATGGCGTTCAGCTCTCTCTTAGCATTCTGTTTACGGTCGGTATGGAGTCAAAACGGGTTTATTAACGGTTAACGAAATAGGATGGCTAAAAGTCAATTTCTTGTCGAACGTTTATTTCTAGGTATCTAACCATTGGCTTAAAGGCAAATGTCAGAGTTTTCTTCTTTTAGAGAAATAAATAGCATTTTTTTTTTTTTTGGTAGTGTTTACTTTTATTTTCCATTTATAATGAAATTTTACGAGATCATTTAGGGAGCCTTGTAATGATTGTTCTATATTTCTTAGACTTAAATCGGAACAATAGATTTCGGTGTCATCAGCAAACATTGGAAAGATTGCAACGTATTGGTTTAGGTATATCAAATGTAAAAGCATCTTATGGGATGGCTCAAACACCGATCTCTGAGGAACTCTGACGCAAATAAGACAT
>JBAMAX010000886.1:0-351443 GCA_037043745.1 Chymomyza amoena | reverse complement strand
ATTAATATAATTTTTTCAAATATCTTTGAAAAATGCCTTTTAAATGTTATTGATTTTTTTAATGTAGAAATACGGTTTTAAAATTTTGAAAATTTATTTTAGAATTTCCAAAATTTTTTTTTAACTATTAAAATTTTTTTAGAATACTAACCCCAGATTTTTTAGTGAAAAATCTTGTATATAATTTAAAGAAAAATTATAAAAAATTTCAGTTGTTATTAATTTAATTTTTTCAAATATCTTCCAAATATACCTTTTAAATAATATATATATTCTTTTTTAATATTAAAATATAGTTTTTAAATATAGAGAAATGATTCCATAATTTTTAAAATTTAAATTTGACCATTTACGTTTTTTTTAATACTATCACCATTTTTTTGTGAAAAATCTTGTATATAATTTATATAAAAAGTATAACAAATTTCAAATGTTATTAATACAATTTTTTCAAATATCTTTCAAATAAACCTTTTAAATATATTTTGTTTTAAATATTAAAGTACAGTTTTTGAATTTTGATAATTTGTTTTAAAATTTTTCAAATTTTAGGATAATTTATTTATACAATTTAATTTTTTTTTTCATAATACTATCACCAATTTTTAGTGGGAACAGTTTTGTTGTTTATTTAAAGGAAAATTATACAAAAATTTTAAAAATAACATATTTTCTAAATTTTATTAGTACACATAATTTTTAAAAGAATTTTCAATTTTATTCATTCTTTTGTGTAATGGTAATATTCAATTTTCAATTTAAATAGGAAAATGTGTTGGTCAAAAACAAAGGAAAAAAGTTTTGGAAGTTAGAAAACAATTTCTCGAAAAATATCCAATAGTTATAAAGATACAAAGTGAAAATCAGGTTTTTTTAAATTACTGACTTCCCAATCAATCTACATCATCAGTTTTTTAAAAATGTTGTGTTCGGCTTGAAGTAATCCGTCTCAAGCTTTCGGAAGTTGAGCGGCTTATTTCGAAAAAAGGTTGACACCGTTTTGTTTATTAGGCTCAGAAAATGCAACAAGCCAAATTTGATGATTATTGTGAATATAAATGATTTTCTAGTAGCTAAATAGGAACAGGCTAGAGTCAGAAGTCAGAATATGTAATATATTTATTCCGTGGTTTGGTTTTCTTTAGCCTAATAGATTTATTTAAGAAAGGGTATCTTTGGTAGTCAGGAAAACCAGCATTCCTGATATATTTTGTGGGGTCAAAAATATTTATTTACAACTGTCACATACACTTGATCTAAGCTAATATACCCTTTTACCGTAAGATTAAAGGTCATCAAAATGCTGCACTCACGGCTATTTATATATGGCGCCAGGTTGGGCGTTGCATAGCGTCCTATTTATATGCAACGTTTTTTTTCCACTTTCCCAGAGAGCTGCGTTGCCTGCGGAACACCATACATGCAAATTTATTCTTTACCTACATCATGTCCGCTTTGTTTTGGATACTCCTGTTATCGGTGCAGGTAAGTCTCCCATGTAGCTGCGCCTTTTTTTTGCCACACCTTCAATGCCTTCCTGCACTTTGCTAGATTTCCATACGTAGCGGCATTGGCAGCTGCATTGCGTTGGTCACACTTTTTCACTTCTTTACGTTGACCAACTTTTTCTGGATGCTCGTCGAGGGCTTATATCTGTATATGCTGGTGGTTAAAACCTTCTCTGGCGAGCATATACGTTTTAACATCTATGCCTCCATAGGCTGGGGTAAGTCCGCACAGTCGTCGTTTGTGACGTGTTTTCTCTAATTAACTTGGCTGACACTGCAGGCGGTCCGGCGTTCTTTGTTGTCACCTGGGCTGTTGCCAAGAGCCTGACAGTCACCTACAGCAATTCGGAACAGGTGGTAAGTCATAAACAAACTTGAAGTTCTCTCTGGCAACAATTTAAGACTGTCTGTTGTCTCATGCTGACACATAGTTTGACATTACCTGTCCCTGGATGGAGGAGACAAATGTTGATTGGATCTTTCAGGGTCCCGTCTGTGCGGTGCTCATTATAAATTTAACATTTCTCTTGCGCATCATGTGGGTAAGTTTTGGGTGTGGGGGTAGGTACCAAGCTAACACTACTACAGCTCCTGGTTAACTCCTTGGACAGGTGCTAATTACGAAACTGCGCTCGGCCAACACCGTAGAGACGCGTCAGTATCGCAAGGCGGCCAAGGCGCTGCTGGTGCTCATACCACTCTTTGGCATTACCTATCTGGTCGTCCTGGCCGGACCCAGCGAGTCCGGCGTTATGGGTCACATGTTCGCCGTGCTGCGTGCTGTCCTGCTCAGCACACAGGTGCGTTCCGACTACAAGTCCTTTCATTGTTTTTCTTTACTTTTCATTTGTTTTGCTTAAATATTTGCAATATTTCCCTTGATTTTCCCTTTTTTTTGCTTCACAGGGTTTTTCAGTCTCACTCTTCTACTGTTTCCTCAACTCGGAGGTGCGCAACGCGCTCAGACATCACGTTTCCACGTGGCGTGACACGCGCAATATTCAGCTCAACCAAAACAGACGGTAAGTTTTGCAAAAACTTTTCCTGTAACTTTTTTGCTCAACTACGCTTCACAGTGCTTACAAATGTTTACTTAAAGTTTTCTTTTTTATATTTAATTTTTAATTATTTTCTGTTTTTTTATTTTTTATTATTTACTCGGCAGTTATACAACAAAAAGTTTTAGCAAAGGCGGCAGCTCACCGCGAGCGGAAAGCATGCGGTAAGTGGGGCCTGATTGAATTTAACTGAAAGCTTTGTCTAAAAATGGTAAAAATTTAATTGAAAGCAAAAGTTTAAAAATATATGTAACAGAAAAAATTAAAAGCTAGAGACTGGTCGATAGCACGACTATTATATACTCTGTAGTTACGTTAATTTTAAGTGGGAGGAAGCTTTAAAAGAGTCTGAATCAATATTTGTCACCCTTCTTAATTGCCTCCCATTATGCAAATTCCAAATGGTTTCCTGGATACCCTTTAAAGTACCCATAGAAATAGTAAAAATTACTTAAAATTAAAAAAGCTCTTTAAAACTAGTACTAGACTGGTACACTTTTAAGCACTTCCATATTCCTGTTGTATGCTACATATATGATTGTCTGATTTTGAGATAACCTTTACTAGGACGTTAAGACTAATCCATGTTCCGAGCTTAGGGCCTGCAGCCTCCTTACAGATAGTTTAGGTTAGGTTAGGTTACGCTGGCCGGCCACAACAGAGTGCAGCCTAGCATAGACCTTTTGGTCCTTAGCTGTGCCAGATTCGAGGTTATACAGATAGTTTAACTAATACATATTTTGTTTTTCTGAGAGCTCCTAGATGAAGGTTCTTAAATCGGTAAATTTTTCTCAAAACATTCGATGTTCTCACGAATAGGAAATGAAGTAAGGAAGGAGTTTTTGCTTTTTATTTCGAAATAAATAGCTGCTAGGATGGTACTTACAAAAAGTATAGATAATATATTTCGAATGGTGTGACTGAAACTATTCCATAAGCAGGGGACGTATTATGGCGAAAGGACTTAAATTCAGTAATTTTGTGCGATAGCGTCGGCAGCTCCCACGGATGGGTAAACAGAAGAGATCGAACGCAGGGATGGCTGATCAAGTTTATATAACCATATAGCATAGAGAATTTTTATATGTTTGTCTACAAGAGTTTAGATATAGATTTGAGTGGCTGCAAATGGTAATAATAAGGCGATAGGGTTTTTGGGTAATTTTTATAGATAACTTCCGCAGGTCCAAAGAATGGTTAAAAAAAGTAGCATAAAAATAAGAAATGAGTGTAAGTTTTTATTGTAGAAATAGATTGATGGGCTAGGCATGGGGACTCAATTAGAAAGGGGAACTGGTATTAACAAAAAATAAATAAAATCTTTAAATTGTGATCCATATAAATCTATGTATTTCGGTCGGTTATTGAGACTTAAGCTTATAATAAACAGTTCAACAGGCTGGCGAGCAAAGCGTGCAGCGGGTGGAGCCCTTTAGTTTTTTGTTTGTTCACTTTATGGTGGAGGGGTCGTCTATTATGGATACATTTTTAATAATTTTTCAATACTCTAAAAAAATATACAATAATTATGGGCTATCTCGATATTTTTAATATGTCTGCAAAATTAAAAATTCTTTTGTGGGGAAAAAAGAAGGTAGTGAGAATAAAAACTGTATCGTATCTCCCTTGAAATTTCGTGATAAGTAACCCTAAAAACCCATATTTGCATACACAACTTGAACTTTAAAACGTCTTAGGCCCACCATTTTGATATTTTGATAATCTAATAATTTATTTCGTAAAAAAGTATTTTCTAAGGATAATTTTGGGTCGAAAAACATGAAAAAGACAAACTTTTTTTAAGCAGCGTTTTCGCGACGTCTTTCATATCTATACAAATTTATAATCATACTCATTTTGTTCACGAGATATAGAAAAATTACTGAAAAAATTCACAAAAACATGTTTTTTCCAATAATCTAGAAATCGGAGCTGAAGAAAATTAAAAGGTTGTCATTTTCGTGTTTTTCGACCCAAAATTACGCTAAAAAAACACTTTATACAAAGTTTCTTTTGATGATCCTTAACTTTGTAAACTAGTATAATATGTTACCACAAAATTGTCCGAATAATATATAAAATGGGTTGCGATAATGTTTTTCTGAGAATATGATTAAATAAGTGATTAAATTATAAAGTTTCTTTACTTTGGCGGCCTTATTAATTCCGCCATTTTTAAATATAAAAAATCTCCATACAGCTTTAAAAAAAAGATGATGAGAATACGAAAATTGTCAGCCCAAAATCTTAAAATTTTAAGTGTAAGGAGTGGGTTGCTGGCTGGAAATAATATATATATAAGTTCCTCTAACTCCGGGTGGAGCGTAGGGCTTGAAATAAAATGACCCATATATATTTTTTTCAAAATAAGAATTTGATATTTTTTTATTCTTTTCACATTTTAGAAACATTTTATTCATATTATTTGTGATCATTCTTATTATTGGTGGTTCAGTTTTTAATTTTAAAAATATAAAAATATTGTAAAAACTTTTTAAATATTAATTGAAAAAAATATATTTTATTAAAAATTTCAAGGACTAAATTTCATGGAAACAAAAAATTATTCAAACAACTTAATTCCGTTTCGAGATATATCATGACAAAGAATAGTTTGCCTTACTATGCTGTAATCGATAACACGATTATTAATCTGGAAAAAAAAACAGGCAGGTCTATCATAAGAGCAAAAATCATAAAAACCGGCGAGATCGATTTTAAAAATAATTTGTTTCACTTACTTCGCTTCAGATTCGGCCTCTCTGCCGATAACATAGAATTTGTCTTTAGGGAAATGTGAAATATATCGACATGTAACAAAAAACTGTATTCGCTTAAAGATTATATCCTATTTTGACAAAAAATTGGTTTTCATAGTCCTATTAGTCTTCGAGATTCATTTTTTCGATCCATAAATTGTACGAAGAGCTCTGTAAGTTTTTACAATACTACACTGGTTTTGATTATTAATCTCGAAGATTTGAAGAAGTTTTTGTAGTGTAAACCTTACCAACACGAATTGTTAGTCTTTCTTATATAAACTGAAATTTGAATTTGCCAAAAGTGGCAAAGGCTTTTAGAGCTATCCATTTCGGAAATCCGGACCCTTTTAAAAAAAACACCCTTTAAAAACACACGAACTGGCATATATAACCCGCCTGTTACCGCTGATATGCCGCTTACCGCCCCAATTACAGTGTATATAACTAATAGAGTTCTCTGACTTTTTGCATATATATGTGGTATGTGTAGTTCCAAAGTTGCTTTATAGTGTTCGGTTCGTTCGGTCGGTCAGCTTATTACATTGTAAACTTTTTTATCTTGTAATTAAATTTTATTGCCAGCCCGCTTACCTCCTATTACGGACGTGGCAAGCGTGAGTCCTGTGTGTCCTCGGCCACAACGACTACACTGGTAGGTCATCATGGTCCATCGCTGACGCTCCACCGAGGCTCCAACAATACGCTGCACATGCTGCCCACAAGTGGAGGCATGGCCACCAATGCAATGATGGTCTCGGGCAACAGCCTCAGCGCCATGCCACGTGCCATTAGTCCTTTGATGCGGGTGAGTTACACTACACTACAAAACTATTTTAAGGACTTACCGACTATTTGAAAACCATTTCAGCAGGGCTTGGAGGAGAACTCTGTTTAGGCTTTATAACATACTTGATACACTCTATGGATATAACTCTTGATTTCCTAGGCTTATAAATGTCAAACAAAAAAAATGTATATGATATGATTATGATATTTTATGCTGAATATCTAGCAAGTAATTCGTATAGGCTTAGAATTGAGAAAGATTTTGAGGCAAGGCAAGCAAGTTGCAAACATCTTAAGAGACTGAACTTTGTTTTTAATTTATTTGCTAAATAACTTATTTATATGTAAAAATCTTGCTAAGATAATGTTTTAGTTCGAAATTGTTAGCTAAAAATTTTATGAAATGTGAAAAAATGTTAACTAAGCCCAGAAACAGATACCAACTATTATTGCTGTTAGATGTTGTGTAATTTTAAAACAAAAAAAGAAACTCATAACTGGATAAAATAGAGAAACTTTACTAAATAAGAAATTAAAAAATAAAAATTTTTTTTTTTGTTAAAGGGAGTTTATGCGAAAACGATTGTTGCAATAATTAGCTCGTGATTTTCAAAAATATATTAAATACTTGGAATTACACTAGCTAACAAGGTTTGTGCGCAACAAAGTACAATAGTTAGACTATTTTTTACAATTTTTTGTTAATTTTTTTCCCCAAATATTTAATGTGTAACGATTTATTTTAATAATATTGGATTATAATCTTTTAAATTTATCCGTTGATTGCACATTAAAAAAAAATATATAAAAAAAAAATATATAATTTTTTTTTAAGTTTTAACAGGAGTATTAAATTTAAAAAAAAAATCTTTTTATTTTAGGCAAATTAAGCATATACATTTTATATCATCGCCGCTGTAAAAAAAAATTGTCGTCCTCTTTTACGTCTTTAGTTTAAAAAAATACTGGAAAACAAAATAAGTTTTTAGAATATTTTGCAAATAAAAACAATGTTTTAAAGATATTATTTTATTTTCTAATTTATTTTATCTATTTCATAATTTGTATTTATTTTTTGTAGGTAGCAATTGAAATATTCCAAATAATAATTTTTAATAAATTAATAAAATAATTTTTTTGATGTGCCAAAAATAGTTCATCAATATTAAAAATTTTGTTTTTTATTTGTGGAGTGTAAAATGTAATAATTTTTAATTGATTAAATTTTATAAGATTTTTTTATTTTTAAGCTCATTTTTGTATTAAGTATCATAATATTTTCTATTTTTTTTACATCGGGTTAGGAAACAGCGATCAGAAAAAATTTTTTTTTAAATTTTTTTTTATTTTTTTTTTTAACTTTGGTAAAGTTTTGTCTAAATATTAATTCAAAATTTTTTTAAGTGTTTCCACGTTGGGAGTTACGCTGCAAAAGATCAATATTAGATTCTATATACTTTAATATTCTTAATAAAGCAAATTTGCTTAAATAAAATAAAAATGTTTTTTTAATAAATTTGTATTATTAAATTCATTTAATTTAAAAATAAAAGTTTTAGTTTAATTTACTATTTTGTTATTGTTATTAAAAATTTACTATTAAGTAAAATAATATTACATTTTTAAAGAATTTTTTTTTTTATTTTTGTAGAAATAATTTTTGAATGATAAATGAATTTTTCAAAATATTACTATTTTTATTAATAATGTATAAAAAATAATTATTATGTATTGAAAAAGTAATTTTAACATTTTTGATTTAAAACGTTATATTTTTTTTTTATAAAAATGGCTACAAAAATAATTTTTTATAAAATTTGTTAAAAAAAAATTTTTTATAAATTTGGTTATCGAAAAAAATTAATTTTTTAGCCAGTTTAATTATTATATTTATTTACAAAAAAGTTTTGTATTAAAAATGTATTATCTAATCAAATTATGCTTTTAAAAAAAAAATTACATTTTTAGTCAAAATAATGAAAATGAATGTTTTAATAAATCACACATTTTTTATAAAAGATATTGCATTAATGATTAACATATTAATAAAATTTTTTTTTTATAAACAATATGCAATGAAAAATAATTGGCTTAATAAAAAATTTTATTTTTTGGCTAAACATAATTATTATTTTTTAATAAAATTGGCTGTCAAATTGTATTAAAAACATAATTTTTGTAATAATACATTTTTAACATTAGCAAAAAATATGATTTTGAAATATAAACAAATAAATTTTTACACTTGTTAAAAAAATAATGTTTTTAATAACCAATTTTATAAAAAGAAATATTTTTTTAAGAACCAGTTTTAATAAAAAAAATAATTTTTTTTAACCAATTTAATCAATTTATTTGTTAATAAAATATTGTGTTATTAAATAAATTATATTTTTAAGAAATAAATTACTTTTTTAGACAATATTATTAAAATGAATTTTTTAATAAATTATAAATTTGTAATAAAAAAAAGTTTTTTTTTTTTTTTAATAAAATTTCAATTGTTAATAAAATATATTTTTTTCATAAAAAATATTAAATGGTTAAAATTTTTAATAGAACATTTTTATTTGAAATAAATAAAAGTAAATATTTCTAAATATTAATATTCTGTAAGAAATAACTTTTTTATTATTATTTATTATTACAAAAATGATTTTTGTTTTAAAAATGCATTATTCAAAAATTATGTTTTTAAAAAATTAATTTCATTTTTAGTCAAAATTATTTAAAATTAATTTTTGAATAATTTATAAATTCTTAATGGACAAAATACTTCTTTAATAAATTATAGTATTTCTTATTAATAAAAATAATTTTTCTTTTGGATATGATTTTTGTTTAATCAATAATTTTTTTATCATTAATAATTATTACAAAAATTATTTTTTTAATTAAAAATGTATTATTAAAAAAGTAGTTACTTAACAAATTATCTAAATTTTTATTAAAAAATATTCAAACTCATTTTTTAATAAATTATGTATTTTTGATTAAAACTTCTTATAATTTTTAAATAAACTTGTCAAATATTAATTTTAAATTTCTCTGAATATTGCGAGCTATTTTAATTGCAACTTTCGTCGGCATAAACTCAACCTAGGGCTGACGTGCACAAAGAACAGAACTAAGCTGAACTATGCTGAACCAGTGAGTGCAGTTCCGCCCAATTCAAGTTCAGCTTCCTATGTGTGCATCAGCCCTGATAATTGTACTATATCCGTGTACCTATCTATAATTGTTAAATGTGAGTGCAAAAAAAAAACAAAAACAAAACAAAAACCAAACTAAAAGTCCCCTCCAAAAAGACAAAACTCGAAACCTTCCCAAGCATATATGGAAATGAATAAAGAATCTATTTACTTAAGTGCAAGCAATGAAGAAATTATACCTAAATGCATTTTAAATTAGATTTTCCCGCAATTTTTATTTATTTTTCATAAATTTTCAGGTACTTTGATATCAAAGCAAATTGTCGCGTTTGCCATTAAAAAAAAATTAAAATAAAAATATCTGGAAGAAAAAACAAAGTGCTGAGAGTAAAATATTTCTTAATTAAATTTTTGCCCGACATGCTTCATGTTGACATACATAAAAGGTAAATATGTGCACATAAAGTATGTATATAATGTATATAACGTACTGTTATTGTTGCTGTTGTTTTTGAAGTGCAATTAATAGCAATTTGTTTGTTAATGAAAAGCGGCGCGCCGCTCTTGGCCCACAAGACTGGCCAAGAACTCTTGGCCAACTAATTGCACGTTAATTGAGCGTCGAGTGTCAAAATTTGAACCCAACAAAGAAAGTTTAATGAGTTAATTGAGCCAGGCGGGCTGAATTATTATGTTAAAAAAAGAAACAAGGAAACAAAAAGGTTAAGTATGCATCAAGGACTATGCTTTAAATTTAATTTTGCGCCTAATTTGGCACGGCAAGTACTCTAATTAACTTGGTCTGGTATTTATGCGTCGAAAAAAGGCTGAACGTAAGTAATTGGGGTTTAAAAGTCAGCTGATTGCGAGTTAAGGCAAAAAATTGTTGCATAAAACAAGGCGTCGCACAGTGGGACCATTTGGTAAATTGAAGGGGAAAAACTGGTGAGTTTTTTTGGATCAAAAATAATTGAGAAAACATTTATTTTATCATTTTTGATTTTTTAAAAATATGAGTCCTTAAAGCGTCGATATAAAAAAAAATAATTTTATTTTTATTAAAATCACATTTTCTTAAAAAAAAATATATTTTTTTTTAACATTTTTCTGAAACAATTTCAATTTCTTACTTTTTTTTTATTTTTTCTTAAAAATGTTTAATTATTTATAGCTAGTTTGAAAATTAAGTCAGTTTTTAATTTTTACTCATTACTGCTGATATAATTGTGACCCAAAACTTATTGATACATTTTTTTTATTATCAAAGATTGCTAAAAAAAAATTGTTTTTTCATAACATGAAATTTTAGATTAGATAAATGATTTTTGAATTTTATTTTTGAAATTTTAATTTTCAAAATTTTTCGTATACATATTTTTCTAAGCAAATTGTAACCTTTAAAAATGATAGTGATAAGGATGATTCATAAGTTTCTGTAAATATATTTGAATACTTTATTTTCAAGCCATTTTTATACCAAAGCTTCCCAAACTCAAAAATAATTTATGATACCATACCATATAAATCATTTAGAATATATCAAAGAATTTTCTAGTTATTCTCAAAAATTTCATTTGTTAATTTTTTTATATATTTTACACATTTTTTTTATCACGGCTTTAAAAAACCAAATTTTTTGTTTTTATTTTTTATATTTTTTAATGAAAAAAAAAATATTTAAAAAATATTTTTGGTGTGAAAAATAACTTTGATGATAATTTTAATTATGAAAATGATTGGAAAATTTAAAACTGAGTCGAATTAGATTATTTAATTTTCGAACCAGCTTAAAATAACATAAAATTTTTTTAATACATTACATTTGTTTAAAAATGTATCATCATTTTAAAAAAATTTAATTTCCTTAATTTTTCAAATATTTTTTATTATTACATGGCTTTTAAAAACCAATTTATTTTTTTTTTTTTTAATTTCTTCATTAAAAAAAGATTTTTGTTTTATTTATTATTTATTTTTGAAAACAATTTCTGAACCAATTTAAATTTCCTCAAACATTTCTTAAAAATAATAATATTATTTTTAGCAGGTTTGAAAATTAACTGATTCAGGCTCATATTATTTAAGATATTATCAAATTAAAAGTATCATCCAAGGTATTTTTGATACCATTGCATATTCTTTAAATCCGTATCAAACTTATTTTTTGTCTTTCTACAAATTGAAATTTTCGTAATATTTTTGTATATATTGTTCCAAAAACAATTTTGAACATGTTGTTTTTATAGTTATTTAGAAAGATTATTTTCAAAAAGTCTAATAAATATTAAATTAAAATAAAAAACATTAAGAAAATTTTTATTCTTATATTTTTTTTTATCATATTCAATTATTTACTATTTTTACTATCATGGCTAGAAAAATTATATTTCCTTTATTTTTAATGTATTTCTTACTTAAAATAATATTTTTTTTTTAGTTTTTGAGTTAATCTAAAAAAATATATCGGCGAAAATAAGTGAAGCGGGCCACTTTTTTGGCGACCTTCTCCGATTTGATGATTTTTACACAGTTGGTTCAGAAATTGTTTTCAAAAACTTATTATCTATCAATTCGGAAAATTTATGCTTTTAAAAAAAAAAATTTTTTTTTTAATTTAATATTTTATCTGTCATGGTAAAAAATATTCGTGTCAATATCTTTATGTGTTTAGAAGATATGGCTTATCAAAAAATAGTCTAAAAATGCAAAGCCCGATATTCAGTTATCGATAAATAGTCGGAATTTTGCAATAAATTGGGCGTGGTTACTAATGGCTAGCAGCTCTACCAACTGTCGCCAAAAAAGTGGACCGCTTCTCTTATTTTCACCGATATACCTATATTATATTTATATTTTTAGTCATATTTTTTTATTACATTTTATTATTTTTATAATTTTTAATGGCTAATAAAAAACTATTTTTGTTTTATTTTTATGAAAATACAATTTTTCTTTAAAAAAATTATTACTATTTTTGAATTAATCTAAAGAAAATTGTATGTTTTATATTTATATGTTTTATATCTCATATTTTTCATTATTTCTGCTATTATGGCTAGTAAAAAAAACTTTATTTTATTTTGAATATAATTTTTTGTTTAAAAAAATGTATAATTTTTTTATTATATTTTTAAAATAATTTAAAAAGAATAAGTTATATTTTTCAAAAAGATAAATAAATATATATATATTTTTTTTTACATTATAATGTACAACATTGATTTTCATAGATCTTTAATACTAAAATATACCTTAACTAAAAATATAACTTTATAATTTATTTAAAACTTAATTATTGTATAAACTAAAAATGTACAACATTAACATTGCATTGGTTTTTAAAAATAAACTAAAATATACTAAAATATAAACTAGTTTTATAAAATTTATTTTAATTATTAAAAAAATGATTTTAATAAATCACATTATTTAAATATAGAAAAAAAATCATGCTTAAGCATTAACTTTTCTATATTTTAAAATAAATATATTTATAAAATTTAGTTTAATTTCTAAAAAGAAATAGCTTAAATAAAAAACATTATATAAATATAGCAAAAATTGTAGGTTTAAGCATCAACTTTTGTATATTTTTCAAAACAATGAATAAATATATATATTTGACTTTAAAACAAAAAAATAACGTTTTTTTAATTAATAGGAAACAATTTTGTTGCATGGGTTACTAAGCCCAACTGAAAATTGGATTTTTACAGCGAAGGTATTGTATTTTTAAATTATCGATATGCATCAAAAACTATCGACTTAAAATTCAGGTTTGAAGACTTAGAAATAACGTACTTCAAACTAAATTTGAATTTAGTTTTTTGAGCAAAATTAGGATTTTCGGCCAGCTGAAATACCAGGCGCTCAGAAATCAGAAGCAGGTAGCTTTAAATTGGTAACTAAAAGTATGCTACAAGATTTTCTTGCTAATTGGGAAACAAGTAACTAAAAGTATGCTACAAAATTTTTTGGTATGTTCAGTTTTAGCGGCAAAATAGAAAAAACCTTTTTGTTCTAGCTACTTGCTGAGAGTTTCTGTTCGCCTGGTACTTTGAAACCGAAATGGTAGTTAAAATAGTTTGAAATTGGCCAGAAATCAACAGAAAATTTTTAAATTTTCCAAAATTTGAACTCAACGGTCAGTTGAAAAAAAGCTGCCATTTCGGCTTCAAAGTACCAGGCGAACAGAAACCCACAGCAAGTAACCGAAAAAATTTTAAAATTTAAAAATTCTAATTTCCAACTGACCGTTGAATTCAAATTTTGTAAAATTTAAAAATTTTCCGTTGATTTCTGGCCAATTTCAAACTATTTTAGCTGTCATTTCGGTTTCAAAGTACCAGGCGAACAGAAACCCACAGCAAGTAGCCAGAACGAAAAATGTTTTTTAAATTTTGGCGCAAAAAACTAAATTTGCCAAAAAAATTCTGTAGCATACTTTTAGTTACTTGTTTTCCAAAAAGCAAGAAAATATTGTAGCATACTTTTAGTTACCACTTTCAAGTGACCTGCTGCTGATTTCTGTTCGCCTGGTATCTCAGCTGGTTGGAAGTCTCAATTTTAGGCAAAAAACTAAAATCAAATTTAGTTTGAAGTACGTTATTTTTAAATATAATCAAACAGGAATTTTAAGTCGATATTTTTTGATACATATCGATAGTTTAAAAATGCAATACTTTCGCTGTAAACCTGTTTATTTTGGTAATTGTAGCAGATAAGTATGGGAAGACACAAATCCCGATTTTAGTTGATTTTCTAAAACCCATTTAACGACATTTTTTTCTATTTAATTAAAAAAACATTATTTCATTGTTTTAAAGTCAGATTTATATATTTATTCATTGATTTAAAAATATACAAAAGTTGATGCTTAAACCTACAATTTTTTCTACATTTAGAAATTAAAATAAATTTTACAAGTATATTTATTGTAAAGTATATAAAAGTTAATGCTTAAACATAATTTTTTGTTTAATATTTAAATAATATGTTTTATTAAATATATTTTTTTAATAATTTAAATACATTTTATAAGTCTAGTTTTTATTTTAGTTAATTTTAAAAACCAATGCAATGTTAATGTTGCACATTTTTAGTCTATAAAACAATTATGTCTTAAATGAATTATAAATTTATATTTTTAGTTTAAGTATATTTCAGTTAAGTATTAAAGATCTATGAAAATCAATATTGTACATTATTAGTCTGTGCAATAATTAAGTATTAAATAAATTATATAATTTTTTATAAAGTATATTTTATATAATTTTTTAATAATGTAAAATAATTAAGTCTTCAATTATTAATTAATGTAATTTTCAGTTAAGTATTAAAGATCTATAAAAATCAATATTGTACATTATTAGTCTGTGCAATAATTAAGTATTAAATAAATTATATAATTTTTTATAAAGTGTATTTTATATAATTTATAAAATGTTTTTTTGTATACCTTTTAAGCTGAGAATATAAATTTAGATCAATGCTTAGAAAAATGAAAATAAATAAAGTTATTTTTTTTTAATTAAAATTTTTTTCTTTAAATTAAGACGAGAAAAATGTAAATATTTTATATATTGTAAATAGGTTTATTGCTAGAATTATATATAAAAATATGCTCAAAATCGAAAGTTGATTAGTTTTTTGAATAAAAAGATTATAGGAAACGACTTAAATAAATTTAACAGATTTCTTTAAAAAGATTTCTTTTTATTTTACTTTATTTAAATTTTATGTTTAATTGGCAATTCATTTTTTCAAACTTATTCACCCCAAACTATCGAAATTGGGACACTGTGCGAATCTACAAAAATTAAAGCAAAATAAAAGCACCCAAAGCTTATAAATATTGCATAAGCGGAGTTAGACATTTTTGCCTCGAGAGGATTTTAAGGCAAAGACAAAGAGTATAAATATTTATAGTCGCAGATAAAAATGCAAATGAAGCAAGCTCCTTTAAAAGTTTTTTATTTTATATCCCATAAATATATGATGTTTGTGTGATATTTAATCGAAGCTGATTTAAATGTCTCAACGTTTAGTAGCTACACTTGAATGGTTAGATAAAGGCCAACAAAAAGGTTTTATTTGGCCAACATGTCGTATGCGCAACTTTTTTATACTACCAAGCGCTCTTTTGTGCAAGTTTTTTGGTTACATTTCTTAACATGTCCTTAAATCTAATGTGTGCACTTACCTTAATTGAAATATACCACAAAAAGGCTACCAAAAACGCCAAAAGCAAAGACAGTATGCAAAAGTTCAAAGTTTCTAAATGCTAATCCTGACAAACAATGCAGCCAAGGCGTTCAACTGTATGAAAAAGTGCACCCAAATATTTTTTTACGAGCATAGTTTACAAGCTTTTATGCAAATGAACACGTTCCTGGAAGCTTCAAGTTGTTTGTATTTGTTGCAACAAAGAAGGAGTGTGCTCTGAACTCATAAAATGGAATCAAAATCACATTGTGCTCAGCGCAGTAAATCAAACACATCCTTTGACCAAGGACGGAAGACCTTAAGGCAACAGCAATGCAGCCAAACGGTAGGTAACCACATCCTTTCCATTAACCAACCAACCACCACCATGTTGCTTTTGTGTCAGGTGCAGACATGCCACAAACTTCTTGAGTTGCACATTCAAGAGCCAAAATTACGACTGACAGCAGCGCAGCTTGCAACTTCCACACAACAATTGAGTTGAGTATTATCAAACTTTGGCGTTGTCCTCGAAGCTGCAGGGCGCTGATAAAAACCCGCAGTGAAAAAAGAGTTAAATTTATAATAAATGGCTATAAGCGCCATTCCAGGATTTTCATTAACCAAATTGTTTAACACCAAATTGTGGGTAAAATACGTTGTCAGCTGTTGTTGCCAACTCAATTAAAAGTCGCTCAACTCTGGTACAGTTGCCGCTCAGCTCTCTCCACAGCGACTTTAATTATGAGTTGAGTAAAAATTTAAAGTTGAGTAAAAAGTCAAAGGCAAAGCAACAGAAAATGGCGGCCTTTAAGGTCAAAAGTGCGTCTAGCATAAATTGACGCCAAAAGTGTTGCCAACAACGGCAAGAACAAAAGCTGCCAACAGTACAACAATCACATTGCCAGCATTGCCATTTTTAATTAAAAAAGCGAAAGCAAATAACTTGGGAGGTAAAGGGCGCAGTCAGCAGAACACTGCTTGATATTTTGTGTGGTTAAAAGCAATATGTGGAAGAGGTTTTTGTGATCTCTATGCATTTGTTTCCCTTTTTTAATTATAAATTTAAATCAAAATGATTTTGGTTTTCAAATAAAGAGAAGAAAAGTAAGTTTTTCATAGCCAAATAAGTATAAAATAACAAAAATAAATAATCTCAAGAAAGCCACAGAAGTGCCACATATTTTTTAACATATGACTTATATTTTACCAATAAAAAAATATATAATATAAAACAATATCGTAAATAAAAATGTTGTACAACAACTGCGATGGCTCAACAACAAGAGGAGCACCTTGCCGCTGAGATGCAAAAGAGCTGTCTACGTGCACTGTATTCTGCCGATATTGCTCTATGGCGTACAGATCTGGGGAATTGCAGCCAAGTCCAATTACAAACGTGTACAGGTACTGCAGAATCGAGTACTACGCCAAATTACCAACTGTCCCTGATACGTACGCGGTTCCACACTCCATAAGGACCTCAAAGTGCTTTCAATTGAAGAGCAGATTGGCAGGCACACAAGCAGATACACCGAGAGGTTGCTGAGACACCGAAGCCAGCTCGCAAGAGGTCTACTCCCTGCAAGGCCTCTAAGGCGACTTAGACGGCAAGGTTTTGCCAAAACAATTGTAAGCCAGTAAGGCTACCTACAATTAATTCCTCACACTGTGTTTGAGGTTCGGCTCCATATATATTTGTTTCCTTGTGTTGTTAAAGTACTTAAATTTTATTGTACTGGTTCTACACTTAATAATAAAATAAAAAAAAAAAAAAGAAACTCATCGTCATTTTTGTTTAAGCAAATAAAGTTTTTTATAAAATTTGTAATTAGCAAACAAAAATTTTAAGTTTTAAGAGCAGGTTCTTTCAAATTTGGTCGAGAAAATCGATTAAAGAAATTTCGTAGAATATGTGTACGAAAAATTTGTTTTCGAAATAGAGCGTCTTGAACGCACCTAAGCTGAGAAACTTTGTAAAACCTTTAAATGTCTTGATCTATTGTTCTTATTCCCTTCATTAAAAGCATGTTTAATAGGATATAATTTTTTGTATGGCTTATGCTAACAATATACATGAAAATTTTTCAAATTGTTGTTTTTGCGCAAGGTCAAATCACAAAAAAAGTAAAAGAAATAGTTTTTTCAGACAAGAGCCGCCTTTTTGAATTTCGCCAACATAAAAATGTCCAATTACAATAAAAATCGCATTAAAAAATCAAAACATTAAAGTTTGTATGTCTTTCCACCATGCCACAAATAATTGCCAATCTTCGCCATCTTTTTGGCCAAATTTGAAAGAATCTTCACTTAAAAAAAAGTGTAATTATTTAAAAAAGAACTTTTATGGTTTTAAAAAAAAAACAAATTTTAAGTTCATTACCATTCTTGACATTCTGTCGGGATCAAAATTCTTCTGAATGTCGAAAATATGGTTTAACAAGAAATGTACTTGGTGCTTAGGAATAAAGAATACTAGGAAAATCTTAGATTATCAAACTCTAAGAAACACGATAGTTCCCTTAAGTATCTTTTTCCCCTTGAAAATGTGATATTTAAATTTTCATATGCAATAAAAAAATATCAATCTATTAAGCTTAAAATGTAGCCTCGGTATTTTTTTTATTCATTAACGTTCTATAGAGATCTGCTTTTTATTCAACCAAAAATATATTTTTCAATTTAACGTTAAGTATTATTTTTATTTTTAACTAAGATTAGAGAATATTCAAAGCAGAAAAAAAAACATTTTGAAATGTAATCAAAAACTTTTGTCAAACACTGCAAATTTGCCAAATTGAGATAAGTAAAAATTAAAAAATGTCAGGATGTTTTGCAGGAGGTCGGAATAGTTAGAAAAAGGTGGCCTAATGTATATACCTTTAAAACAAAACAAAAATGTTGGCGATACCTCACACACAAGGAGCTATTAGCTATTAGCACATTAAGGGTGTTCACTGTGTTGGGCAGAAATGCAAATGTGCCCAAAAAACGAAGTGAGCCAAACCAACAACTGCAGAAAATGTCTTGAGACTGTGAAGCTCCAAATCAATAAGCGCACAAACCGCTACACAAAAAAAATTTGAGGAGGCATCAATCCAGATAAAGTATTAAAATAAAAGAAACTTTAAAAAATGATTATCACAATGGCTATAAGTAGACCTTGTAATACGTGCACCAGGAGGGAAGTATCACAAAAACGAAAACCTCAAACCAAAGATGTTGGTTCGACGATAAATATATTACATACCTATTTCTCTTAGAAAACAATTTTTTTTATTATTCTGCTGTCTGAAAATAAGCAGCAAATTTTATAAGTTAAATAAAAATGGTAGTCGAACCAAATTTTCATTTATCGATAACTTCATACATGTTCAGAATTTCGATAATTAAATGTTACCCATTTACATAATGGGACTGGTTGTACAATTTGGTTACTGAAAGAAAAATTTAAACATTTTGCTTTGTTGCACAACTATAAAACTTCAGACAACGACCATGGGGACAATGCAAATAGTTCTTCAACATGATTCGTAAATACAATCGAATAGATCGATCTAATTTGCACACTTTAATTTTTTTGCCCATACGTACAGTGTCCTGAACAAGTTTAAGACCACTTGAAAAATTTTCCTTTCCATCCAAGAGCGATACCGGCGGTAGCATAGCTATCGGTAGGGCCACCCATGCCGGTAAGGTCGAGGAAGAGTCCTGAAGCTAAGAGCAGTCCAAAACAAAATCCTGATGCCTTTTTGGCAGACAAATTGCCATCAGGTAAGCGTCCCCATATCAGGGGCGACTTCCAACTAAAGAATCTTTGAGCCCACCACTCATTGATTCTCATAAAAGATGTCAGAATAAAATGCAACAAAATAATAATGAAAACATGTCTCCAAGGGGTAACTAACTATTATTGGTCAATCTTCCTGCTATGGCATCCAGCACAGAGGATTTGGAGGTACTAATTTCACGTTAAAACAACAACACGATGAATGTAATCAACAGAGACTCTATGCTCCACTTAGGAGTCCGGAATTCGTATTAGTAGTTTGGCGGTTCGACGCAGTTTTGGCCACTTAATCTATATGTGGATGTTGAACCATCGCTTTGAGCACATCGCTGTCATCTGTCACCAAACTAATTTTAAGAAAGTTTGATCGTATATTGGAACAGAAACCTTTCTCCTTCACCGCTCAAAGATCCTTGAAATTTTTCTGATGAAACCAATGAACAATTTTTTTTCTGTTGGTCCTCAACTTTTGCAATGTAGTGTATGTAGGATAATCAGTAATAAAATATAACTGACATAGATTTCATCCTTTACATTGTAATCATACCATTTTCAATACCTCCTTTGTATAAGATTTAGTGTAGACAACATTTTTCTTTCCTTTTCGATGCTCACTTTCATCACCCTTAGGTCCTCAATTCCGGTCGTTTTGGTTAAAGTTCATAAGCCTGACTACACATAGCATAAAATGAACTTGTTGAGTCAAAAGGAGCAAACGCTTTTGCCCTATCACAACTATAACTTGCTTATTATAGCAGTTGGCAGCAATCAAACCAAGAGAGAGCATTCGCTAAATCCCCCAGGATATGCGCACGTTCTCTAGGACGAAGGCAGATGCCTGCCGTATGCTGTTCGCCTTGCATTAAGGATTCGGATTTGCTACGTGACCGGAAGACGCTGATTTGCAGCAACTTGCCACATGCGTTGCGTAGTTCCTTTGGAGTTTTTGTGCAATTGCTCGTCAACGAACTTTAATTTGCCGCATTTAGCAGCTGTCGATTTGTCAGTTGATTTGCATAAAGAGAGAGCTTCGGTCACATTATTTTTCTTTCCCTCGATTTTTTTGCAGCCAACTTTTACCAAGTGTCATTGGCAGTTGCTGCTGCTCCTGCTCGGAAAATATGGCCAACGAATTCAGGCGCAATAAATCCATTTGATTGCTTCCATTGCGGTTGCACTGATAAGTTGATTCTTATGCTTGACTAAACAGCAGCTAAGGTAAAAGTTTCTACTAACATTTTATTATGCTGAGATTAAGTTGGCGCCGCCTTGCTGAAAAACAGGAAAATGTTGGGCTTTACTCCCCCTCAAAGCAAAAAGCGTATTTAATTAGCGATAACACGCATTGGGCCTTGGGCCGCTGCTTTGGACCAAGGTTTTGATGAGCAGACACACAGCATGTGGCTGGCTGCCTGGTATTAGCCCACTTTCCACACCCCCACACATAGGCTAAAACATTTTTGGTAAGTCAAGCGAAAACCACGTCAGATAAAATTAATTTCATGCTGGCAGATTAAAGGAAGTGCTTTAAAAGTTCGGCCGAAACCAGAAAACTTTAAGCGCAGGGAACTGCTATAGGGCCAGACATGTTGCGGGGGGTTGTGGGTTAATACGCCAAGTTGACCGCAAAAGGTAGCATTTGCTCTTGGCCCAACAAACTAGCTGCTATCCTCTATGTAGGACTGCTTAATTAAATGAGAGCTTTCAACGGTGCGGATGATGAATTTTTGAGTGCTGCAAATAAATCGTAGCATACTTTTGGGCTGCTGTTAAAAATACTTTCCTGCCTCATTAATATGCACGCCTTTTGTAGCAGCCTGACGAACGATACGATTGCCAATTGCAATTAAAATGGCGGCGTTCAGCAGAAGTCTGCTGGAGGCGTATCCTTTATAGCAGCCTTATTGTGAATGGCAGGATATTTGTATGAGTTGTGCGAAAATGTCCGTCAGAAATGCAGAAGAACTTGCAAAATGTTGCATTTCTCTACGATAGCAGCGATAATTTATTTATATTTATTTGCATAATTAATGAAAATAAAGTTATTTTTAAGATAAATAGCTGAATTGTCGTGGAAGGAATGACTGCTGTATGAGTTGTGCGAAAATGTCAGGGTGACCGGCAGAAATGCAGATGAACTTACTTATAAAATTCTGAATTTTTGCATTACTCATTCGCAGCGATAATTTATTTATTTTTTTAGCGCAACTTGATAAATATAAAATTGTTTTTAAGAGTTAATTGATTGGACTCACTGGGGCACGTTGAGTCCTGCCATATTTGACTTATAAAATTTGCTGCTTGTTTTCAAACAGCTTTTAAATAAAAATACATAAATAATAAAAAAAATTTTTTTTAAGCTAAATGTGGTACGTCTCTTCTGGTAGACGTATCACAAGGCCCTTGTGATAATCATTTTTTAAGGCTTGTCTTATTTTAATCTTTTATCTGGTTTGGAGCCTCCTCAATTTTTTTTTTGTAGCAGCTTATGCGCTTATGGATCTGGAGCTCCACGGTCTCAAAACATTTTCTGTTGTTTTTGGTTTGGCTCACATCGTTCTTCGGGCACTTCTGCATTTCTGCCCAACACAGTGAACAGGATGATCTGCTTTAGACAAAGAAAACCGGGCTTGGCGTGAGTGGCAGCCATGGCACAGAGCCATTCAATATCAATAATAAACACTTTGGTATTTTTTTCCCTTCAAAGTGACCATATTTTCGTTTAGTATTTTATGACGATAGTTGGCAGATAAATAAATAAAATCAAAAATAAGTGTGGCCAAATATTTGTGCTTATGTTGGTAGATTACGCTTTTCCAAATCATTTTTTTAAATTCTTAGAACATTTTTTTTTTTTATGCCAATTTGAAGCCCGTCAGCCAAAGTTTATTTTACCAACTTCAAATGATTATATCTCGTAAACTAAGCGCCCTAGAGCAAAAAGGAGCACGGATTTATATGAGTTTCGTTTGAATAATTTAGTATAGTACTATCGGCACTGTCGATGGTCTAGCGCTATTGAGCTACCATCGACAGCAGCCAGACATTTACGATAGTGCCGATAGTGTTATCGATAGTTCTCCGATAGTTTTCACATCACCAAAAAGTACAGTTTGCGCGTTTGTTTGTGGCGTCTGCTAAAAAAATATTTGTGAAAAAATAGATTAAATCAGGGAAACCTTAATAAAAAGAAATGGATCGCTTTCTTCAAATAGGTATAATGCTTACTTTTAAAGTACAGTATGAACTCGGTAACCGCAACTAATAGAAATCTAGGCACTTATTGAGTAGGTTGCAACCACCGAGGAAAAATATATAGCTGGAAAATATTTTTTTTAAACATCTCGATTATTGTTGTCTGCACTTTAGTCTTATTAATGTTTATTATAATACCCGTCTCAAGAAGCTCTTTCAGAAATAGGAAAAAGATAATGCAATATAGCATACTAAGAAATACTTAGTGTTTCAAAAATAGAGGAATTGCGTGTATCGAGGGTTGCGATTACCGAGTTCATACTGGAGTATTTTGAGTATGTATCGAATTTAAGGTAAACGTTAGGAGTCCCTCACACTCAGTGTGTCGAGGACTGAAAGGCAGGCATGCAATTGCAGCAGCTCGGACTCGGAGAAAGATTAGGCGACCAAGAGACAAACACAAAAAAGAAAAAGTTAAGTCTCAAAAGTATGGAAATACTATAAAACGTCGAATGACAAAAAATGGGCAAAGTGCATTAACTGCGGAAAGGAGTACAAAACCAGCGGAAATACTTCAAATTTGCACGATCATCTGAAAAGGGTGACAACCCTGGCTTGGAAAATCATGTCCCAGATTCCAGCACTCCAGCTGGAGGTATTTCGGCGGATACTGACATCGCATCGACAAGCGGCAGTTGTAGATAGTCGATGCCTTCTGTACCTTCGCCTAATTGTTCAAGGAAGAAAATGTGAACATTCTTTAATTCTTGAACCAAAACTTTTGGATCAAAAAACATAAATATCGTTTATGAATTTTCTTGTTTAAACTTTAAATTTAAAAATAAATATGTATATAATTGGGGACGGGTTGTGAAATCAATATCGTCGACTATCGATGGTGCCGAATATCGATAGTTCTCCACCTCTTATAGTGCCATCGTTAGTATTCCACCTCAACTTCCTTATAAAAACTAATTATTATTTTTACTTAAAAGCTGCGAGTAGTTTTTTAATATATGTTTGTACTCAAAAATTGTAAATGATTAATTAATTTTAAGTTTATTTTAATTTCTGTAACTTATGTATACATTGTGTTTTGGAAGATTAATGTTATTTTAATATATTGACTTCAGCATAATCTATGCTGACTCACGAGCTTGAACTTGATCGAAATTATTCAGATTAGATTTGTGCTTTACTTCAAATTTTGATTCTTATGAGATTTTTATTTCAAATTTTGTAAATTTGGATATAATTTTTTTTTTTTGTTCCGTAGTTTAGTTAAACCTAAAATTTGTAATATAATAATTTTTTTGATCGAAACTTACAAATTTTCAATCTAAGTAAGCCTTATTTAGTGAAATGACATAATTCCTTTAAACGCTTGGTCTGGTGGTTTAGTTAAGTTAATCGAAAATTAATTTTTTACATTGCAGCCGCATTTTTTAATATTTGAGTCGTTGGCAGATCCTCTACTTGATCCTCCAACTGATGCTCCAGCAGATGCTAATTTTCCCATAAACAGGCTGCCATAATTACCGTATATAATATAGTAGAAGGGCTTGTTGGCATAAAATTCCTTCGGTAGAGATTCTGGTGACGGTGCGCTCCGGACCATTGCAATAGCACCTAATGCATAGGAAACAAAAGTTTAATTTTTAATGTGCCTGGCATATTTCAAATATCCTGCAGGAAATATCTGCGCCTAAAGTGTGTTTTTGCACGTATTTAGGCTCACCCTAAAGTTTTTGAGTCGGAACTGAACTGGTTGGAAATACAACCAAATTAGAATATAAAAGTTCAATAAATCCAACAAAGTGAAGAGTATGCTGCCAAAAGCGGGTCAAAAATGATTCCTTTTTTTTTGTATTTTTTTTAAATTATTCTAATATTGAGTTAAGCTACTCATTGAAAAAACGAACAGAATTTTTTGAAAATTTGTTGACATTGTGCCTTATACATCCAGTGAAAGCAAAACTGGTTCTTGGAAGCTCAATATTGAAATAAGTTTTTTTTTTAGGTCAAGCTACCCCAAAAAGTCGAATCTAACTTTTAACAAATCATCCAATTTCCGAGCACAAAAACCAAGTTGTAAGTCAATTCGTTAAATCTTGGTGTGGTCCTAGACAGAAGACTCAACTGGAAGTCCCACATAGAACAAGTGCTCTCCAAAGCTACTCGAGCCATGTGGGCCTGTAGAAAATTCTTTGGCAGCACATGGGGCTTCAGCCCTCGTAATATAGAATGGATATACCGTATGATGGTACGGCCTAGTGTCACATATGCAACCCTTGTGTGGTGGCCCAAACGCAGCAAACTGTGGCCATCAATAAATGCAGCAAGCTTCAAAGACCACCTCGCACCGTTGCATATTTTCATCAAAAAGTCAGCCATGCAGAGTTTACTACGTATCCAGATCATATCTGGACTCTTAGCAAGTACACTGGGCATGCCGCACTTATTTATTCCCTTCCTGACGTATCAATCTGCTCTATATTAGATCTTATGATCACGGAACTTTTCCACAACAGGAAATTTAGATCTCTTCTCCCTAGTCGGGAGACTTGGGATGAATGCAGCCCCTGTGGAAGCCCATATGGCAACAATGGTTCACGGATGGGTCCAAAACTGAGCAGTGTGTAGGTGTTGGAATCATTGGACCCAACACCAGAATCTCTACCACAATGGGCATCTGGCCCAGCGTCTTTCTAGCGCAGATTCATGCCATAGAGATCTGCGTCCTTAATATCCTTCTCAAGGGAACTAGGGGCGCAAACATATGCATTTATTCAAATAGCCAAGCTGCCATTAGGGCATTGTCTTCCTGGAGCATCTCCTCCCGGATGGTTAAAGAATGCTATAGCTTCCTACAAACCCTGTCCGCCCCGAACAAGGTCGTGCTATGTTGGGTGCCTGGACACTCGGGAGTGGATGGTAACGCGATCGCTGACGGTCTAGCACGACAGGGTGCCTCCACCCAGACTACATCTCCTGCGCCGTTTTGTGGTATTGGTTGGTCCACGATCAAAACCATGATAAACAAATGGGCCGCAGGAGAACATAGGAGATTCTGGTTCTCCCTTCCGGGGCTTCGTCAAGCAAAAGTGCTTGTCAAACCTCTGGATGCAATCAAGACAAAAGGGGGAAAGGAACGGATTAGTCCCTTCCATCTCAGGTCAACACCAACAAAAGACCTACTGCTATTCATGAGGAAAGCGGAAAGTCTTTTGTTTTAACCTTAGGGTATGGTACAAAAGACCTTTTGGTCGCAGTGCCTCACCTCTTTGTGAGGTACCCTTTTCGGAAAAAAAGTAAGTCAATTCGTTAAACAAAAAATTTCACGTACATCGACCCCATTTTCGACTTATTTCAGTATTTGGAAAATTTTTTGCCATAATCATACTCACCGGTAGCTGCAGCTGCCTCCGTACCCTCCTCATTCACATCAATAAAAGCCTTGTGTATGATTTTTGAAACTACTAGGCCGTTTCCCCTTTCCAAAATTTGACCAAGTTCAGCTTCCCCCGTAAATAGGCGGTTCATGCCCAGCTGCAAAGATAAAAAATGTACCATTAGCATTTAAACATAAACGATAACTTCCAAATCCCAGTACCTGTTTAAAAACGTCTGTTAGCTCTTGTGTGAATTCCGCTCTGAATTTTGGAAACTTTACTTTGACCTTTTGTCTAGACAATTTCTTAGTAATATCCAACAAAGAAATGCTTTTTAGCTTGCTCTCTAGCAGCTGCAGTCCAGTATTCTTATTGGGCAATATGATCAGCATGGCCAAAACGCTGTCGCTATAAGGCATGGACAAGGCCTTGGCATCCAATTCGGGCAAATCTGCATAAGCAAAGTGACTTTGTATATTCATCATTGGCATCTTTATCTTATCCGCATCATTCAAAAAGAAATCCTCATCACGTGTTTGCGATGCCTCAAATTTGGTTATCCACTCGCCCTTAAAATGTACAGCATTAACCAACACTATACGTGTAAGGCTATTCAAATCGCCTGGCGAAGTAAGATCCTTAATTAAATTATTTGTCTTGGATTCCACCCATTTATTTATAGTTTTGCTTGCCGCTGCGCTGTCACTAAAGTTAATCTCTTCGGGCTTTGATTGGAAATTGTTGGTCAACAGGTTGTCAAAGTTTTGCTTAACTTTAGAGCCTTCCATTATGTATACCTTATTGGCCATCCTCAATATTTTGGAGTTTTTATATTCGGCCAATATAGGTGCAAAGCTGTCTGCAATTTCAGATATATTTTTGAAGCTTAGCTGGAGACCACGATCCAACTCCTCAGCAGTGGCTTTCTCCGCGCCCATGCGCACCATAGCAGCACAGATTTGTATGGAAATCGGCGAAAATATGATATTCTTGTTAAGATTCAATTTAACCAATTGTTCGTATACGTTAGTGCCAAAGGTATTTAGATTTTTGGCAAATTTTGTATCATCAGCTGCCATGGTGTTCGGAGTCGTAGCGGCTACAAGAATTTTTTTTTTATTTATTTTTGTACTAAATGTTAACTGGTCGAAAAATTTTGAATATTTAACAAATCGAAATCGTTTTAGACAATGTGAATTGACAGTATTTGCCTAGGTATACCTATAGAGTTGTTGGTGTTTTTTGAGGAAATATCATATTTTGGTACATTTTTTTTATCGGACTTAAAGTCGATTTTTATAGTAATGTGTGTGGGCAGGGGCGGAGCGAGGGGGGCGTGACCTGCGAGTCCAGCTCTCAAGCAGGTGGATGTACTCTTGTTTCCCGTCAACTACTTCATACTCACAGGATGATGAGTAAAATATTGCCAGGTCGTCAGCGTATGAAGCGATTAGCATTTTGTCCTTCACAATAGCCTGCAGTAACTCCGTAGGAGTAGGGATGTCAGAAGTGTACAGATTGTAAAGAAGCGGCGCTAGTACGCTTCCTTGAGGTACTCCAGCTCTCATTAGCCTGCCAGTGGAAATCTTCTCTCCTCAAGGTATGATCGTAATATTCGAAAGTACGAAACTCTGTTAAATGCCTGTTAGACGTCGAAAAATATCCTATAACAGTATTCATTGTCGTCGAAAGCTTTGAGAATATGGTTAGCCACTCTATTTACCTGCTCGACGGTGCCGTGTCCTTCCCTAAATCCAAATTGATGGTCAGATAAATAATTGCTATGTTCATTGATCCTTTTAGCCATCAACGTCTCCCAAACTTTGGCAAGAGTGGGGAGGATGCTTATTGGACGGTAGAAGTGTTGTGTTCTTATTATTGCATTAAAAATAAGCGTAATAAAAAGAGCTTTCCTTGGCAAGGCTCGTAGGGTAGCATGACATATTCTGTCATGATCTGGGGCCTTTGACTTAGGAAGCTTTGTACTGTTTTCTCCAATCTCATTTAATCGGATGGGACGAACAGGCAACGTCATTTAGAGAGGTGTGTCAATGATGCTGAGAGTTTGTATTACTTCTTTATCCGTGGCCAGTTTAAAGGGCGTAAGTCGCTCTTCGAGGTGCTTATCAAATGTATTTGCTTGTTCCTCTGTATTTGAGCAGTAAGTACCATCATGACGCATTAGAGGAACTATTCGATTGTCTCTTTATGTTTCTAATCGCTTTCCATAGGTTATATCCAGTATCAAGTTTATAGTCCAGAGCCTCTATTCTTGTGTCGAATGATTTCTGTCTGAATGTCTGAAGTGGCACTTTAAGTTCCCTTTCAGCCTTTTTCCAGACAGCCTTGTCTGCAGGATGAAGGGTGATATGAAATTTCCTACGGAGTCGTCGCATTTTCGAGAGAAGTCGAACTAGCTCAGGAGTTAGCTGGTTACCTACTTCGTCCTGTCTGGCAACTACTGATTTAGGATTGGCTGTAGCTGCCGCAGAGTGGATTTTTGCCGTAATTAGGTCAACCGCGTGTTCTACATCTCGACCAGAGCATATCTCCATCTCTAAGTGGACCGAGTTTTCTAATGTACTTCCGAAGACTGTATCCTCCTACCATTAATACAGGCTATTTGGGAAGACGAAAAATACCCCAGGGACTGGAAGGATGGAGTTATTGCTAAAATACCCAAAATGGGAAACCGTTCTTAAGGTTAATAACTGGCGCGGTATTACCATTTTGTCTGTTTTGCCGAAGATAATGGCAACTATCATTCTCGAACGGACAAAGGACAGAATTGAGAATACGCTCCAGAGGCATCAAGCGGGCTTTCGTAGTGATCGGTCCTGGGTCGATCACATCCACACTGCGTATAATACTCGAACAGTCAACTGAGTTTACGTCACCGCTCTACCTTATGTCCGCAGACTTTGAGAAGGCCTTTGACCGAGTTAACCGCGAATGGATCTGGAAATCCTTAGATAGGAGAGCGATTCCCCCGAAGATTGTTGCTGTTATAAAGGAGTCCTATCATGCCGCAAGATGCTTCGTTCTACATAATGGACAGCTCTCTGACTCTTTCGAAGTGCAACAGGGAGTAAGGCAAGGGGATATTCTGTCGCCATTCCTATTTGTACTGGCGATAGGTACAACTGAGAGACACAGTATCCAATGGAGACCTTTTGAGAGGCTAAGCCATTTGGATTATGCTGACAATATCTGTTTCCTGGCAAGTACAACAGCGGGATGAACGAGATGTGTCAATCACTGCAAGTGAATGGAGAGATGGCTGGTCTTAGGATCAACTGCAACAAAACCAAAATAATCAGCCCATTATTCTGAGACAGACGCCCTTTGAGGAGGTCAAACAGTTTATCTATCTAGGAAGTTCTGTATCGTCAGACGGAGGAACGAATCTGGATGTTAACAGCAGAATAAGTAAGGCCCTCAGTGCCTTTGGAATGTTGTCTTCAGTATGGAACTCTAGTCAAATTTCCCTACGCACCAAGTTAAGGCTCTTCGAATCCAATGTCAAATCTGTACTGCTGTATGCCTGTGAAACCTGGAAAGTCTCCACCTACATCACGAGAAGTTTACAGGCATTTATAAACCGCTGCCTTCGATACATTCTTAAGATCCGATGGACGCCGATTATATCGAATCAAGAATTGTGGCGCATAACGAGTCAAAAGCTTTTGGATGTCGAAATTAGACAGCGGAAGTGGCGCTATATTGGCCACACGTTGAGGAGACCAAACGACAGCAACGTGAAGCAGTCCTTCGAATGGAATCCTCAAGGTACACGGCGAGTTGGTAGACCAAGAACTACTTGGAAATCAACAGTATTGGCCGAAGCAGCAACACAGCATAAAACGTGGCCACAGCTGAAGTATCTGGTCGCAGATCGGGAAGGATGAAGGAAGTTTGTCGCCGCCAGTTATGCCCCAACAGAGGTTGAAGGACTTGAAGAAGAAGACCCCTTGGATTGTTTTGTTCCATGTTATTCTGACATCTTTTATGAGAATCAATGAGTAATGGGTTCAAGGATTCTTTAGTAAGAAGCCGCCCCTGATAAGAGGAAACAGACGCTTACCTGATGGTAATTTGGCTGCCAAAAAGGCATCAGGGTTTGTTTTGGATTACTCTTAGCTTCAGGACTCTTACTCGATCTTACAGGCAAGGGTGGCCTTACCGATAGCTATGCTACCGCCGGCATCGCTCTTGCATTCATCGCCCCTAATGAGCAATCCCCGAGAGGCTCTATGCTCCACTTAGGAGTCCAGAAATCGTAGTATTCCATTCCACTTACAAAATTTCTCAGAAGAAAGATTAGGATTATATTCTAATCCATACCCCCGGTATACCAACTAGACTGGGGCATCAAATAAAAAGTCACAGCCTCGTTTCCCGGTACAGAATTTTTCGAAACAGCTTCAAAAGCTTAAGACGTTAGGGGCCATTCTCAAATTATTACATGGGAAGAAGATTAATTTGAGCCAATAATTCTACAAAATAACAATTTTTGTAGAAAAACTTAGACTTACGTACCTCTTCCCCCTTCATCCGCCACTGCTCATGCCAAGGAACAATGTAAAACTCCCCTACATCATTGAAGTTCAAGCACTTGAAATACTCACTCAAAAATATTAGAGTGTACGAATATTTAATGAACTGACTGCAAGCATTTATTCTCAGTGCTATAAATACGCGACAAAATCACAAATTAAAGTCTTAAAAAAGTGTATCAAAATTTGAGTATTTTTGGCAATTCCGGTCAGCCCTTTAATTACCATCAAGTGCATTTAATTGATTGCCTACTTATATGCTACTTATAAAGAGATTAAATCCACGTTTAGTCTAATTTCACTTGATTATGACGAATCTGTCCAAATTTGAACCTTTTAAAAAAATCTGATCGATTTGTTACCGTCACTCAAGCAATTAATTAAGCGACAAGTGTTTTGACATGTCAATCTTGAAGCACTCAATTTTGATTGATTTTCGCTTCAGACATTAACACATAGTTGATTCCCATGGCAAAAAAATACAAAATACGTTGACCTACTTTCCCACACCTGGGCACACTTTTTCGCACATGTTGCCAGCTGCTGTGTTATTAAGTGGAAATTATGGCTTTAAATGGCTAGGAAACTTGTTCCAAACAACTTTCGGTTCGTTTGATGTGTTGCCAAGTGCCGGCGAAGAATAATAAAAGACTGCAGGCCGTAGCAAGTGGGCAGTGCTAATTGACCTACTCACATGTCTTTCATGAGTAAGCAATTCCAATGGTAGCCCTCTATTAATAGGCTATTAAAAGAGCATATCACATTAATTAGCAGCACGTCATTTATAAATTATAATCATGCCAGAAGTGTGTTTCTCATACGTGATGTGTTGGTTGTTTGGGATGACGACCAGGACGACGAGGAGGACGACAACAAGTCCTGGATTTAGTAGGGGAGCAAATGTGTGCATAAGAGTGTGTATAAAAATGGCATGTGCAAAATAATGGTTTTTGTATACGCTTTAGAAGAGAGTATATTTCTTGATTTGGGAAATAATTTTTGATACACTGCCGATGTTGACTTACCGAGATGATGTTTACAGACAGAAACAGCGTTGTAATTCTTCAACTTTTTTTTTAAGCATATGAAAAAATCTTTCGATGATTTTCTTACCGAATGTTAAGATTTTCTTAATGTGTAGTGATTTATTTCTTCTGTCAGCACTCGATTATAACCTTTTGAGTTTATCGGTTGCTTGCCAAAAAAAAAGGTCGAATTTTTTTAAGGCATTAAGGCAATAACTTGAGGCCAAAAATTTTGAAACTTTCTAAAAGTTTAATATTTCGTTAATACATTTTTCTGACATAATTTATTTTAGATTAGTAAATATTTTTTTCCGACCAAAAGGTCTTTTGTACCTCACCCTTAAGTTAAAGCAAAAGACTTACCGCTTTCCGCAGGAATAGCAGAAATTTATTTGTTGGTATTGATCTGAGATGGAAGGAACTAATCCGTTGCTTTCCCATGTGACAGGCTCTGTCCCATACCAGCGCTGGGCAGTCACAGAGAATATGTCTGGTGGTTTCATCGTCTTCTAGACAGAGACTGTATTCTGGAGAGTCGGATAGGCCAATTTTCTGTAGATGATATCTAACAGTGTGGTGGCCAGATAGGTAAGCTACCAGGAGCTTTACGTCCGCTCTGCCAAGACCTTTTGTCTTGATCGCATCCAGGGGTTTGACAAGCACTTTTGCTTGACGAAGCCCCGGAAGGGAGAACCAGGACATAGAAGATTTCCTGCAGCCCATTAGTTTTTCATGGTTTTTTATTGTGGCCCAACCAATGCCACAAAAACGGCGCCGGAGATGTAGTCAGGGTGGAAGCACCCTGTCGTGCTACATCGCCAGCGAACCTGTAACCATCCACTCCTGAGTGCCCAGGTACCCACTGGGCGGATAGGGCATGGAAGTAGTTATGGCATTCTTTAACTATCCTGGAGGAGATGCTCCAGGATAATAATGCCCTAATAGCATGCAGATGTTTGCTCCCCTAGTTCCCTTGAGAAAGAAACTAATGGCGCAGATCTTTATGGTATGAATCTGCGTTTGAAAGACGCTAGGCCAGATGCCCATTGCGGTAGAGATTTTGATGTTGGGTCCAACGATTCCAACACATACACCCTGCTCAGTTTTGGACCCATCCGTGAACCATTGTTGCCACCAGGGGTTTCCACAGGGGCTGCCATCAGTCCAAGTCTCCCGACTTGGGATAAGAGATCTAAGTTTCTTAGATTTGTAAATAGCAACTAACAAAAATTATTCAGTTAAATATTAAAAAAACCCTATTTTCTGTGAAAAATACCAGATAAATATTGGATATACCAAATTTATTAATGCTGCCAATTTATATTGCACATTTGACTAATGAGAAGTAGTTTCTTTAAGTTAGGGTATTTTGAGCGTAGTTCTAATATTGGGTGGAATTTATGAGCATCCCCAAATTGTGAATTATTTCATATAAAGGTATTAGCTATTAAGTGCATAGACAAGCATCTGTTTTTCTCATTTTATGATATATCTTGACAGCATCATCTAGACTTTGATTAACATTTGTTTCCCTAGATATGCCGTAGAGTGCATAAATTATTAAACACAACATAAATAAAGTATTGCCTAAAATTTAAGGTATTTAAGTGCCCAAGTTATATATTAGACAAGAAAAGGAGTTTTCGGAAGTAACAAATTTTTTAACATATTTTTGCATATATTATTTTGATTGGACTCCCTTGAGCACAATCAATCCAGCCATTTTTATTTCACTCATAAAATTTGCTGATTGTCATCAGATTGCAAATAAAAATACATTAAAAAAAATATTTGGCATACATAAATTCGCGTTTATTTTTTAATTTATAATTTGACATAAAAAATTTTTCATGAATTCCTTATGGTTCAAGAAATGGAAATTGCTTATTTTTTTTGGGAAATATCAATGTCTTCTCTTGAATTATTTTCATCTAAAGGTTTGTCTTTTTTTAAAATAAAACTGCCTTTATCTTACATAAAAATAAATAATGACAGTACTTTAAAAAAAAAAAAATAAATAAATAAAAATAAAAAAAATAAATAAATAAAAAAAATTATATCTAAACCATTAGAGAAACGGCTCAAAAACGACTTCAGCTGGAAAAAAGTATTTAGTTGATCAAAATTTCAGCAATTATTTAGGACCCTGTTCTAAGTTTAAAAACGAGTTTTGGTATGCTCCGGATATGGATTTTTGTTTTAGACTTCAATAACTCTACGTTTAATAGATAAATGGATGTCATGCAAAAATGTAAAATTTGATTGTCAGGATTGTACCACGCACTCCTCTAACAAATACTAAAACTCGGTTTTAGATTTAGAAAAGAGTCACCAAAAATTTCTGAATGTTTTATAAAATAAATATTGTTGGTTTGTTGGTTGCTTTTTGTTTACTTTACAAGAAGACGATGAGCACAAAAAAATTTAGATGGAAAAAGCAAATATATTTGAATCAATATTTTCCGAACATCTTCCTGAAAGAAACATTTTTTTTTGGGAAAAATCAACCTTAGCTTTTAAGAATTAATAATATTTTTTTACCCAAATAATGATATGGGAACTTACAATAAATCACAAGGTTTTCCCATGAATTGCATTTTTAAGTCCCATACCGAATACGCTTCCAGTGTTGGCAAGTTGTACTTAAACATAACACGATCCAAAACAGTCCTCGGAACTTGGGCAGAAATTGATTAAATACAATTCCAACTAATTCATAACAAACATCCAGACATGATGACAGGTTATCGGCCAAAAACAAACCATTTTACTTTCTTATATTTATCAACACTAATATGTTGGATCAACCAATAGTCAGACAGCCCTCGTATAATAATTAATGAATATTTTGATAACCTTCCGTCTAAAACAAAAAACTTATAGTACCCATACTTTTTCCAACTCACTGTATATGCATGTCATAATCAGTTCAAAACTAATAAAGATGCAAATTTTTCTTATTCTTATAAGGAAAAACAAATACATTTTTTTTCTAATATTTACCAATGCTAATACGTTGGATTGACTAATTGTCCGACAGCCCTCTTAAAAAAATTAATGAATATTTTGATAACCCTACGTCTAAAACATAAAACTTATATTGCGAAAAAAAAATTCTGCAACCTAAATTTTTCGACTCCCTGTATGCATGTCATAATCAGTGCTCATTCTTATAAGCGAAAACAAACTAATTTTTTTTTAATATGTATTTACCAACACTTATAATGTTGGAACGGCTTATTGTCCGACAGCCCTCATATAATAATAAATGATAACCCTACGTCAAAAGCAAAAAACTTATGTTACGAAAAAAATGCTGTACCCAAATTTTCCCGACTCACTGTATTCATGCCATAATCAGTTCAAAACTACAAAAGCTGTAATTTGACTTATTCTTATAAGCAAAAATGCATTCATGCATACTTTATTGCAACCCTGGAACCTCGCCTGAAGCGAGCAGTAAAGGACAATGCAGGCTAAAAAATTGTTCCAGCTTGAGACATAAAAGTTGTTTTTGTCTGCACGAAAATAAATCAATAAAACTCAACGCGAAATACGCTGGAAAGCGTTTTTATTTGTATCTCACTAATTGGTTCATAAATAATGCAAAAGCTTGGGAGGAAGGAAGTGGCTTTAAAGTTTGCCGTTTGAACGGCACATAAAGTCGGGCAAGAAAAGAGATTCCTGATATATCAAATAATGTAAAAACTTTACATAGCTGGTCACCAGGGTCTCGGTTTATGACAGAACATGTTTAGAAAGTTTTGTTATATTTTTCAAGTTGGCTACAACAAATTATTTTTTTCTTGTGCATGGCTATTTTGCTGGAAAAGTGCATACATATAGGGTGATTTTTTAATTTAAACTTTAAATTTAAGCAAAAGTGGTAAGTCGAGGTGCATAAAAATATTTATGTGGAAATTTTGGTTGTTGTTTATTTATTTATTTATGATTTAATAATTCCCTGTTTGACCCCTTAGAGGCGCATATATATAAGTTCCTCTAACTCCGGGTGGAGCGTAGGGCCAAAACAAAAGAATTGAAGCCGGACCGATTTTTTGCAAGTTGTTTGAGGCTATTCCAGTCTGTATGGGAGTCCCGAAGATCAGCATCCACCATGCGACGCCAAGAGGTTGTTGGTCTTCCACGGCTTCTTGCGCCTTGCGGGTTCCTTGAAAGCGTAGACCTACAGATTTCGCAGGTGTATTTGCGAAGGGTTAGTTGCCCGATCCACCCGTATAACAATACGGATTTTTACGTTGGAGTTAAAATCCGAAGTTTCATCTTGACCGATATCGCGTTAGATGCCCAGATGTTGTTTAGTAGTTCGAAGGTACCGCGTTTCAAGCCGACCTCGCCAGCGCGAGCACTGAGCTGATCCAGGTTCAACTGCAGGTCCGACCTTTTGATGGCAAGGAGGACGATGTCGTGAGGCACATGAGGCACCCTGCTTTACGCCGGTTTTGGGGCAAATCGGGTCGGATAGAGGATATCTAATAACTGTTCGAACAGAACAGGCACCTACCTTCAACGCGAATTTAAACAAAAGTTCAAGAGTTTCGGCATTTATAGCGATATTTTCAGTGTTAACCCTAAAACATCATTATTAGGTCCACCATTTTGAACTATTGAATTTATAACCCCAGAATCCATGAAAGATTGATTTATTTCAAGAGGATTCTTTCAGCGTGAATTTAAGCAAAGATTCACATGTTATTTTCAGTGGAAGCCCTAAAACAACATTCATAGGTCCACCATTTTGTATTTTTGAAAGGCTAATCCCAGAATTTTTTATTAGCCATCCCGAAAGCCCATATTTGCATATCCAACTCGAAATTTGAACAAAAAAAATAAAAAACAGAGCTTAGGCCCGCCATTTTGAAAAATGAATAAGGTACTTAAAATCACCTACCAGAAAAGTCTCTAAATAGAATATAAAGAAGGTTTCTATAATACTTTTCTTTATTGTAGAATAATAATAAATTAATAATTGAATTGTGAAGAGGGGGTGCTGGTTTGACAGAGAACGCCCCATATATATATAAATTATTACGAACGGGGGATAACGCCGACGCATTTACCATACCAAACAACGAATTTTTCAAGCTTATACGAATAAAAAAAAATTTGTTTCTTTTTTTAAATAACATGATCGAATTTATGAAAGTAATATTTTTTTAGACATAACTTTTGTGTGTTGTTTAATCAAAATTAGTCCACTATTTTATAAAGCTACCATACAAAAATTGAGCCACCTTGTCATCATGGAATTTATGGGAATGATAAGCTTTAATAAAACAATTGCTGTCTTTGAAAACGTTGTTCTAGAATAGGAATGTTGACAATGGCTCCTTTGATATCGTTGTGTTACTTTTATCCTAGGAAAAAAAAAATGTGGTACCGATGGTGTTGGTATGCATGAAAATATCGCGATAAAATTAATATTGTGGATACTGTATGAGGTGTGACCATTGCAAAGTATATATTTCTGCTCTATACGTTCACGCATACGTACACAATCGGTTCCATACTAACTTTTTTGCTGAAGTATTTAAATATAAATGAGCATCCGACTTTAGAATACAGCGGAAGTCTGCATGCTGATTAGCAACTAGAAAAGAAACGTAGACAATGGAGCCTTTGATATTGTTGTGTTATTTTTATCCTTAAAATTGTGGTATCTATTCATGAAGGTACCGAAATAAAACTAATATTGTGCATATTATGTGAGGTGATAGATATTTTGCATCATATAAGTTTCTACTTAATACTTTCACGCTTACGAACACAATCGTTTCCACACAAATTTTTTTTTATTTTTCATCTTTTTTTTTGTATAAATGAGCATCATGTAAAAATAACTCTTACTAGAAAATCAAGATCAACGCTTGGTACAGATTTAAATAAATTAAAAAAATTACATAAAATTCTCTTCAAAAAATAATCACAAAAAAAAAAAGAAAACAAAGTTTTCAATAAAACGAAAGATTTGGTCCCATATACCACCTCGCGGCTACTTAATGTGATTTCCACCTATCATCATAATATACGAAACTACACTTAAACCGAAATATAAATGATGACAATACTTCAAGTAAATAAATGCCAATACCAAATATAAAAAAAAACAAAAAAGTCAACTAATAAATCACCCTATACTTATGCATACACTCAAGCATATGAACAACCCACCTTTGCTTCAATATTGCCGCCCTGGTTATTTGCACAAATCAGCTGTGGTGTCCACCCCATCCATAAACAGAGACTGTGTGTATCCAAACCCACAGATGACCTTTGTTATTCATCGATGCTTACGGCACGCTTCTCCTCTTTGGGGGCTTTTCTTAAGTTTGTCTTAAATTTATTCGTTTTTCTCCTTTGGTCTGCATTACATGGAATAGTGTCTGGAGTGGGACGATTGGGACGCCTTGCATTGGGAATGGCTTCAAAGCAAACAAGCCCGGTTGATAAACCCTTTTTGTGGTTGGTTTAAAATTGATATGTTTTTTGGACCACCTACATAAACTGAAAGAAAACCAAAAAATTAAGTAGCTTCGGAATGTTGTAGCTGTAATACTCTGCATGTTTTTACCTAAGTTGGCAATTACGATGCTGGAAGGAAACAAGTTGCTATAGGACGATTTTTAGATACCTTGTAAAGTATAACAAAAATAAACACTATTTGATTTAAATAATAACATTATTAGGTTTTTTGACTCCTTAAATTTAAAGTTAAAACGAAAAGATTCCAAAATTATTTTAAAGGCTTAAACAAAACTGGTGTTATTGCTGCTGGCGCCATCTACATGTTAACTGCCTAAAAAAATGGGCAGCACTGGCGGCCAACAAAGCTGCGTACCAGAGAGAAAAATTCTTTGCCTGATCAGTGCCTTTTACATTGCTGAATACTGGCATTAAGACTAGAACAATTTTTCAGTGTTTTTTCTATAGAAAAGTGAATAATTCAGCAATCAAATTATAGGAAATTTTTTTTTTCTAAAATATTGGGTTATTTAATTTAATGAATAGAAAATGAGATAACCTAAGATTTGTGGAACAGTTACTATAAGATTTGAAATAAATTGATTTCCCAAAAAAGTATTTTGGGGTTCACTAGGATGACAATATTTCACGATTTTAATAACCAGAGAACAACATTTTTTGCCCTAACATTTTCGATAGCGATTTTTTATATGAAACTTTTTTTTCAATCGGGGATTCTTGCTTTGCTGCGTGATTCCCTTAAGACTAGAAGAAATTTTGAATGTTTTTTTTGTTTATGGATAAGTGAAGGATCCAGCGATAGAAAAAAATTTCTTTCCCCAAAATATACGATTAATTTTACTTAATGATTAAAAAGTAAGACAACTTAAAAAATTTTGAAGCAGTGGTCGTGAGGGTTTAATTGCTACTACAACTAAGAAAGTTAGGTTAGGTTGTATAGACAGCTCAGATAGTGACTGAGATCACCCTGAGACCATGAGGTCCATTGTGTTCCCTAATTAAAAGAAGGGCAGAAAAGGAATTGAAGAAAGGAAGGATTGAGGAGGAGGTTTGAAAACTGTTGGACATCCCTAATCGCGTAAATCTCTCATATTGCAAAACCATTTTGAGGATTCGACGAAATCAGTCAGATCCGCTATGGGCACATAGGCTAGACTACGCAGATCCTCAAAGAATGGTTTACCTAGAAACTGGGCTCGTCTACTAAGAAGCCCGGGGTAGTCGCTTAGCAAGTGTTGGATTCTTTCTGTGTCTCCACAGCTGCTGCAGAAATCGTGGTGGAGAACGTGCAACCTCTCAGCCATATTGCCTAAGTGCAGTGCCGTGTCACAGCGCCTACCACCCATCCAAGTTCTGTTTTTATGGAAGCGCAAGAGATCAGATGTTCGCTTTGAGTCATACTTATGTCAGCCAGAGTGCTCGGAAGATGCGACAGCTGGACACCATGTTCCATTATCTTTCCGCCAGAGCTCTAGCCGTCTCCCTGATTTGCGATACGACGTCCTGTAATGGTCTTTTTATATCCGCAACCGCAAGGTTAGATGCCAGCACTAAGTCGTTCCTGGCGCACTCGTTCGCCGTCTCGTTACCAGGGACCCCTGAGTGACCCAGAACCCAGCAGAGGGTTATTGAGTGTTTACTCTTTATGGTATGCGATCACAGAGCAGATGACTATCGACAAGAATTACAATGTTCTTTGGACTTCCGTCCAGGGTTCCAATAAGTCTAGCCGCATACCACACTGCGATATCTCCGCTTGAAAAACGCTACACCAGTCGGGGAAGCGGATCGACAGGTTCGTCAAAAGCTCTTCAGAGAAGATGCCTGCTCCTGTGTTCTAATCCATCTTGTTACCAGGGACACCTGAGTGACCCAGAACCCAGCAGAGGGCTATTGAGTGTTTACTCTTTATGGTATGCGATGAAAAACGCTACACCAGTCGGGAATGCGGAATGAAAGCTTCGTCGAAAGCTCTTCAGAGAAGATGCCTGCTCCTGTGTTCTCATCCATCTTCGAACCATCAGTATTGATTGTCAACTCGTTCCCTTCTACCCTTTTTGCATCCAATCTTTCCTCTCCAAGACAGCTACTGCTGGTGCCATCTACTTGCTCATTGCGCAAAAAATGGGCAGCACTGGCAATAACAAGGCTAAGAACTAGAGCGCAAAATTTTTTGCTCTTAGAATTTTGTTAGCGTTTTTATGAGAAGATTTGTAATCTTTCAGGGATTTTTGCGTTGTTGCGTGTGACCTTCAATCAAAAATATCATAAAAGAAATTTAAATATTTTTAATTTAATTATAAGCGTTTTAATATGATAATAATTTCTGGATATGGTAAAGCTGATGTACCCTTATTAAAATGCCCAAATAAACCAAAAAAATAAAAGCAGCTCCCAAAAAATCAAATCACTTGGCAGATTGATTGAGTATGGATGAATTTGGCCTTTTGGGTTATTTGGGTTAGATGTTCATTTAGTTGGCTAGCCAGGGAAAGGGCTTAAAGCAGTGCTAATGCAGTCTTCTGAAATACTGTGACGTCAGCTTAAACAAACACAACTCTAATATAGTATCACAAGTATGATCAAAAGATTTGCTAACATTTTGCTACAATGTTTCCTATGACGTTGTGTCAAAACTATGGCAAGAGGTTTCATAGTTTTTGCTGCTACCGCCATATACATGTTATTTATTCCAAAAATTGGCAGCACTGTGAACAACAAATGAGCAGCACTGGTCAACCAGGCTGCGAACTAGAGAGCAAAAGTATTAAAATGCAAAAAAAAATACTAAAAAAAAAGCTGCTCCAAAAAAAGCCAATAACTTGGAACATTGATTAAGTATGGATGACTTTTGCCTTTTGGTTTGGATGTCCGTTTAATTGCCTAACCAGGGTATGGATTTAAAGCAGTACCAAAGCAGTGCTAAGTCACTGTGACGTCAGCAAACACCAACTTCTTCTATATGGCATCAAAAATGTGATCAAAAGTTTTGCAAACAATATTTTGCAACAATATTTGGATATGACGTTGTGTGTCAAACTATGGAGAGAATTTCCATGCACTTTTGCATTGGAAAAGTGCCAAAGAAAAATGATGAAAGTTTGGAAAACGACCAGCTGCGTCAGTGTGTGTATCTGTGTGCATCTGTGCGTGTAGCTATCTGTGTGGGTGTCACATTAGTAACGCGTTTTGAAGCGAAAACTTGGTAAAGTTTTGGGTTACTGCGCCGCCTGTCGGAACTAGCTAAAATGAAAATGAATGGGTTTAGGCATTGCGTCCTGTGCGCATCCGTAATATCCGGTTTCAAATTCTCATTTACCTTTTGTTTTATTTATTATACTTTTACTTACATTAGCTGCTGGTTTGCTGTATGTACTTGGGGATTTTATTTTGTCCTCTTTTTCTTGTAGGTCTGCCCAAAAGTTTTGTGTACAAAATGTAGCAACAAGTGTTGACAAACACACGCAGAGAACAACGAACGGTTTCATTTCGACACTCGTTAAGAAACTTTTACCTAACTTAACTTGACGAGTATTTTTTGACGTCTTGGTCTGAGTTTCTCTTAATATCAACAGCATTTAGAAATGTTTCTTTTTTTTCTTGTTTTCGTACAGAAACTAAATGAATTTTGACAGTCAAAGTTTGACGCTGCTTATTTAGTTTCGTCTTTTGTTTACTCTATGAAGGAGGGGTTTAGTGCATATTGGTTTTGGGTTGAAATTTGTAACAGCTGGAATGCGGTTGAATCCGTAAATTGCTATTGATATATGTCGAACTACCCTGAAAAGAACTTCTCTTTAACAGAATTCCCAATGAAATATTTTTCCTATTAAATTTTTTCTAGTTACTGGATTTTGTGTTTTTTGTTATTCTACTTATGTTATGTTATACAGCCATGATACGGAATACGAAAACTAATAAAATATTCGGATTCATTTTCATTTCACATTTTTGCTGCTCTCAATTTCACCAAAGCGAATTTTTAATGTGAATTAAATTTGATTGCTTAGTTACAAAAAAAAATGAAAACAAATTGGCAAACTAGATTCAAAAGTGTAAAACCGGCATTTTTGCCTTCATAGTCGGGAAATTTTCCTTTAGGCATTCAAGCCTAAAATGTAAACAGTAGGGTGGCCGTCGCTGGTATGGCAGATTTAACTTAAGGAATAGAACATAAGATAACTTAAAAATTTTAGAACAGTTACTATAAGAAATAAAAAATAAATTAATGGCGATTTTTGCAACGTCTCACGATATTAATAACCCCCACCACCTAAAAAGTTTACTTTTTACACGAAAATAGGTCAAAGGTCATAATTTTCAGTTTTTCCGTTTTTGACTGTATTGTATAGTCTCATATCTATCTCAACCTAATTTTACAAAAATAGAGTCGGCCTGAATAAATTTGGTAAGTTCTAGGTAAAATTTATTAAAGTGATTAAATACTCTAGAATACAAATTTATGAAAATTTTAGTATCCTCAACATGTTTTAGTCGTTTCTGTATTAAAATGACATGCAAAGCCCGAAAATTCAGTCAAACAAACTCATGAAACAAGTTCCGAGATATTTTGAAAAAAAAAGTTTTTTGAAGTTAGAATAAAAATGTGCCACTAATCTCTGGTTGTACTGAACTGATTTCCATACTTTTTATACCCTGTACCGTATGGTACCAAGGGTATATTAAGTTTGTGCAAGCCGAAAATGTATTTAACATATAGAAGGAGACGTCGGAGACACCCCAAAGTTACCTAGAATATGATCAAGGTGAATAGAGAAGTCGATATACCCATGTCCGTCTGTCCGTCTGTCCGTCCGTCCGTGTGAACGCCTAGATCTCAGAGATGGTAAGAGCTAGAGTTACCAAACTTTCACATTAGATCCCATATTATTCCATAGGAGGCAAGTTTATTTTATTTTTTTGATATCGGGGATAAATTATATAGCTCCTATGGGGGTGTTTGAAACGACCTCGACAAAAAAAAAGCGTTTCAGATGAATAATTCGTTTGTTTATGAAGATATCGTAACCAAATTTGGCATTCGAAAGTTCTTTATAGTTCCCAATCACGGTTGACTATATCATATAGCTCCCATAGGACCAATCGGTCCAAAAACATCGATTTTTTATACAAAATTCGATGTGTTTTGTTTGTTTGTAAAGATATTTGAAATAAATTTGGCATTCAGATCTTTTTAAGGTATTTAAGCACTGTGTCAAATTTTATTGAAATCGGTTGACTATACCATACAGCTCCCATAGGAACGATCGGTCAAAAAAAATTTTTGCTTGAAAATTCTTCTGTTTTTGGTTTTTTGTGAAGAAATCGGACTTTATTACAAGCTTGTGGTACAGGGTATCCTAAAGTCGTCCGCGCCCGACTTTACGTCCGCCATTTTTTTTAAGTTAAATAACCCATTAATTTAGAAAAGATCGCTGAATTATTCACTTTTCTATAAAAAAAAACAAGAACAATTTTTTCTATTCTGAAGGCCAGTAATGTAAAAAACACTGATCAGGCAAAGAATTGTTCTCTCTGGTACGCTGCTCTGTTGAGCATCAGTGCTGCCCATTGATTCATTTGACAAATAGATGGCGCAGCAATTTCGGGTAGGCAAAGAATATGAACAAATTATGCAAAACAGGGATGCGCGAAACCGATCCGATATTTTGAATATCGAGCATGTCGAAGGCGATACAGAATATTCGATATCGATATTTTGGTTCTCGATTAATCGTCGCTCGATATCAATTTTCTTAGTATAGGCATCGAGATCAATTTCGTTTTACATTTTGCGCCTGCAATTTATTTAGCAAAAGTCCCTTTATGGGGGTTGCCCATGCGATATTTTGGTTAGGCTGGCGCCACTTCCAAATAACAACAGATCGAAAATTAACCACTGAGATAATTTTTGCGAAAAATATTTAACTAAGAAAAAATTTATATCAGTGTTAGTTTCTTTTTTTATAACCCCTATCTCAATTTATTATGAACATTAGAAAAATTCGATTTCTTTGTCGAGCATAAGCCGCCATTTTGTTGAATTCTTTTTTAAAAAATAATCAATAAGTCGTTTCCGACACCGTCATTCTCGATTTCTTTTTTGGGAGAATCGCATCAAATTGGTATCGATTTTTTTAAATATTCAATAGTTCGATTTGATTACTTTTTCCGGTATCGAACATTTTTAATACAAAAGAGCTAAGCCCAATCGTTATTTCGAAGAATGTCCAACTTGGCTTTACTTGGAATTACATTAGAAAGAAATGGTAATTAATGTAGGGAAGAGTGGGGCAAAACGCGCCTCTTTTGATATGATTGCGATTTTGAGGAAGCCATAGACTGAGGGGGTCTTAATTAGACACTACTTTCAGTTCTAGCTGCTCTAAATGTCTCGAATATTGAGTTTTATAAAGGACTATTTTTATTTATTGCCACACCCACCCCTACTTTGTTGAGAATTGATTTTGCTTCTTTTTTTAATATTTAACACTTGTAGCACATTTGAACACACAGCTAATTTTTAAATTTACTTTTAATTTTTAGTGCTGGCGCCATCTATTGTATATTGCGTCATTTTCATGTCAATTAATCCAGAAATGGGCAGCAATGTTAATTTTTATTTACAGGGCTTCTTGCGAGTGTTCTGCAGCTTCGTAAAAAGTTGTGAAAGAAAACGGTGTTAAATAGCTTGTGCGCAAAAGAAGCGAAATGTCTGAGCAATTGACATGTAGATGGCGCCAGCAAAAGCATCAGCTAATCTACATATGTGACTGCTTCAAAATTCTTAACTTATCTGAATTGTCTACTACGGAATATATTAGGTCAATATAATTTCATTTCTTAGAAATCAATCGATGACTTTTTAATGAAAACATTCATCTTTTTTTACAGCCTAATAAAATTTTTTTTTTAATCTCTTGAAAAAAATTAAAGCTGTTTTTACATTCAAAAGGATGAATTAGAACGTTTGTAGTATATTTTTTTAGGGGTTTTTTGTGAGTCTTCTGAAGGCCATTGGGCCTTTTAGTAACAAAAAATCAGAGACTGTTTGAAAATTTATAATTTACCTTAACTATTTCAGTTAAATAGCGCAATAATTTAGTACAAAGTACTTTCATTTCTTAGAAATCAATCGATGACTTTTTGATAAAAACCTTCAACATTTTCTACAATTTTTTCCAAACTTTCGTAAGAATAAAAATTCTAGCTTTCTTCTACATGCAAGAGAACGAGCTATAATATTTTTTAGTATTTTTTTTCTAGACTACACAACAAACCTTACCTTCACAAGCACTATAACCATCCAGGAATTTCCAATTTTTTTTATTCTAGAGTATCTAATTACCACGATGTCACGCCCAAACAGCTCCTACTTATTATGTGTTAATGCGCTTAGCACCCCACCTGTCGGCAGCGCCGGGCAGGCGGCTTTAATTCAATCAAACTGTTTAAGCTGCCCTCGTTGCTAATGGCAATAATGCAATTTAGTATTAATATTATTTGCAGCGCTTTTTCGACAGAAGCTAAAAGTCCGTTGGCAATTAATTTGATATTTTATAAATGCCAATTACAACGAACGTAGCAGCGCTTTTGACCTGGCCAATGTCAGGCATAAATAATTCATTTACTTGCTCTCGACTAAGGCACGGTAAGCCCAAATAAAAACATCAAAGCGAGTCCTTGCCGGACAGCGCCAGACATCCTCCGATTGTAATAAAATGTAAATGTCTGTCGGAGTCACCAAACCCACCCAGTGTCAGGACGACTGGTTCATTCAATTATATGCTGAAATTATTGTGTATAATGGCCAAGAGACAGTCCAAAGGCAAACAACGCACCTTCGGCCAAGCACTGACATGGCTAATTGTGAACGTTTTGGCCAAAATCAAGCGCATGTGATACTCGTAAAGGCAATAAGTGTGATAATAATGCCAGCTCAAAGTGTTGCCTATTAGTTCAGGTGTGGCAACACGGCAACACTGTTAGCCAGTGTTGCTGCTGCTGCTGCTGCGGAGCTGCCACTGACAGCTGTCAATGTTGAGGTAAACATGGCCAACTCCCAGGGAACTTGTGTGGTGTTGGGAGAGGGGTGGGGACTGCGTATGTGTTTTGGCGCAAAGTATTTGGATTCTTTCTTTTTTTTGGGTTATTTTTGGGGGATCTAAGTAGCTTAATGTGTTTTGCTTTGTTTCGCAACATTAGGCAGCTTGTCGATTTAATTGGACTTAGGGATGGGCAACTGACGATGAGCCTAGGAAAATGGCCAAGGATGCGGTGAATTTAAATGCGAGTGTATTAAGTTACCAAAGGAAGTCCCAAAGCGCATTTGTGGTTGCTTTAAAAAAAAAATAAATAAGAATGTCGGATTAGAAGGGTTGGACTAAGGGATACTAGATTTTGTGCGTGAGCGGTTATCGATAAATTCTAAAGTTAAAAGATACAAATTTTCAGTCGGTTGAAGCTTTGGAATTTTATATATGTATTTTAAAGCGTATATAAGTAATTAGTTAGCCTAGAGCCAAATATTTAAGCAAGGTGTACCGGCAAGAGCCACGGTCTAAAAATTTGTTATGTTCAAAAATGTTGCACCGAAAAATCACAAAAAATATTGGTGTAGGGGGCCTGTCAATGAACCCTGAGCGCTCCAATTTTTTTACAAAACTTAGACTTCTTTATTTAAAAATAAAAAATAAACGAAAGAAAGCGAAATTCCCAGGCTTTAAGGGCCATAACTTGGAAATTCGACGACTTAGCACGAAAATAAGCCAAATTTGTGATCACCTAAACTCCGAAAAATTTTAACGCGGCATCTTTAACTGGCCATAACATCCAAATTTAGTTCCGAAAAATTGTACAATCCCATATTTAAAGGGCCATAACTTCGAAATTAGACAACGAACCGCGAAAATAAAGCAATTCGTGATCACTTAAACTCCGAAAAATTTTAGGGTCCCATCTTTACAGGGTCATAACTTCCAAATTAGACGACTTAGTGCGAAAATAAGGAAAAATCGTATTCACTTAAGCTCTGAAAAATTTTATCGTCCCATCTTTAAATGGCCATAACATCCAAATTTAACTCCGAAAAGTTATACAATCCCATTTAAAGGGCCATAACAATGCTAATGCGAAATAAGGCAATTCGTGATCACTTAAACTACGACAAATTTTAGCGTCCCATCTTTAAAGGGCCGCAACTTCCAAATTAGACGACTTAGTGCATAAATAAGAAAAATTCGTGATAACTTTAACTCCGAAAAATTATACAGTCCCATGTTTAAAGGGACGTTACTTCGAAATTAGACGACTTATTGCGAAAACAAGGCAAATTCGTGATCACCTAAACTCCGAAATATTTTACCATCCCAATTATTATTAAATATTTTTGTGTCTAAAAATACATATTTTGTTTAAAATTCGAAACTTTTAATTTCTCAAGCAGGTTTTAGTTTAGCATTTTTTTATACCCTGTACCGTATGGTCCAAGGGTATATTAAGTTTGTGCAAGCCGAAAATGTATGTAACATATAGAAGGAGACGTCGGAGACACCCCAAAGTTACCTAAAATATGATCAGGGTGAATAGAGAAGTCGATATACCCATGTCCGTCTGTCCGTCTGTCCGTCTGTCCGTCCGTCTGTCCGTCTGTCCGTCCGTCCGTCCGTGTGAACGCCTAGATCTCAGAGATGGTAAGAGCTAGAGTTACCAAACTTTCACATTAGATCCCATATTATTCCATAGGAGGCAAGTTTATTTTATTTTTTTGATATCGGGGATAAATTATATAGCTCCCATGGGGGTGTTTGAGACGACCTCGAAAAAAAAAAGCGTTTTAGATGAATAATTCGTTTGTTTATGAAGATATCGTAACGAAATTTGGCAATCGAAAGTTTTTTATAGTTCCCAATCACTGTACCAAATTTGATCAAAATCGGTTGACTATATCATATAGCTCCCATAGGACCGATCGGCCAAAATAACTTTTTTAAAGAAAAATTGGCTATATTTCGTTTTTTAATAAAGATATCCTAACCAGATTTGGCGTTTGGAAATTTTTTAGACCAATTAAGCATTGTGCCAAATTTGAACAAAATCGGTTGACTATATCATATAGCTCCCATAGGTCCGATCTTCCAAAAAATCGATTTTTTAACAAAATTTGCTGTGTTTCGTTTGTTTGTTAAGATATTGGGACCAAATTTGACATTCGTGAGTATTTCATAGTTCCTAAGCACTGTACCAAATTTAATCCAAATCGTTTGACTAGATCATATAGCTCCCATAGGACCAATCGGTCCAAAAACACGTTTTTTATACAAAATTCGATGTGTTTTGTTTGTTTGTAAAGATATTTGAAATAACTTTGGCGTTCATATCTTTTTTAAGGTATTTAAGCACCGTGTCAAATTTTATTGAAATCGGTTGACTATATCATATAGCTCCCATAGGAACGATCGGTCAAAAAAAAATTTTTGCTTAAAAATTCTTCTGTTTTTGGTTTTTTGTGAAGAAATCGGACTTTATTACAAGCTAGTGGTACAGGGTATCCTAAAGTCGTCCGCGCCCGACTTTACGTCCGCCATTTTTTATTATTTATACTTATAATTACTACTAGTTGCTCTTATTATTTATAAAATCTATTAATTGTTTTTGGGCAAAAATTTAAATAAAATTGAATGAAAGAAAACAAACGGTTTTTGAATTTAAAAATTAAAAAAATAAAATGATAAAAAATTTAAAAATAAACTTTAAAAAAATTATATTTTTTAAATTTTTACAAATTTTTTAATTTAATATATAATTTTATCTATCATGGAAAAAATTTGCATGTCAATATGGCTTGTCATAGTAAAGTCTTAATATGAAAACCTCAGGTTTCAGTTATCGATAACCCGATAAGTAATCGAAATCTTGCAATAAAATTGCTACTATTGCCTAGTAGCACTACCAAATATGTAAAAATTATGAAAATCGGAGAGTTCTAGGAAAAACGTGGCGGGCTTAACTTATTTTTGCCGATATATATTACATATATGGGTAAAGTTTTTATATATTAGGAAATATTTCAGAAAAAAGTTTAAATATCAACGAAATTGATGAATTCCAATTATGTCATAAATAAAATTTTGTGGCTACATTAGAAAATTTTTAAAGAGTAAACCTTGTTACAGAAAAATATTTCTTTAAAGGTCAAAACAAAAAAAGATATGTATAAGTTATATTATAAGGACTTAAACTTATCTAGCTGGATGAGGTACTGGAATCTGTCCCCAGCGATTTTTAAAAACTAATAATACAGTTCGATGCACATTGCGAAAAAAAAATTTTTGCCAAAATTTTATTTTTAAAACGACGCGTTACGGCTTAAATTAAAAAAAAAAAGTCTTATTCGTTTTTATTTATGTTTGACTAAACCAGTGCATTAGGGCTATTAAAAAAAAATATATTCAATTTATTTTTGTGACATAATTTTTAAAATTTTATTTTTACTACTTAATATTTTTGAACAAAATTTTTTTAATTTTTATTAATTTTCTTTTTGTGAAATTTTTGAAGAATTTTTTTTTGCAATAAAGCCCTAGGGAAAAATTTTGATTAATTAATTAATTTTAATTATTTTTTTATTTTGATATTTTAGTAAAAATTTTGTGCACAAAAATGCTTTGATTTTGATAATTATTTTTTGATGCAAGACATTTTATGTAGCACCATTTTCACGTCAAGCTGCTTATGATTCACAACATGTTCTAGTTGGCATTCAGATATAAACAAGTTTACTTTTTTGTATATACCATATTTAATTTATATTTTAACGAAGATTTTATTTTTTTTTATTTTATGTACTTTAATTAGTGTTATGTATTAAAGGCTCCATTTATTTAGAGGATGTTTAAGACCCAGGATTCCATGGGGCGTAAATGCATTCACAAAAAATGAGGGAAATAACGAGTATAAAATTGGAAGCAAGCAAAAACGAAAGTAAAAAAATTGCATAATTTAAACTTAATGCGTTACGGCTTAATTAAAAAAAAACGGTTTTCGATTTTATTTATTTGTTTATTTCATAAAAATCGCTTGTTATCGTTTCGCCTAAAATCATGCACTCACGACAAAGGCATTTTTGTCACGCTGCCATCTTCAGTTTGAAGAATTTTTGCCTGGGCGTACGTTGCGTATGAGTAATTCTAATCGCTTTGCCCACACATTGAAAATTTGTAGGCAGCCACAGTTTGGGTTAAGCGTAATATTATATTTATTCTCACTAAGCGATTGTTTTTAGTTGTCCTGTCAACATAGCCACAATTAAAGCTGCCTCTAATTGGAGTCCTTTTGTGTGGGTGTAATTGGCCAAGACCAGGTACTATAGTTATATAGTCTGGACGGCATAAGCTTTACATATTTGGGCCTAAATGCCTTCGATTACAAACACAAATGCGTAGAGACCTCAAGTGCTGATGACAGGATGTCTGTTCAAAGACTGAAGAGGATGTCATGGAAATTGACACCTTCTAACAATGCCTCAATGTGAGAGTGTGTGTGTGTGTAGACACACTTGGGGGATGATAAAAAAATGTATGCAGAGTTTTTCTTTCCACAGATTTTTCAAAGCATTTTGAGCGTAAATTTAATTTTCATTTCAAATGGTTGGCATGGAACAGCGCACAGTGAAAATACGTTTCACATTTCCAATTACATTTCCAAGGAATGTTAATATGGCCAAATTGTAGAGAGCAACGCGTGCGTATACTTAATATGAGTTTGCTTAACATATTTTAAGGCGCATTAGGCACAAAGGCTTCAACGATGCACTATAAATTTGGGATTTATGAATTAAGTGACTTTAAGCTGATTGAAGAAATATAATATCCTTACAATAGGAGGAGCTATGTTGAGGATTTTGTAGTGATTCAAAAATGATTGTTGGAAAAGCGTTAATTGCCTGAACGAAATGAGTCGGTGATAGAGTAAATTTATTAAATATATATAGGCTCTTCCATTTCAAATCGACCGGTCGATCGGGACATGATTTTAGATTTCAGTGTAATTTTAATATGTTGTTCATTGGTCAATTTAATGGGACACCTATTTTTTTTAGGCCCAGAAAAATGATTCCCGCTCGTTTTTCGCGATCCCGTTTTTCTGTTACAAATCGATTTAAGGATTTTAATTTTCAAATACGAATAACTTTACCGAAAATGAACGCATCGCGGAAAATACTCGTAATTATCACAGCTTCCAAATAAACCTATCAGTTAATGATCATCGTTATTTATTTATTTAGAGAGCAATAAACAAAAATAAACTATTTTTTCGAAATCGATTTTCTCAAAATGCTCATTTTTTTTTTTGGCTAAAACTTTTTTAGTAGAAACTAGACACAACAAGCACTATTCTGGCTGGAGTGACAAATAGCTGAAATTTGAATTTCCGGAGTTATGATTTTTTTTTTATAAAAAACGTTTTTTTTTTACCAGGTTTTGTCCTATGGGAACTAATGATATAGTCAACCGATGAGTTGAAGTAAATTGGCATGTAGGCGATATATTTATGAGTATTATTTGTATATTGCTTATATGCAAATCTGTCTTTTTTTTTGTTTTTATTTTTGGCGAACTTCAAATCAACATATAATATCAGTTAAAGGGATATGTTAAAAGCAAATGCAGTGTACGAGGTGTGTTCAAAAAGTAAGGTGACTTTAGCAATTTCGCGGCCAACGTATTTTCGATTATCGATTTTTTTGTTTTGTTCTGTTGGTACACTCTTCCCGAATATCTGTACTAAATTTCAAGTGAATGGCATTTTTCGTTTGGTTGTGAGAGGCGTAAAGGTTATAAGTGTTTTGCGTGCTCGGCGATTTTTTGCTATCGAAAAAAATGGATCAACGGATTCGCATCAAAAAAATAAAATTAAGTGCTCCGTAACACTTGAAATGTTGACAGTAGCATTCGGTGAAACTGTTCTGAGGAAAAAAAATGTTTACAAGTGGTAAAAACTCTTCCAAGATGGGTGGGAAGATGCCATTGACGAGCCTCGCTCTGGACGCTGAAGCACTCCAACAACTGATGAAAACGTTCAAGCAGTGAAGAAAATTGTTTTGGAAAATCGTCGAATCACTATCAGAGAAGTTGCTGAGGATGTCGGTACATCGCTTGTCTCGTGCCATGAAATTTTTCTAACGTTTTGGGCATGGGACGTGTGTCAGCGAAGTTTGTTCCGAAATTGCTAAATTTTGACCAAAAGAACCTTCGCATGAGCATCGCTCAAGAGCTGTTGAATGACGTCAACGTCAACCCAGATTTACTCAAAAGGGTCATAACTGGTGACGAATCATGGGTATATGGTTATGATATCGAAACTCAAGCCCAATCGTCCCAATGGAAGCGGCCAGAAGAGCCAAAGCACGCCAAGTTCGATCAAATGTCAAAGTTTTGCTCACTGTTTTCCTCGATTACCATGGCGTAGTGCATCAGGAGTTCTTACCATACGGGCGTACGGTCAATAAACAGTATTATCTGGAAGTTATGCGCCGTTTGCGAGAAGCAATACGAAGAAAACGTCCAGAATTGTGGAAAACAATTCATTTTGCATCACGATAATGCCCCTGCTAACTCATCTTTGCTTGTGAGAGATGTTTTGGCCAAAAATAACACCACAATCATGCCTCAGCCACCATATTCATCGGATTTGGCCCCATGTGACTTTTTCTTGTTCCCAAAAAGAAAGAGTCCTATGAAAGGACGGAGATTTGCAACGATTGAAGAGATAAAGACTGCATCGCTGGAAGAGCTCAAGGCTATACCGAAAAGCGCTTATGAGAAGTGCTTTGAGGATTGGAAAAACCGTTGGCATAAGTGTATTGTATCTGAGGGGGATTACTTTGAAGGGGACAACATAAATATTGATGAATAAATAAATATATTTTCTTAAAAATACAAAGTCACCTTACTTTTTGAACACACCTCGTATGTAAAATTATATTTAATTATAATTTTGTGCAAATTTTGACTTTCTTTTGAGGTACTTTAATCAAAATCTGACTAAGCGGGCCCATTCTACAATAGAACAAATATCCAGGTGATAATAAAATGGAATATAAGAAATTTAAAATTCATGGATACGAGTAAATAAAAAAAGCGATAGATATTGATTGCTCATATATAAATAGCTTTTTATTGTAGATTGTGAAATGCACTCGAAGTAGACCTTTTTTATTCTTAAGTACACACTTTAAAGCTTAAAAGAAAATAAAGTTTTCTTGAGCAAATTGTTGAAACTATATTAAATGTAAGCTTATATGATCTGCATTACAACTAAATCTGTACTAAATACTCAAAAACAAAAGTTTTACCTTACACTAAAATATTTTATCGGAATTCGAAATTGCTCAAATTAGCTAATCCTGCCAAACAAATCAAGACGGATTTATCTGACCGCAATTCTTGTTGGCCTCGGTCAGCAGCTTCCGCTTCTTGGACTCCGAATCAAACTTCGAATTGAGTCCTGGCTTTGTTTTGTTGTAGAATCAATTACGTTGTTGTGTTTATGTTTATGTCTCTCCTGGCACAAGTTTGTGGCTGGAAGCGTATTTTGATTAACTTCCGCCGACGCAACTTTGGTTTCCGTTCGAATGGCAGCAAGTTGGCAGGACGCCCAACCACACGCCCCCAAAGCAAAAAGTGGGCGAAATTAAACAAGCACCGTTAGCGGTTAGCTGTTTGTATATGCAAACAACAGTTAGCTATAGGTAAATATAATAAAATAAAAGATACAAATTTTGTTGTTGTGATTTTTTGGCGGCACATGGCAAAAACTGAGCCCAAAAATAGCAACAAATGTGGCATGTTTTTTTTTTTTTTATACAATATATTTAATTCATGTTTTCTTTTAAATTTATGGGCAGCCTAAGGCCCAAAAAAAAAACTTCAGAGACATTTGCTCGTTGACAACAATTTAATAAGAGCCCCAGCAACAGCCGCCCGAGCAACAGGAACAACAAAATAACATAAAAAAAATTCAAGCAGTGTTTTTTTTGGAGACCCTTGTGCCACACGGCGTATGAGTGCTCAAGTTCACCTGGCATCCGCAAATCCTATGCGATGCTGTCCCATATCAAACTCCGTATAATATTTGCGCAGAAAGACATCCCCCAAAATCCAAAGCGGTCCGTTCGGCGAGGGTACATCTACGCCTATGAAAGCCGAGGCACATATTGTTTGATCCTCAAAGAATTCCGTAAATATATAATCCCTGCCCTCCAGTCGAAACTTGCGTCCGCCCATGCGAAATGTCATCACTGGCAGCTTGGACACCTTAAAACAAGGCAATGTATATTGACCATACTCCGAAACTTCTCCGCCAATGTGTTCATTGACCAAAATGGCTGTTTCAAAAGGCATTGCTATAAAGGACGTGCCCGTATCTATGATGACCTCACATCCCTCCTTACACAAAACCAGTTTGCTTATCTTGGCCTGATCTAGGCTCACCTGCCAATAGGAGCGTTGGGTCACCGGCACATAGGTAAAATCTCCACTATAATAACGCGCATCGGAGCCGCCAAAGATGAGCGCACTCGACGCATTGTGTCTGCCATCCCTGCTCAAATATACAGAGAACACAGGACGCTCCAGCAGTTGGTGCTCCAACATGGCATCAAAAGGCGGCTTAATGCGTCCTATAGACAAATTGCTATAGCCCAGTCCAAAGATGCCATCAAATTTGGCGGCCATAAAAATGGGTCCCGGCATTTGTGTGGCCTCCGCAAAGATTTGTTCGTGTATCTCCAGTCCAGCCACACGTAGCGTATCTCCGGATAGAAAACCCGACATGCTGCCGGAACCGTAGTGTATGGCAAAGCGATTGCCACGGTGCTTATGACTAATGGAGCGTTTGGCATCATAACGCTGATGGATCATGCAGGCAAACATGGAGGGCGCACATTTGGCCGAGGGCACCCAAAGATTGGCCGAGCCGGTGTCAAAGATAACATTGAAGGGTTGCGGCGGTGTGCCTAGTGTGATGGGTCCAAAGTACTGCGCATCCAGATAGTTGCTCAAGGGTTCTTTATTTTTGGTATTGAGCATGGTGTACTTGAGACGCAGTCGGTCCATGCGTATGCCAAAATGCTGGAAACGATAGCGCACGGATTGAAAACGCTGCAGTGGAACGCGATAGAGTTTAGGATGGTTTTTTAACCAGGCAGCAGTTGTAATAGAGAGTTCCAGCTGCAGATACAGCAGTAAGATATATAGAAGCCTCATAATCAACTCTAGGTTTCAAGTTTAATTCCAAAAAATATATAATTGAAAGTTAAAGCAAATCATTAAAAAAAATATTGTTAACTATTGTAGAATTGTAATTTTTTATAAAGGAGGTTCTCACGGGCGCCTCGTCAACTAAGGTATACGCACAATATTCTGGAACTGTCTTTAAAAACCAAATAAAATTTTTATTATGGTATGTAAGGAAGTGTTATTTTGGGAAACCCAAAAATGGAGATTCAAAACTTTGTGGTTTTAAATATATTGGAGTTGTAAAGATTTTTTAATTTTTTAACAATTGGCTAATTTGCTTTAGAGGTACCGCCTCAATATTTGATGGAAAAAAAATGTATTTTCTTTATATATTTTATAAGAAAATGAAATTCTTCGCGATTTTTGAAATTTAATTTTTTATCTAAAAGTTGAAATTTTAAAAATGAAAAAAATTATCGATTTTGACTCAAAAACTTAATAACGAAAATATGGATTTTACAAATTTTCTTTCGGAATTTAAAAGAGCATGTCAAACAAATTATAACTTAAACCCAGACTTATTAGACCTGTCGTCTTTTTGTAATTGGCTTGGATAGCTGAAACTCTTTGGGGTATAACTTCAAAACTATTCAATATTTTGGGTACAGACTATCTGAGAAGGCCCAAACTTCCCAGACAAATAATTCAATCCTTTACAAATACCTGAAATATAGAAAATTATTTTTATATATTATTATATTACGAAAAATAGATACTTAGTTTTATATAAAAAAAAAATGTATTTAATTATTATATAAAAGAAAATAGTTTAGTTTTAGTCACAAATAAATAAAAAACAAATCACTTTTTTTTTAATTTAGCCGGGCTAATTCAAAATTTCAATTTTTGTATTATGTTTATTATGTATCAAACTTCATTAGTTTTCAAAAAACGATGGGACCAGTTAACCGTAGCTTATACCTCAAAAATGTTAAAATCATATTTTTCTTATATAAAAATCCAATTTAATATTTTTTTTAATATAATAATTTTTTAGTAATATAATTTTCGAATATAAAAATATATGATTATTTTTGTTATTATTAATAATATTAATTTATATTAAAGTAGTTTTTTAAAAAGTTAACGTTATTTAAATAAAAAAATTTTTTTTAATTTTTAAATGTAAAATTGTTTTTTTCTTGCAGCCAAAACAATTTATAATAAAGATTATCTTCTTCTTAAAGCAAAAAAAACTGCTTAAACCATTAAAATTGTTCACATATTTTAATAAATTAAGTTATTTTAAATGTAATTTAATTTTTTAAATCAAATTTTGTTAACTAAAAATATAAATTTAATATTATTTTTTCAATTTTAAAAAATGCGAAAATTTGAAGCATTTTAAAAATTAATCATTTTTCGCCAAATAAGAAACAAAATATTTTTTTTAATTATCGCGAATTTCTCTGATTTAAAAAAAAAATGGCGGACGTAAAGTCGGGCGCGAACGACTTTAGGATACCCTGTACCACTAGCTTGTAATAAAGTCCGATTTCTTCACAAAAAACCAAAAACAGAAGAATTTTTAAGCAAAAATTTTTTTTTGACCGATCGTTCCTATAGGAGCTATATGATATAGTCAACCGATTTTGTTCAAATTTTGCACATTGCTTAAGTACTCTAAAAAATTTCCAAACGCCGAATCTGGTTACGATATCGTTGTTATAAAACGAAATATAACGAATTTTTCTTTAAAAAAGTTATTTTGGCCGATCGATCCTGTGGGAGCTATATGATATAGTCAACCGATTTTGATCAAATATGGTACAGTGATTGGGAACTATAAAAAACTCCCGAATGCCTAATTTGGTTGCGATATCTTCATAGACAAACGAATTATTCATCTAAAACGCTTTTTTTTGTCGAGGTCGTCTCAAACACCTTTATGGGAGCTATATAATTTATCCCCGATATCAAAAAAATAAAATAAACTTGCCTCCTATGGAATAATATGGGATCTAATGTGAAAGTTTGGTAACTCTAGCTCTTACCATCTCTGAGATCTAGGCGTTCACACGGACGGACGGACGGACGGACGGACAGACGGACAGACGGTCAGACGGTCAGACGGACATGGGTATATCGACTTCTCTATTCACCCTGATCATATTTTAGGTAACTTTGGGGTGTCTCCGACGTCTCCTTCTATATGTTACATACATTTTCGGCTTGCACAAACTTAATATACCCTTTGTACCATACGGTACAGGGTATAATTATTTATTATCATAAATAAATTAAAATATATTTTGCTTACCAAAAAATTTAAATCTATAATAATTTTGTAAACTGTAATAATAACATAATTCCGCGCATATTTGAATTATTTTTATTATTCTATAAAATATTATAAAAATTTATTATAATTTTGGCAACCATTAAACAACAAAAAATTAAAAATTATTTAAAATCAAAATAAACATTTTTTCCCCTTTTTTTAACATTGTTCCACCAAATCAATTTAATTGACATTCATACTAAGTTAAGAGAGCATAAAAAAAGTTTTTAAAAATATTGTGATTGACATATTTAGGGAACATACTAAAAAAATATGAAAATGTCATACTTGTTTGGTTTAAAAAATTAAACATATTTTTAATATTTTATTTTGTAAAAGAAATTGATTCAAAAATATGGATTAGTCACAATTAAATAAAAACGAAAACGCTTTATTATTTTTTTAACTTAGCCGCGTTAAGTTGAAAAATGTGAAATTTTTGTTAAATAAAAATGTTTTCCATTATGTATCGAACTTAATAAGTTTTAAAAAATTGCTGGGAAGCTTTCCGTTCCTTATAATACTGGGATTTAAGAAATATTTAAAAAAGCAATCATATTTTTCTTACATAAAAATCCAATTTAATATTTTTTTTTAATTTCTAAAGCACAAGATGCACATATTCCAATATGAAAAAATATGATTTTTTCATATTGGATCATAATTATGTTAATATTAATTGATATTAAGGACATGCGCACCGATTTCATTAGGTTTTTTTTTAAATTTAAAATCAAAAAAATTTTAATGTTAAAAATAAATTTTTTTTCGATTTCAAAGTTTTCTTTCTGGTTAAAGCCACGTAAGATTACAAATTTCTTTCACATATTTGAATAAACTAAATTATTTTTAATTAATATTTTGTACATAACAAATATTGCCTTCTGCTGAATATTTGAATACATTAAATTATTTTTAATTTAATTTAATTTTTAACCTTATATTTTTTAATAAATTAATTTAAAATTTTAATTTTTTAGTATGAAATTTTTGGAAAATTTTCAAAAAATAGTCTTACTAAAATATCGTAATTTTATATATTTTAGTGTGCCCGTGAGAACAAGATACACAATCGTCGAATATAGAAAAAATATAATTAATAATAATATTATTATATATTTTAAGCCTCTATGACATTTTTTTATAAACCTGAGCTTAAAAATGCAGTTGAAGGAATTTATAATCTTGAGGGCTTTATAAAGAAAATCATTGATTTTTTAAAATAAGTTCAAATTATTTAAATGATAAAACATTTTTTTTTTTTTTTTGTAGCCATTATAGTAAATATTACCTTTTTAAAGCCCCTCAAGATTATAAATTCCTTCAACTGCCTTTTTTAAGCTCAGGTATATAAAAAATGTGTGGCCGTCGGTGGCTTAAGTGGTAGCGTACTCGCCTCTAAAACCGAAGGTCGGTGGTTCGATTCCCCGCAGTAGCACTGGTGCATTTGCCTAGCACTGGCATCGCTAGCTCAAAGACGCTATTTGCCATGAAAGTCTCTATTAATTAAAGACACCGCCGTTCGGATTCGGCTATAAACTGTAGGTCCCTGTTCTGTTCGAACAGTTATTAATAGAGATCCCCTATGCCCCTCCTCCAAGGGGTCTAACAGGAAATTATATATAAAAAATGTCATAGAGGCTTAAAATGTTTGGAATACCAAAAAATCAAATATATATTTTTTTTAATATGAATATGTACATATTTATTAAATAAGAATAAGTTCTATTTTATTTTGTTAGGCATAATATAATACAAAAATAACTACAAATTTAATTAATATTTTTATGAATTTATTAACAAAAAAAAGTTAAAGAAAATACTTATTTATAAAAACAACAAATAACAAATTTTAAAAGTAACATATTTTTTTTTTTTTTATTTTATTGCAGCGAAAACAAGTTTATAAATTCCATTTACTACGTTGTAGTCGATTTTTCAAATCCACCCAAGTTTTATTTATTTTTATTTTATTTTGTAGTGTTAGCAAGGCTTAACTAGATATAAAAATAACTAAAAATTTAATGAATAGAGGCTTAAAGTTTACGACCGAGTTGGGTTTTTGGCATACGGAATAAAATCTTTAGCACTTTACGCGGCTCAACTGAAGTGTCCTTGAGTGGGCATTTTTATGGGCATATAAAGGCGCCAAGCCAGGACCAGTTAGCAAGTTCCCAAGTTCCAAGGAAGAAGCGAAAAAAAAGGAACTGCTGCCATTCCTGCAACTCCTGACCCAGTCAAAACTGTATGTTTAACTGTTGTAAGGATTCGTGGTGAATGGCCAAAAGATTTTTATGTGTGTGCGTGTTTATTTGTTTGCATTTTGTACCATTTTTATTTAATTTTGTTTTCGCTTATATTTGCGATTTTGCCATGTCCTTTTTTTTAGCTGGACCGACCCTTCCTGACCTTTATTGATGTTTCTGGCCATTTCTTTGCCGTCTTTATGGCCCACATCAAGTCAGAGGCTGTGGCTTTTCTTAACCTTTAGTCATTTTGATTTGCTTTTGCCTTAAAGTCGTCCTTTGTGAACTTTTGTGGCTTCCTTTTCTTTCATAATTTCCATTTTGCTTTTTAAAGTTTTTCCTTTACTGCATCTTCCAAAAAGAAAGTAAAAAGAAAGAAAGTGAAAATCACTTAAGACAGCTTTTAGCAGTGCCAACAACAGGTGCACAAAAATTTCATTAGTCCTTATAAGCCTTCAAGTCGCAGACCACTTCCTCCCACCACCCACCACACCGAACTAAGCTCCTTTATAAGGGGAACTGCTCCTTGACAGTCGTTTTAGCCTGGTTAGCTGTTGGCTGCTGCTGCTTTTTACTACTCCGGCACGAATTTATATGCCTGTATTATACTATATACTAGGCTATATACATATACAAATGAAAAGCCTTTCCCTGCTTCCTTAGCTGATTTCCTTGGGCTTGTCGGGCTTTAACAAACGCTTTGCACAACAACACCTTCCGCTCCGCTCCCTGCCCATCCCTACCATTCCGTTCCGTTTCGCATTGTCATTGTGCACTCCGCCCGGACCCAGTCCAATAAGCCTTTCAAAAAGTCTTTCCCATGACAAAGACAACGCCTCAGGCGAAATTGGCTGGGATTGAGCAGTTGCAGGAGACGTTTGCGTAAAATGCCACGTGGATTCAAGAAATCCAACAATAACCAAATATATGTATGTCTCTATACTATATGCAAATGTACATACTCCTACTAACTACCCCAACCCGCTCCACATTCTCCTGAGAGCTGTTATCAAAGCGGATTTTGTTTGATATTACGCCAGCTTCCAGTTCAGACTCTTACACAGCTGCAAATCCTGAGTGAGATATTTAATCGCTTGCTATTTTTAAGAGGTGTCAACAATGAAAGATTTACGTTTTTCAAATTCATTCAAATCGAACAGTTTTTTTTAAAGCATTTCAGCAGCAAAACTTTCACATAAATAAAAACTAACCCAAACTGGCTAAATAACTAAACAACTCAAAATTGTAAAGTTCCATGTTATCCATTTCTAAAGTAGTAAAGAAATTCCTGCTTCTGACATAAAAGTCGTTAAAAACTAACAAAAATTATTAATGTCACTCAAAACTGCTTTTATACTGCATACAAGCAGTGCAGACTCTCCTTTGTATCCCACTGCACTGTGGGACCAGTTTCTCATAATTTGGTCAAAATCCTGTCATTTTTATTAAATTGATTTAGAGTGATGAAATTTAATTTAAAAAAAAACAGAAGTAATATTTATAAATACTAAAATTAATGAAGATTTCGTAGACCCATGTATCATGTCTTTTTTTCTGCAAAGGGTCAAGCTGGATAAGTTACTGGAAAATGCCCCCAGCGATTTTTGAAAAATAATGATGCAATTCGATGCAGATCTGAAGCAAAAAATTAAAATCTGATGAAAACTTCAAAATTAGTAACCCTGTTGCTGCAGGGTATTTTAGAGTCAAGCTGGCGCGAATATAGAATTCTCACATGCTTAAAAATCAAAAAATATGTTCGGCATGTCTCGCCATGAAAAAAAAGGCCCTAATGGGTTGGCGAAACAAGCAGGTGCCGGAGCTCTGTGATTATTAAAAAGATTTCAAGTAAACTCAAAAAACGCTTCAGACCAGTCTGCCACCGTTTTGACTAAACATTTAAAAAATTTAATAGAATTTTGGATTTTGTTTACAAAGCTTCTAAGAAGAAATCTTCTTTCTTTCTATCTCATTGAAGTTGATTTATTGTATTTTAAACGTTTAAATTCCACTGAAGATTTTTGAGTCAAGTAATTAAGCAAGATTTGGTATTTATTAAAATTTATATTCTCTTCAGTCCTTTTTAAATAATTTTTGAAATAACTATGTATTAATTCCCGTGTCAATATTTTGAACATACTATTATTGTATTTTTTATTATTACATTAAAAAATATTTAAAAAAAATTTTTTTGAAAAATATTTCATAAAATATTTAAGAAAAATCGTTTTAAAGAAATATTCCTATAAAAATTTTCATAGTAGTACCAAACCTAGAGTTTTTAAAGCTTTTTATTTAATTTATTCCTTCAAGATTTTCGTGTCTTTAGAAATTTTTCTGTTAGAGAAAATTTTATTGACTTTGCTAAAAACTTGTTATATTGTTGGTATGGGTGGATCAGTTATTTTTTTTTCTCGATTCGAGGAGCCCTGTAGGCCTATTCTACGGACTTTTCCAAACAACTTAGCCGAAGAAACCATGGGTCTATCTTGAATTTCCAGAGAGCAGCTTTTTAAATATAGGTTTTTCCCCTTTTCCGACTAAATGTAACATTTCAATGCAAAACCAAAACTTTTCATCAAGGAATTAATTTTTGATGTATATGAGTGCCGCCAAAGGACGTTTCATGCATATTTTGCTTAGATATTTCGGAAGACTTAAGTCCTAGGGGCTAATGCGGGTATAATTATTAGTATTTATCTACTATGGTATTTGTTAATTATATAGTTTGTACATCTGTTTCCTTGTAACTTCTAAATCGCTTTTCCTAAATTAAAAAATGAGCTAACGTTGGATGCAATTAGATCGTCTGCTGGTTATAGACCATATGACGTTGCCTTAAAATTGAATATATCGAACTCAAGCGGTCATCAAAAGTAAAGGCTAAGTTAACCAACTTCAACAATATATATTGGCGAGCGTATGTGATGAGTATTACTTTTTAGATTAATCTCTTCCATTCTAATATTTTTTGCAGATTTGCAAACAAACTTTTAGATTTTTTTTATCGTCAATCAAAATAATTATTATGTCAAAATATCATAATACTCTGCCGCTTTTACAATTCTCAAGCAGTAATCTCTTCCGTTTTAATTGCTAAAATTTTATCAAGTCATCCCTAAATAAATAATTCGGTAGACTATGTTTTGATTAAAAATGTCTTTTAAATAAAGATATTTAAAAAATTTGTTTTCAATAAAATTAAAGTTTGATTTGAAAAAAGTTTTTATAATTTAATGTAATATATTTAAATAATTATTTCTTAATTCTGTCTGCCATTTTAGTCAAAATAAGAAAGATCACATTTTAAGCATGTCGACTTCTTATAGGGTATGTAGACTTCGACACATCAAAGCCAAGTGTTTTAATCTGCTCTTTGTTGAAGTTTAATTAAAATTTTAACGACATAACTAAAAATTTCGAAAAGCTCATGAAAACTGGACTGCATTTTCTATTTAATTTTACTTGAAGTTTTAGTTCAAGTCAATTCTCGCAAATTCCTGTAAATTTAAAATTTAAATTGGTTTAATTTTATCGCATGTTAGTTTTATAGCAGCTACATATAATATTACAATACATTTTTTTTATTTATGGTTTTTCAAGCACATAATTTTAGCTGCTTTAAAACTAGCATGCAATAAATTTAAATGTATTTAAATATAGTCCCAGTTTTAAGAAAATATGGGGGAATTCGCGAAGATTGTCTTGTTAGACATAAATGAATTGTTTATAAATATATATTCTTCTTCTTTTTTTATTGCAAAAACTCAAAAATGCATTTATTTTTATATATTGCATTTATCACGTATTTCATTGTGTATCGAAATTCTATTGAAACTCTAATGAAATAGTTCTACTGATCATTTATTGCATGCTACTTTTGGCAGTTTTGTTCATTTTCCAGCGAACTTTCATCTGGAAATTCAATTTTTATTTCCTTTAAACTTCAACATTGAATGCTCTTTGGCATGTCTGCCTTATATACTTCTATTTTTATTATTAAATATATATTTTATGGTATATTATATTTTTAGTAGCACTTTAAGTTGCATCAAAGCGAGCGAGTAAATAATTGAGCATCATGTTAAATTTATGGCATGCGATTTTCTGGGGCGATAAAAAATGTATTACGATATAACAACTACAAGTGCAAGCTGAAGTAGTAAATAATTGAATGCTATATACTCTACTTACATATGTACTATGTGTTATGTACTTGTGCTATAAGTATTAAAGCATGCAAGCACTAAATAATTGAGTGACATCAGTTTTTAATAACGAATTTCGTACATAAGCGTTAGGGTGGACCAAAATAAGTATCGAAAAATTAAACCTTGTAAGCAAATTTCGGCGGCGGCATTTATGGCAATCTTTATTGTATTATATTATTATATTTGGAACTAGTGCGAGATTTCCAAAATTTAAACTTATTTTGGAAATCTCGAAGTAGCTATAGAATATTTTTGCTTCAGCCCTAAAAATCTCCCATTTGTTAGTTACTAGCTAATTTTGATATAGCTTATGGGGAAGCAGCTCCAAAAATCATTTTTAAAAATTACAAGCAAACAAAACTAAATATTGAAGATGATATTGAAACTCCTCGAATACTATCCAACAAAATATTTACATATAAAATTAATATTGACATTAGATGTATTCATTCAAATTACGCTCATTCAATAGCATTGCTTAATACCTCATCTTAATAAGGCATACCATAGTTTTAGGATAAATAACTTTGGGTTTTTTTTCTAAATTTTTCCCCAAAATTAAATTTACAATTTTTCATTTGATTTTACTTTCAATTATACACTTAGTCTTAGCAGAAAAGGCTAAGCCTGAATCTCTTTTCTTTTTTCGAACTAAAAATCATTGAAAATCAAGACAAGAATAGTTCTCAGTCATTTTATACAACTTTTTTTTTTCTTTTTTCTTTGGACCAAGGTTTTTATCATATCCTTCGGCTACATAACGATAATGCACTGAAAATAATTATTCATACTATACCATACTATATTCCAGTTCAAAAGATTTGTATCTTACTCTGTAAATCACAATAGATAGTTTTAACTAAAAACTTAAAAATTGTTAACAATATGGCAAACTTACTGAAATATTGTAGCTTATCTAAAGTATATCCTGAAAAAAAACGAAAAAAAAATAAATTTTTTTACTACCCTAATATTTGAGGAAAAGTCCAGCAGAAATTAACAAATAACAAACCGACTTCCAAAACTGAAAATTTATTTTTTCCGTGATTGTGCTATAGGATGATTCATTATCTACGTGACGCTGCAGATGGGATGGGAGGTCTTGCGAAGCGTCATGAGATCCAAAAATTATATGGAAAATCTTCAAAAATATTCCATTACTGTGTTACTTGGTAAAGAGGGAGGTACGGTCTATTTTGACGAAAATCAGCGTCACGTAATTTATAGATGTTCCCTATCTTATCTTTACTGTCATATTCCTTATAAAATTAAAAATATGATAGTTGGTTTTCTTCACTTTAAAGCATATATTTACAATTGATCCCCCAAATCCCACTCAATCTAAGCCACTGTATTCTGGTTTTACTATTTCCCAAAATAAATGTTATTTTTTGATCAAAACACCAACACACAACATATTAAAATTCAATCTGTATTGGAAAATCGAATTTCAGAGCTTGGTCTGGTACATCCCCATAAACAACGATTTTGTCATAACTAAGGCATTTGACGCACGATTTTTATCAATGATAGATTGATTTAAAGAGCTATAAAATTGATTTTTTGTCAAACTATTTATCTCTAAAATCACATGACATGAGATATATATAAACGAAGACAAAATTATTTTATTTTATTTATTGTTTAATTCCCTTAACATTTAAATAATTTTTAGCTAGTATTTGCATAATATTATTAACAATGAGGAGCTGTCGCTTTTCATCTAAAACTAAAATTATTCTTAAAGCCCATACGCAGGATGTAAAATAAAATATAGCTAAAAATTTAAAATAAAATAAATCATTTCAGTGGCTTTCTGGTTGGTTCATTTAACAAATTGTAGTTGCTCTTACTTTTTTTGTAAGCTTTTAAATAGTCTGTTAATTTCTTTAAACTTTATTTTTATCCGATTTATTGGTCCACCCTAAATCGCATAGCTTTAAGCACACTCTCTATAGCTATTTGGCATACAAAATAAAGTGCACTTTAAAATGAAATTGAATCGCATTATTACATCTAAGCCACTTGGCAGGCGGAAACCCAACTCCCATTGCTCCACATCCTTCCACTGCTCCCGCTGCCGCTCTCAATCATTCAATCAATCGTTTCAGTGCGTTTTGTAGCATGTTCTGAAGCACTTGATATGCTGATATCCCATAATGGCGAACTATATATAGTAAGTATATAGATTGAAAACGCCTGCAGCTATTGAAGTGATTGCTACGTCACAATACATACTCCAACCATCATACTACATTATGTATGAAACATTTTTACTACATAAACTCAGCGGAGTGCGGGGGGACAATCTTACATAACATACATGTTAAACGATTTGCAGATAAACTGCTTGAAAGCAGTTCCAAAAGCCAGTTGCCGGAAAGTAATTGCCTAAAATGTTTCGGATTGAAAAAGTCATAATACCAAAGTCGTCCATGCTCATTTGCTTAACAAAGTATATGAGATAGACAGACATCTGCCCCGCCCCTGGTTTACCCAGCATCCCGATAAGCTTTACAAAAGCACAAAATGGCGGCTATGCCAGTGACAGTGTCGCCCTCATGCTCAGTCAGAATTAAATCATTCGATAAGATTATGCATAGATTTGCCCTTGGCATTGTCTATTGTGACCGACCCATGCTCAGTGGCAACTCTGGCCGTCTTTTGTCATCTTTTTTGTCCACGCAAATCTTTATGCAAATTTATTGCGTTATGGTTTTTATTATTAAATTTTTTTTGCGGTTCGTTATCATTCTTGGTATTTTGGTTTTGGCAATTGGCCAGCTTCCATTTTCAAGATGCTAAATAGCCCTCAAAACCGGGCTAATGAGTCAATAAAGCTATGCGGCGGCGTCCAGCGCTGTATTTAAGTAGCTTGCATAAAGCAGCGCACAAAAATAACATTTATTTTGAGAAATAGCAAAATCAGGATACAGTGCCTTAGATAGAATGGGATTTGGGGGATTTTAAACATAAGTTTAAAGATAAAAAAAAACGGACAAAAATTTTAATTTGTTTAAGGAATATAATGAGATAGGAAGTAAACAATGTAAGAGAGGCGAAAAAATGGAATGATCAAGGTTTTGGTCGTGCTAAGATTCTTAAGGGGAACCCACTTATACCCGAAAGTACAGACTACTGCGTACCGCAGGAACATTTCACAACCAAATTCGGAACCTAAATTTCAATCAGGGAGGAGTGGAATTCAGGTGTACCAAACCCAGCTGGCTCGATAAAGATATAACCAGACGGCTTCAAGCTAGACGACTGTGTAGGCGGAGGAGTGTACGTTCAGGAACTCAACGTTAGAACTGCTTTTCGACTCCCGGATCACTGCAGTGTATTTCAGGCAGAGGTCACTGCAATCCAGGAGGTTTTAATCACAATAAGAAACCTACAAGTTCGGAATAAGAACATTTGTATCTACTCGGAAAGGCCCTATGCTCCACTGGGAGTCCATGGTGACAAAAGAAGACAGCCAAGCGGCTATTAAGTCCCTAGTTTCGATGACTTCGTGTATGAAGTCATTGAATAACTGCCGCTTGTCTTTAGAGGAGATTACTTAGCAGTTTTCAATTCACATCATTTGGGTCCCAGGACATTGGGACTTCGAGGGCAACTGTATTGCGGAGATAACTGGCTAGACAAGGAACTACCAGCATCCTCCTCCAAGACAAGGAGAGCCTGTGTACACCCATGGTCAGCTCTAAACTGCGAATACGAAATTTTTTCGCTCTCTGTACAAATAAAACGTGGAATCGGACATCGAACATGCGTAGGATCTCGCGGCAAACCTGGACTTTGCTGTCTGAATAGAGCCCAGTGCTCAACTATTATCCGTGCTATCACAGGACACTGGCTGGTGGAATACACGCATTCAGGTAGAATGCTCCCCACCATGACTTCTGTAGAAGCTGTGGCGATGAGGAGGAGCTAGAGACAGTGGAACACATTTTCTGTCGTTGCCAAGAGCTCCTAAAGTCACATTTTCTGGATGAATTATCTCAGCTCTCTGAACAGAGTCCAAAATGCCTCTTAAGGCTTATTCAGGTTGCCGAATGGCTCTCTCACCTTATATAGGGGTCCTCTCAAGTGGGGAAGGGTGGTGAAATGGCTCACTGTAGCAGTATTATTATTATATGCGTTATTGGTCAGGCAGCAATCCACACGTACTCCATGTGTCACTATTGCATCCCGAAAAAATTACGGTTTGATGCGGTTTATGGGCCGGCGGCGTCATTGGGCCGTACTTCTTCCGTGATGATCAAGACCGGCACATTACTGCGAATGGGAATCGCTACCGCTCAATGATGATCGAATATTTTTTGCCCCAACTGGATGATATGGACTTGGACAATATATGGTTTCAACAGGACGGCGCCACAAGCTAAGCAGCGAATGTCACAATCGATTTATTGAAAACCAAATTTGGTGAACGTGTTATCTCACGAAATGGCCCACTCAATTGGTCCCCTTGGTCGTGCGATTTGACGCCGTAAGACTATTTCCTGTGGGGCTACGTCAAGTCTATGGTCTATGCCAACAAGCCAGCGACGATTAATGATCTTGTTACGAATATCGCACGTGAAATTGCAGCAGTATCGGGCGATTTATGCTTGGAAACCGTCGAAAATTGGGTTCAGCGTCTGGACAAGCGTGCCCCTGGTAGCCATGCAAAAGAAATTGAGTTCAGCACATAATGGCATTGAATGTACTTTCACAGGAGTAAAGAATTTCATTGATATCGAAAAGTTGTTTTTGTTTTACAACAGGCCTATTCTAGGCCTAAGTGAGTTGGGACGTCAGTCCGAACTGCTGTCCTAACCTATTGTAGGTAGTAAATGTTAAAATCGATTTTCGGTTTTGGAGGTGGTCCTATGGTTTTTAGATACGTCTTTGAAGTCACTGAATCTAAATCCACATTTAAGCCTAAGCCTCCGGAAATCGTTTTTTGTTTTGTATAAATAAGTTATACCATAACCTTGTTATTCCTTTCGAAGATTTACATCGAACAGATGATGCAAAGAATAAGGTGCCGCAAACAATTGATAGCTATGTGAAATAGTGGACCAATTTTGAACAAACTTCACATAGATATAGAGACTTACCATGAATTAAACTCACACAAATTTGGTTGTAATATTTAAAAAAAAAAACAAGTTTTTCTAACAATAACTAATCTCAAGCAAAGCTTGTATGGCAGCAGCATAATGTAATAATCTAACATACAAATGTTAATTTACAGAACAGAAGCAGGCATAAGCAAAATGAAAACAGTTTCTGTTAAGCAATCAAAACAAGTGTAATGTTAACAACAGAGTTATGTTGCTGTTCTGTTAGATTTATTTTGTTGTTGATTATTTGGCTGCTGGACCAAATAATGTGTTTCCCCTCTTTCCCCTTACAACTAATCGACGATTAAATTAGAAAAAAAATTAAAAACTATTCGCAAGAACTATTTTTTTGCACAGTGGTTGATATTCATAAGAAACCAAATTTGTATATGAAAATTGTTTTTTTAACAATTGGCACATATTGCTATTGTCTGCATTTATATAATTACATAGTTTAGCAATAAACAATAATAAATACATTTTAAAAAATATATACTTTTTAAATAGTTTTTAACTAAACAAAAAATAAAAATAAACAAACGCTTGCTTTTTAAACCCACCGCGCAGCATTAAATGTTTTAAGCCAGCTTATTGACGCTCGCACTTGCATATTCAACAGGTACTTAGCTATAAATACTTATTTAAAATATATTAAACATTTTATATATTTAAGCTTGTTGCAACGCGCAAAGTGTTATTAATTGACAACATTTAACTTTACATTCATTTAACATCTTCAAACGTTGCCGGACTGCCTCTCTTGCATCTTATTGTTGTTGTTGTCAACTGAGCGAACAGCTGGCAATGCTGTCACAAAGAGCGCGGTGAGCATAAAGAAAAAAGTTAAAAGCACGCCGGTCGCGTTCGCTGCTGCGCTGCAGTTTTATTAATAATTAATAAATTTACGCGCTGCTAAAAAGTGTTAATATATGTAAAACGTGTTGCGGTAATAATTACCAACAATTTGCAATAGTTGGCAAACATGGGCATTTGTTTAAACAATCAATTAAAGTAAATTAATAAAGTGCGCGTTGAAGTTGGCAATAAAGAAAGGCACAAGGAAGGCAAGGCAAAGCAAAGTTGTAAAATGTGAATACAAAGCGTGGGTGCGACGGGGTGCGCGCGCGGCTATGTGCAAAATGCTTGTTGTTTTTTTTATGTGCGGTGTAATAAGTGCAAGTGTGCGTGTCTGTGCATGTGCAAGAGTCATAGATGTCGCTCGCTTTGATTTCTTTTTGATCGAATTTCGTGCGTGCTTGGCAACTAGTGTAAACGGCGCGACGCGGCTTATTTAATTTGTTTTTGTTTGTTTTGATTTTTTTTATGTGCGTAGACTGGAATAAGTGTAAGCAAGTGTGCGTGCGTGTGTAACAAGCGTAAGCAAGTGTGCGTGCGTATAGAGCAGCAAAGTACGCGCTTTTTTTTTGGTGAAATCAAACGGCATTGCTGAAAAGAGCTGCTGGCAAGTGTTGATTTGTTTTTGTTTTATATTTTTTTGATGTGAATATTCTAAGTGCAAGCATCTATGTATGTGTGTAAGAGAAGCAAAGATCGCTCTCTTATTTGCTGTGTTCAAAGCATAATAACTTAATATTAATAAGCGTAAATGGCAAATGGTAATTTTTTTTTGTTTTTATACCCTGTACCGTATGGTCCAAGGGTATATTAAGTTTGTGCAAGCCGAAAATGTATGTAACATATAGAAGGAGACGTCGGAGACACCCCAAAGTTACCTAAAATATGATCAGGGTGAATAGAGAAGTCGATATACCCATGTCCGTCTGTCCGTCTGTCCGTCTGTCCGTCCGTCTGTCCGTCTGTCCGTCCGTCCGTCCGTGTGAACGCCTAGATCTCAGAGATGGTAAGAGCTAGAGTTACCAAACTTTCACATTAGATCCTATATTATTCCATAGGAGGCAAGTTTATTTTATTTTTTTGATATCGGGGATAAATTATATAGCTCCCATGGGGGTGTTTGAGACGACCTCGAAAAAAAAAAGCGTTTTAGATGAATAATTCGTTTGTTTATGAAGATATCGTAACGAAATTTGGCAATCGAAAGTTTTTTATAGTTCCCAATCACTGTACCAAATTTGATCAAAATCGGTTGACTATATCATATAGCTCCCATAGGACCGATCGGCCAAAATAACTTTTTAAAGAAAAATTGGCTATATTTCGTTTTTTAATAAAGATATCTTAACCAGATTTGGCGTTTGGAAATTTTTTAGACCACTTAAGCAATGTGCCAAATTTGAACAAAATCGGTGGACTATATCATATAGCTCCCATAGGTCCGATCTTCCAAAACATCGATTTTTTAACAAAATTTGTTGTGTTTCGTTTGTTTGTTAAGATATTGGGACCAAATTTGACATTCGTGAGTATTTTATGAGAATTTTATTGGAGTTTATAGTCCAAATTTAATCCAAATCGTTTGACTAGATCATATAGCTCCCATAGGACCAATCGGTCCAAAAACACGTTTTTTATACAAAATTCGATGTGTTTTGTTTGTTTGTAAAGATATTTGAAATAAATTTGGCATTCATATCTTTTTTAAGGTATTTAAGCACTGTGTCAAATTTTATTGAAATCGGTTGACTATATCATATAGCTCCCATAGGAACGATCGGTCAAGAAAAAAATTTTTGCTTAAAAATTCTTCTGTTTTTGGTTTTTTGTGAAGAAATCGGACTTTATTACAAGCTAGTGGTACAGGGTATCCTAAAGTCGTCCGCGCCCGACTTTACGTCCGCCATTTTTTTTTATGTGAAGTGAATATAATGAGTACAAGCATGTAAGAGAGCAGAGATGACTCTCTTTTGGTCAAATTAAAAAAATTTGTTTTGTTTGTAAGGTATTTCGCAAACGGCCTGATGGCAAGTCAATTTTTTTAGTTTTTTTTCTTAAGTGAAATGAATATAATAAGTGCATGCGTATGTGTGTAAGAGAGCAAATTTCGGCTTTGCTTCTCTTTTGAAGCCAATAAGTGTAAAAGGCGCTGCCAATCTGTCTTTCTTTCGTATACAAATTTCAAAGTAAAGACAAAGCAGTTTGTCCTGCCGTAAAGTGTTTTTTAAGAGAGTGCAAGCAGTGCATTGAATACTCTGCTTTGTGCATAATTATACGACGTAAAAATTTATTTAATGCAATATGCAGCAATAATAATTTGTTAATTAATCAAAAAGGATAACGTTATAAAGGTAAGTGCAACTTTTACACTAATTCATGCACCTCTAGCTAAAATAATTCGTGTAAATATTTTCTTACAATCAGCTTAGTTTTTATATATTTTCTCTGCAAAAAATTAGTTTTTTATCGCACATAAGCAGACAATATCGGTTTCAGAATAAACAGATTTATTCCAAAAGGAACTTTTTGGGTCAAACCTTAGTTTTTATATATTTTCTCTACAAGAAATAAGTTTCAGAATAAACAGATGTATTCCAATAAGAACTTTTTGGGACACACTATCTCAATCGTATTTTCTTTATCAGATTACCTTCTTTATCGGCTTCCAGTAAAATGTTTCATACATTTAGTTGAGAGGAAGCAGACTTATAAAGTGTTAAATGATAATCTGCTTGTGTTATTATATTTCTCAAATAAGGAAAAGTTCTTTTAAATTCAGCTGAAAACAAGGCGAAGTTTGGAAATTACTTGTGGCATGATGAAAAGAAAAAAAAACTTCCTGTTTCGATTGTTAAATGCCATTTTTATTGTTCAATTTTTGGGCATTTTTATCTTGACGAAATTCAAATGGCGGCTCATTCTGCCTCTGCACCCAGATCTTCGTCACCGAATTTTAGTTCTACAGCCTCTTATAATGAAATTAAATGAAAAATGTTTTCTGTTTATTGAAATTAATGACATTCTCTATGGATTTTACTAAATCAGAATGAGTTTTGATGAAAAATTAACTGAAATGTGGAGGTTTTTTTTTGTGTTTTGACCTTGCTTAAAAAAAATCAGTTTAACAACTTTTCATGTTTATTGTTAGTATAAGCCGTACAAAAAATGATATCCTTTTAAACATGTTGTGCTTGAAATTCTAATGAAAAACATGGTTCAGAGAAAAACGCTCTTAAATTTTATAGAAAGTCCCTCAGCACGCGCGACTTAGGTGTGTTCAAGACGCTCTGCTTCTATAAATATCGATCGCATCGAAAAATCCTTTCTTACACATATTTTAGGGGTATGTACGTTTCATATTTTGTAAAAAAAATTCTCGACCAAAATTAGGTTTGGAACAAACTCCCTTAAGTAACAGTCAGTTTGTGCTATCATGTTTCTCAAAGATCTCAAAATTCGAGAAACTTAGAAAAGAAGCACGATTAGGTTTAGGTTTGCTTAAAAAAGGTATTAGGCATGTAGGTCGGCGGCAGTTGGAACTTAGCGTCCCAACTTACTAAGGCCAAAAACCGGCGCTTTGTGATACCGATAATGGGAATAAGTGATAAGGATATAGAATAGACAAGATAAATTAGGGAAATAGGAAAAGTGGATTGTGCAGGACCATGCTTAAAGTGGGATTCGAACCCACAACCTCAAGGATGAGAGTCTAGGGCACTGTCGCTAGACTATTAAAGCCGCAAAATGGCATTAACTATTATAAAATGTTTGTTATTAAGCTAGTTAATTCACTCAAAATCTGTCTATTGATTTTTTCAGGGCATAGAAACTTTGTTTCTGACATCTTGTATGTTTTTCTATAACTATATTTTGTATCATCAAACCGTCTTTGAAATCTTTCGTTTAAGTTAACTTAGGGGTGGCATTCTATATAAGAAAAAGGTTGACTTAGCCAGTCTGGAACTTTCAAATTGTGTTTCAGAGTTGTTTAAATCATATTCGTAGTGAATGCTTCGGATCATTGCACTGCTAAAGGGTCCACAAAAGCGGCATATTATTTCTTGTATATAAAAGTATCATCTCCCAAAAAGTAATATTCTCAACTATTGGATTTATCGGGCTGTCAATACCAACCTTTGTGACTTACTTCTTTTTTTCGTAGAGAAAAAATGAGTTTGTCGGCCTTCTAGCGTTTCTTTTCTCATCGTTATCTATCAAATTTTTCTTCCATAGTTGCAAAGTTTTTCCCAATTTTTGAAATTGGGAGTGTATTTTACACGGGCCTATAGTTTGAAAAAGAATTTCTCTTTCATTTTAAAGCTTAACATCATTACAAAAAATGTTTTTCATCAATGAAAAGAAAACCGAATTTGTAATTTTGAAAAAGAAAATTGCTCCTTTTTTTTATTTTAAGGGGGTAAGGATCTCAGAATTGACAAAAAATCTTTTTTTTATAATTTCTCAATCAAATACACTCAATTTAGAATCGAATGAAAGAAACCGCACATGCGGATAAATAGAAAAGGTTGAAATTCATCGTCAAAGTTAGAGAGTATAAGTTCAGCCTTTTGTTTTTTGCTTCCCCTGAAAATAATGATATTTTTGAACTTAGATATTTTCTAAACTACAAAAGCTACATAGCTGATTTTATTATTTTGATGGTGGCATCACTCTGAAGCTACCCTATGGAGGGAATTTTAAAATTCAACGGAGAAGAAAATATCGATTAAAAATCTTCAAAATCGACTGTAAATTTTGTTTTTTCTACCCTATGCATGCAATTTTTATGTGGAGAAGAAAATATCGATTAAAAATCTTCAAAATCCACTGTAAATTTAGTTTTTCTTAATTTTTTTCACCTCAAATTCGTAAACTGGGCTACACTAAATGTTTGCGAAATTTGGTTTATATTGGATAAACCGCTCCCGAGATAATGGGTCATTTGCCCTCCATACGAAATACAAGAGAACTCGGCAGAGGTCCTTACCCCCATAATCTGTACATATCATATGTCAAGGTAAAGAGCACGTATATCTAATCGTCTTTCGTATAAATACAAAATTTCGTTCATGAGATATTAACAACTAGCTGAAAAAAATGTCCAAAACAATGTTTTACGAAAATAACCCTAAAACGGCGTTTAAAGAAAAAAAAATTGGTTGTCATTTTCGTATTTCTCTAACCAAAATTACACTAAAAATTATTTTTTACGAAGGTAAATTTTCCGTGTAAACCAGCCTAATTTAATATTTTTTTTAACAACATTTTTTAATTTTACCAAGTATTTATCAAAAAGCATCAAAATTTAATTTTTTCTTGCGACTTACAAACAATTTTATTCTGAAAATCTCTAAAATTGTACTCCCAAAAATACTAAGTCCCAGTCCCTCACCCAGCTACGCCACTGCCACACCAAGCTGGACATCTGACAGTCCTTTAGCATTTACACTTCTTAGCTCTCTTTCAGTGTGACCAGCTCTTGATATGTTGCCCCAAGTTATTTATGCCACTTAATTACTTTAATAAGCTTTTATAGGGCATGTTGTCTTTAATGCCATCAAAAACAGGCACCTCAATTTAAACTATGCCACTTGATTCGAAAGTTCAGAGTTTGTGCAACAAGCCTTCTTCATGCATGTGCCACAAATTTCACATGCAGGCGGCCAACTCAAACGACCTTGAGTGTGTCAGAGTGTGTGTGTGTCTACTACATAATACATATAAACATATGTTCTTGTATATAGTATATGCTGTATAGTCTGTGACATGGACACCTGTCTCCGGGACCAAAATGTCAATTAGTTTTGCTAAGCAAATTAATTTTTGTGTGTGTCAAGCACTTTGGGGACACATCCGAGACCAGAAAAAAGCTCAAATGTTGCATAGTTCTAGGCTGACCCTGAGAAAGTGCGTAACATTTCGTAGATACAGATACAATTAGCCTAAGAGCATTGTCTTCTGAGTTCTAAGTTCAATTCATCTGACAGTTGAGTTTGTATATGACTCTGAAGTAAAGCATTGTAATGGGCTACATCATTTATCAAAAATCCAATGTGTCTGGTTTAAGTAGCAGCTAACATTAATCTAAGTAGCGAGTAGATACAACATGTAATGTGCCCCGTGCCCATACATAGATTAGACACCCTTTGCCCGAACCCAGTAAAAGCAAAAGTTTGGATTTCAAGGACATTTAAGAATGTACATAAGTGTGTTACTTTATATGAGGGCAAAAATATATGAAAAGGGATAATTTATAAATCAAACTATGCGATTTTAACAAGTTATGTACATGATAATAATTAAGAATAATTTCTTCAAAAAAGACACTTGATATATGCTTCGTAAAATGCCAGCTTAAGCCAAATAAATAATATGAATTTTTTCTAAATAATTATAAAAATATTTGATCTTTTTTAATTGTGTTTAATAAACTCTTAATTTTAGTTATTTTACATATAAATTTGGTTTTATTGTGAGCAAAAGCATGTAACAATTTTGTAACGCCATCTAGCGGCAGTAATGTGCTTGCACGAGCAGCAACTTGCTAGCGCCAACTAGGAGCCACAATATGCTGGCGCCATCTAGTGAATACAATCAACGGGAGAATATTGGCAGTAGGAAGCAACTTATTTATTTTTATACCCTTTACCGTATGGTACCAAGGGTATATTAAGTTTGTGCAAGCCGAAAATGTATGTAACATATAAAAGGAGACTTCGGAGACACCCCAAAGTTACCTAAAATATGATCAGGGTGAATAGAGAAGTCGATATACCCATGTCCGTCCGTCTGTCCGTGTGAACGCCTAGATCTCAGAGATGGTAAGAGCTAGAGTTACCAAACTTTCACATTAGATCCCATATTAATCCATAGGAGGCAAGTTTATTTTATTTTTTTGATATCGGGGATAAATTATATAGCTCCCATGGGGATGTTTGAGACGACCTCGACAAAAAAAAAGTGTTTTAGATGAATAATTCGTTTGTTTATAGAGTTTATAGATATATGTAGATATCGTAACCAAATTTGGTATTCGAAAGTTTTTTATAGTTCCCAATCACTGTACCATATTTGATCATATAGCTCCCAAGGAGCGATCGGCCAAAATAACTTTTTTAAAGAAAAATTCGTTATATTTTGTTTTTTAACAAAAATATCGTAACCAGATTTGGCGTTTGGAAATTTTTTAGAGCACTTAAGCAATGTGCCAAATTTGAATAAAATCGGGTGACTATATCATATAGCTCCCATAGGTCCGATCTTCCAAAAATCGATTTTTTAATAAAATTTGTTGTGTTTCGTTTGTTTGTTAAGATATTGGGACCAAATTTGACATTCGTGAGTATTTTATAGTTCCTAAGCACTGTACCAAATTTAATCCAAATCGTTTGACTAGATCATATAGCTCCCATACTACCAATCGGTCCAAAAACACGTTTTTTATACAAAATTCGATGTGTTTTGTTTGTTTGTAAAGATATTTGAAATAAATTTGGCATTCAGATCTTTTTTAAGGTATTTAAGCACTGTGTCAAATTTTATTGAGATCGGTGGATTATATCATATAGCTCCCATAGGAACGATCGGTCAAAAAAAAAATTTTTGTTTAAAAATTCTTCTGTTTTTGGTTTTTTGTGAAGAAATCGGACTTTATTACAAGCTAGTGGTACAGGGTATCCTAAAGTCGTCCGCGCCCGACTTTACGTCCGCCATTTTTTATACAAAATCCGATGTGTTTTGTTTGTTTGTAAAGATATTTGAACTAAATTTAGCTTTCAGATCTTTTTTAAGGTATTTAATCACTGTGTCAAATTTTATTGAGATCGGTTGACTATATCATATAGCTCCCATAGGAACGATAGATCAAAAAAAAATTTTTTTTGCTTAAAAATTCTTCTGTTTTTGGTTTTTTGTGAAGGAACCTGATTTTATTGCAAGCTAGTGGTACAGGGTATCCTAAAGTCGTCCGCGCCCGACTTTACGTACGCCATTTTTAAAATATGTTTTTTTCCAAAATATTCAAAAATTGGCTTAGATCTTCCATTTATAAGTCCTATAAACTTTACTTTTCCTATGGTCAAATGTGCATTTGTGGGCTTTTGGGATAGAGAAATCCATTTTTCCCATCTATTTTGAGTGCCGCTAGAAGGCGCTTGAGTGTTTTAAAAAATATTTTTTTGTAATTGGCAGAAGATCTAAAAAAAATTAATTAAATTACGACTTCTTTTCAATGTTTTATAATATTAATTTTTGAATTTTAAATCAAACGAATTATTAATTTTTTGCATTTTTTTTATCAAGTTTTGTATATTTATTTTCGTTATTTTAAATTATGAAAATAAATTAAAGTGAATTTTTTATAAATATTATTCTTTGTATATAGACTTTCATTCCTGTGATTTTCTGCGGCTTTAACTTATTTGCGCCCATCGTTTTAGTCCGACTAAATCAACTTTTTGGTGAGAATCGGTCAAAAAGGTCGATTCTCGAAAATTAAACATCGAGCCCAACTTTACTTGCGTGCACAACAGTTTCCTGGTGCCATCTACCGGTAACAAATTGCTGGCGCCATCTAGTGGTCACACTAAACGCGAAAATAATGAAAGCTGGAAAAAACGTTATTAAACAACTTATTTTCACTTATTTTGGCCCTTATAATATATATTGATTGTTACGTACCATACTCTGTCACTTATTGTTAGTTATTTTTTGTAATAATCTCACAACAAACAGCAAATGTCAGCTGGGTTTTCACCCATCGCCTGATTTGAACCCCCCTCAACATCTTAAATTCCTGTCAACGGCATCATTTTTTATGTATTTCACAAATATTACGCATACGCTACGTAAGCCGTTCGATTTGTATTAAAGTAAAAACGTGACAATATTAACGAAAACGTTAACTTGAGCATATTGGTAGCTTACATACAAAAGCTGTTTTGAAAAAAAACCGGTAGGGGCTTAAAAAACTCTCCCTTGACGGCGTTTAGAAAAACTCTTAAAGCTGCTCTCAACTCGATTGCATAACGTACACTAAGCCTTTAAGCCGCTTATAACAATAGTTTCAATTTTTCTTTTTTTAAGTACTCACAGGCAAATACTTTAAAAGGCAATTTAGGACCATAAACGATTTATTCTAAACGGTAGCTATCGCTACCAAAAAAAAAAAAAGGTAGCCAAAATTTATAAAATATTTAGTACAGGAGAGACTTTGAGTATATGCGTAAATAAATATTTTTATAAAATCTACAAATCGCTCTTACGGGTCACGTTTGCTTTGTTTCACTAGACGTAAGCAAATTTGGGATTTTTTTTTATTTACATCGTTAGGAGGGCGTAACCAGGGGGAGCGATTCTTGGGAGCACCCATTCCAATTAACTTCGATTATTTGTTTTGTTTTTGTTCTATAAAGCACGATGGTGCTTAAATTATGTTTATAAATATGATTCTATGGAGATAAAAATCAGAATGTGACCTACATTTGCAGCCCCACTTGGGAAAACTTTGCTAAGGCGCCCATGGTCGGAAGTTTCTAACTGAAATTTGGCAACAACCTTTATTTTTATCGATTATTGTAAATTGTCTAAAATTAGGTTGCTTATCGAAAAATAAGACATCTTTGATTCTTAGAAAAATAATTAATATAAAGCGATGTGGAATTTTTTTTCAATAATATTTAAAAATTGTAAAATGTGAATTCAATTAATACCAATTGAACTTAAATAAATCGAATTGAAGAATTAAAAAAAAACGCTATGGAATTTTTAAAAACAAAATTTTTCAATTGTGACAATTTAATTAATTTTAGCTGAACTCCAACAAATCGAATTTACTATACTCGCATAGTGAGTGACCCTAACTTTAGTAAAAACTATTTTAAAAAAAGTCCTACCACAAAAAGTAGTTTTTTTTTTATCAAATTGTGCCATGTAATGTAATACATGCATTCCAATTAAAATGTTAGTGAACATTTTGACAACTTTTCCGAACTTTTTCAAAATACACATTTCAATTTAAACGAATGTTTGGTGGCATTAGAAAACCCGCCAGAATGTTGATGAGTGAATTTAATTCGCAAAAAGTTTCACGTTAAAAATAAACTTTGTTGTTTGCAACATGTCAAAAATTTTGTAGTTTTGAAAGGCTATTCATCATTAAGCTAATATTTATAAAATTTCCTCAAAAATCGATTTAAAATTTAGGCGCAAAACTCGACTGGAAACGGAAAAAATATATGGTTCTATAATGGTAAGGAGATAACTATTATTGAAAAATAAAATTTAAAAAAATCTTAAAGTGCCATAGAGCTCACATAAAATAATAACTCCTGAAGAGACTAAGAAAGCTAAAAGATGTTTTTAAAATTTTTTAAAGTTTTAAGACGTTTTTCTTCTTGCATTTAGGAAATCGATTTATACTTCATAATCTTAATGCGATAACTAATTTTGGCCAAAAACTATTAAGGGGATAGTAAAGAGATAGGAATAGAAACGGAATATAATTACTGGATATGGGAAGGCCAGTGGACGCCCTTAATTCCGCTAGTACACCGAAACCGAAAAGGGCGTATGATAAAATAAAAAAAATGTTTAAAAACCAATCGAAAAAAGAAAATTCAGAAAAGCGTCTAAAAATTAGGGATAATATTTTTTAATAATTTTAAAAATATTTGCTTAAAACCTGTTTTCTAAAAAGATGGCAGCAATCTGCTGTACCGATTATAAAATATCAGCAAATATAACGTTGGCGTGACGTTATGAAAAGCTCAAATAAGTTTTCAATAGAATTAAAAAATAAAAAATTTTGAAAAGTGGGCATGATTTAAAAATTATATAAATATATTTTTTTAAATCATTTTTCTTAAATGCGGCGTAATAAGTTAAAATTAAGTTTTATCAGGATTAAAAAATCGTAGATTTCGACGTGTTCTTTAAATATTTTTTAAAAACAATGTTGATTAATGTTTAACTTAAAATAATACGATTTTTTGATGTTCTTAGCGTGACGTTACTTAAGTTTTCATTAAAATATAGTAAAATTGTGACCTTTTGGTTAAACTATTTAAAGTAAATAAGTAATTAAAAAAATGATGATGATTTAGAAATTATTCAAATTAATTTTACAACTTATGAAACTAAATAAAAAATTTGTTACCTTTGGCCTAGCACCCTGCGTAACGCTACAAAAAGTTAAAATACATTTTAAAAAGGAATAAAAATCTCAGATTTCGACAGATTTTTTTAAGCATCATTTAAAATCAAAATAAATTAATTTCGAAACTTTATACGTTTATTTTAATTGTTCTTATTTCTGACGTGATTTTATTTAAGTTTATATTCAATTATATTAATAATTTCTCTGCCCAAACTATTTATCTCAAACAGGGGTTTAAAAAATTGTAAATCTCGGTGAAATTTTTAATTGTGGTTTTAAAATGATATAAAATAATCTTGCAATTAATATATTAAAAATATTTTTACATTTTTTTATTGTTCTTAGCATTTGGCGTGACATTACTTAAGTTTACATTAAAATATTTGAATAGTTACATTTTGCTTAAATTATTTAACTCAAGTAAAGGATTAAAAAACGCAAATTTAGTAAAATTTTTTAAGTATGATTTAAAATATGTAAATTAATTTTGCAAGTAAACTATTAAAAATTTTATTTGGTTCCTTTGATTTAGCACCAGTCGTGACGCTACAAAAAGATTAAGTAGATTATGAGCAGAATTCTAAATTCTCAGTTTTTGACGAATTTATTATGTATGATTTAAAAACAATGTTAAATAAATTTGCAAATTATAATAATACGTTTTTTTTATTGTTTTTAGTAGCGTAACGTTACTTAAGTTTGCATTAAAATATTTAAATAACAACTTTTGCTTAAATTATTTAAATCAAATAAGCGATTTAGAACTCGAAAATTTCGGGTAATTTTTCAGGTATGATTTTAAAATAATTTGAAATAATCTTGCAATTTAATAAATTAAAAAACTTCATTCATTTTTTTTGTTGCTCTTAGCATTTGGCGCGCCTTTTCTTAAGTTTACATTAAAATAATTTAATAGTAACTTTTTGCTTAAAATATTTAACTGAAATAAGGGATTAAAATTTCGCAGATTTGGCGAAAAAGTTAAAAAAGGTTTTAATTTTTTTTTATTATTCACAGTAAAGCGGCGTTGCTTAAGCTTTCATTAAAATACTTTAATACTAACTTTTTGCTTAAATTATTTAAATAATTAATTTAAAAATTATAATAAATAATTTTTTAACTTAATGAATTAAAAAACTTTATTTTTTTTATTTATTTTTAATGTTCTTACAATATGGCGTGACATTAAATAAGGTTGCATTTAAATATTATTAATGGCAGTTTTTTGATAGAGTGAACCTTTCTAAAAAAGGGTTTTTAAGGGCAATTTGCAGTTCGGAAACACGAAAATGGCAACCCTTTTTTTTTATTAAGCACCTATTTCGACATATTTTCGAAAAAATGTTTTTGGCAGTTTTTTAAGTTTTTCGTCAATATCAACAGCTGAAAAAGACTTCTTTAGCGAAAATTTCTAGTCTAAAATCTTCGAAATCGGAATGTTATAAAACTGAAAATGCCAAAGTTACAATTTTCACTGAACCACAGTTTTGTTCAAAAAAAAACTCAGTAGAACGTTAATTTTGACTTTAACATTAATCTCATGCTATGAATATATTTAAATTCCGGAAAGTTTAATGATTCTGTAACAAAAAAATAATAAACAGAAGATGATCTATAAAAACTCAAATCTGACCAAAATATTAAGCTTTGAAGCCAGATATCTGGCCATCTTAAACCTTTCATGCCGAGGAAAGCTTTGCAACCTTTAATTCAATAATAATACAACTAGGAACATATTTTTGTTCACTTGACATCTTCGTATAGGGTGAAGCTTTCCATTTAAGTGTCTTATCACTAATGAAGACATCTACATAACTCATCATTGCAATATACTGCAGAGTACCTAAAAGTCTAGATACCTTCACCTATACCCCCTTAACTCTAAAAAATACAAAATTCGATGAATGTTTGTTTGTGTCGCCGTGCACGGTTAGCTCCACTAAATTCCTTTTGGATGTGACATGAATACTAATTGGCCAAAAGCGAGTTGATTTTCCAAAAAAATGATTTTCGTAAAATTCTTCAGAAAGCGAAAGAACGTAGCTTAAATGGCATTTGGAAATGCTTTGGCATGCCGCTGCCTTCTGCTTTAAATCCACGATTTAAATCCAAATTTGACTTTCTGTCATGACGCAATTTCAATTTCGGAATTAAGCCGCTTACTTATTTGCATATTCATTATGCGAATGTGGCGCCCTGCAAAGACCAGAAGTGGGTACAAAAATTTCCGTAATGAATGCCGCCACTGCATATGTCCTGCATGGGAATGCGGAAGGAGCAAGGGCATCCATTTCATTTGCATGCATGGCGCTGGGAGGGCAGGAACATAATCAGATGGCGCTTCAAAGCAATTATATGCAACTTTTCATGAACTCCGAACACTGCGCTACATGAAATTGACAGTTTTCCAGCGTTTCGAGGCTTTGTTCGCTTTTGAAAATTTAACAGCTTCGATGCTAAACTGGGAAACTTACATGTGCGTGACATTGCGGTGGGGGGTGAGGGGTCAGAGTGGGCCACATCGTGCCGCAGCTTCTGGTTGTGCAAATGTCAGCTGCTGTGGCCGGACAGAGACAAACGCCTGGAAACCACCCGAATCCGCCCCCAAATTAGACGCCTTGTTGGCTAAACAAAAGCTAATTGTCTTTTGGGCCCCTAAGGCACGAGTGAGTGTAAAGCGCCCAAATGCACACAGACACCAACAATATGCAACATGCTGCTGCATGCAACAACTGAAAACTGACCAGAACCAGCATATCAAGGATTGACCACATCGAGGTAAATGCTATACAGACATCCCTCCAGCCCGAACTGTCCCTCTTGGTCCTGCGCTCTTTGCTGCCCAAAAAGCCCAAAAGCCAATTATGTGTCACAAAGCAGTTGCTGCTGTATCTCTGTGTGCATCTTTGTGCAGCTGTGTGAGTGTCTGTGTGTGTTTGTGTGTGTGTCTGACGCCAACTGGTTACCGTTGTGGCGCTGTCAGATATCTAACTGTACAATCCAGGAGCGCCCTACAGAAAAATTTTAGTGCAAAGTGTCCGAATTTTGTTCGTGCCTCTGACACGACTTGGCTGTTTTGGTTTTGTGTTGTCAGATAGTTTACTGCCAAGTCCAGGAGCGGATTCAGCAAAAAAAAAAAATTGTTCGGTGGCGAACTGGATTTCATTCTTGAAGTCGATACAAGCAAAGGTCATAATTTTCACGCTAAAAACTTATTTCCAATCAGTTTCCAATTACGTTTTGTAACTGGTGCGCAACATCTTAAAATGTAAACTAATGTCGGGAAGTTAGGAGTTAAGGTAAGTGAATTAATATTTTTGGGTTCACCCTAGAAATCGCCCAAATGAAGCTATTACTAATTTAGCGATATTTAAAAATCAAAGCTTAATGGAAATACTGCCCTAAGAAAGTAAAAAAATTTTATCAACCTAGAAACCGCATAAACAAGGACTTTGACATAACTAAGGCATTTGACGCACGATTTTTATAAATGATAAATGGTTTTAAAGGGCAATAAAAATGAATTTTTTTCAAGCTATTTATCTCAAAAATCACATGACAAAGAATACTCTTATCGATCATAAGCTTAGATTCTTATTAACTATTTGTTTAAAAACATTTTGAGTCGGTCTGTTACAATCGAAAATGCAGTCGTGAAATTGGATTCAAGATATTGCGAAAAAACGGTTTTTCGAAATTATTATAAAAATTGTTTCTACTTAACAACAAATATCTCTGGTTGTGCTGAACTTATTTCGATATCTTTTTTACTCGACTGTTGATAATTTAATTACAAATCGATTATATTTGGAACATATTTTTCTCAAAATTATGCATTTATATGAAATTTTTCGAAGTTTTTGACTTTTTTTTTTGCTTTAAAAAGCAGGCGGTGGTGCTATAGTGAGATGTTGCTAATAAAGGCCACCCTAATGTAAAATAATAATTGAAGGGAAGCTCCAAATATAATTTTTTTAATTATTTCTGTGGGTGAGTCTTTGCCAGCCGTTTCTGCACAAATATTTATGCAATCCAGGGACGGAATTAGGAAATAATTGCATTGTAAGTGTAACTTATAAGACAAGAAGTTTTAAAATTAAAAATTTTTCAGATATTTTTGACCCATAATATCCCCTAACACAACAATCCTAAGTCGAATTGCGAAAACCTATTTTTTATAGAAGGTCCAATGTCCGGAAAAATCTCATTCTTTGTGTAACTTATTATTCAAATTTTTCGATGTGCTCATAGATTTTAAGTAGCCAGATATTTTGAGCCCACGGTATCCTTTTTGTTATCCATCATTATCATCATCCGCGGTTTTTACAGCCCAGGTCGGGTCGCCTCAAGTTTTTATCCCCAATGATCTCGGGGTTTGACTGCTGTTCTTCAGCTACGAACTCTTATCTATCCATCTATCAACCGCCGACGTCCTTGCCTTCGTTTTTCAAAAGTTTCCACTCTTAGTATGCATTTCAGAGGATTATCTTCGTCGATTTGGACAACATGCCCAGCCCATCTTAAGTGAGCTTGTTTTATGAAGGATCCTACATTATGGCCATTATACTTCTACAGTTCGTGGTTATAAGGTATATGCCAACTTTCTTGTTCGAATACAGGGCCAAGTATTTTTCGTATAACTTTCCTCTCAATCATTTTCAGCTCATTTTCATTTGCTTTGACATCGTCCATGTTTCCGAAGCATGGGTGTGCACGGGTCGTTAATCCGCTCCTGTATAAACACATCTTCTTACTTATCTGTCTGTGTCTGCACTATAAGAACATTTTCAACACGTTGATAAATTTGCAATTGCCCAAATATTTGGGCCCCGCAGTCGCCTTCTAATTAATCCGCTCCTGTCACAAACACATTTTGTTACTTAGCACAGCTCTGTGGGAACTATGTCAGGTAAAGGCTTACTTTGCATTGGAGAACTGCAAGAGCAGAGTTGGAAAACGTCAAAAATTTCATACTTTTGAAGTGTTCCTAAATAATAAAGTTATAAAATTTTTTAGGAACTGGTGCATTATATTTTAACTTGGTGATATATTTTAAAGAATATTTAATTATACATATAAATTCATGCAAGGACCTATGCTCCACTGGGAGTCAAGGATAGCTGAAGAAGAATATTCATTAATTTACTATTAAAATGTAATTATCTGAAATTAACCCCATAACATCTTAAATTGACAATTCACACATTGCAAGGTTACCAAGAAACTTACTTAGTTAAGGGAGTTAAGACAGACACTATATTGGTAAACTTTTTCTAAAAACCACACGACAGTAAAGCACTCGATATCCTTAGCAACTACTGCTAGAACTACTTGTGGCCTAATCACAGCTAAAGAATATGGTAAACCAAAGGCTTACGTGACAAGCAGTGCGCTTAAAGTCATGAACTTTGTTCGCACCTTGGAGCAGTCATGGGGTACAGTTTCATCTCTTGGAACAAACATCTCGCTTTGAACAGAAACTGAAGCTTCTTGTTTGTTCCTAATGTATCAAACAACTACAATTCAATGGCAATCATTTGCACATGGATGAGCTTAAAACGTCACAATCTTCTTAGAATTGCTAATGGGAAAAATGAGACAGCATTCAGTGTGCACATCAACAGCAATATCAATTTTGAGTGCGAATGAGTGCATCAAGACATTTAGTTGTGTATTCCTGGAAAATGGTTGAATTTTAGCTCACTCTGATTTTTGACATTTCAAATGAAGAGCAGTATCATTAGTCATCATTATTCAACCAAAAAAATGGGGAAGACAGGCGGAAAACTCGTCCTAGATTTAATATTATGCTGGCTTTTGTAGCGATTTTAGTTTTTAATCTGTCATTATTTAAAATATAAATGAAACCATCTCCAAATCTAAGATTTGGACTTGGCGGGGGTTCTTCACTTCGAATTTTATATAAATTAAAGCTCGCAAAAGACTTTTGGGGGAGGTTCTTTCAAATTTGAAAATGAAAGCGCCATATTCCTAGAATATGTGTACGACTTTAATAGAATTTTTCTCGGAACCATATTTTTCATCAAGCACATTCTTTCATTTCAAGCACAGGTCTTGAACTATTCCTTTACTTAAAGCATGTTTGATAGGCTGTACTTTCGAGCAAGGCTTCAACATTCTGAGGGCCCTATCTGAGCCCTCCGTGGATACGGCACTGGATGAAACAATTAAGTCTCATGCGAATTCTCATATTTAAACATATGGCCCACAAAAATGCTGGTTCATATAAACGGTTTATAAATATAAAGACGGATTATGTTAATCATTATAATGGAGAATGGCATGTTACTTTTTTAATAGGGTTGACTTTAGTGATTATAGAAGGATTATTTTTATCTCTCCCATTACTTAGCAAATCCCATTATTCAACAATTCGTCCATCTATTGCACCATGCCATAATAAGGTTAAAAGAATTACGTTAATATTAAGGTCGTCAGTTCCTAAAAACTATATACACTGTATATTTAAGGGTAATTTATTTCTTAAAAATGCTCAAAATGTAACATTGGTCCCAACCAATTCAGCATGTCTCCATAAGCATGTGCGAATAGCTTTTGTAATATGTTGGTTTGGCACTACATAATCGATTAATTAATATGTGGAATGACTATTTGAGTGTCATTTTTTTCCTTTCCAAGCCTCAAGATAAACGAGAGCAAAGGCCAGCAAAAGTTTCCTCTCCAACTCGGCCACATGGAATAATCAAAATAAAACTCCCTTTAATTCTTTCTTTATTTAGAGACGTATAAATAGTTCTATAAAGGGCCTACGCTCATTATGAATTGATATCTGTACTGAGGAAAACGAGAAAATAAATTTAATCCGATTCGTTAATGCATGCTCCTGAAAACGAATTTTTGTGTCGATACTTTTAATTTTTATTAAGAAAATTTCCCTTATTTTCCTGTCGCGAAAATATTTTTACTTGATAAAGTACTGCGGAAAACGAAAAAAACTATTTTATTCCGATTCGTTTTTGCATGCTCCGGATAAAATTTTTTTGTCGACTCTTTTCCCTTTTTTTAAAAAAAAAATGTCCCTTATTTTTGTATAAATTCTCTCCTGTCGCGAATTTATTTTTGCATGATAAACTACTGCGAAAATATTTGACTCCGATTCGTTTATGCATATCCGGAAAACGAATTTTTGTGTCGATACTTTTCATTTTTATTTTCAAAAATTTCCATTATTTTTCTGATAAATTCTACTGTCGCGAAATTTTTTCGCTTAATACAAAAGAGCTGATAGGGTTGCCGCAGATCTTCACCGTGCTATAACTATATGATGTTTATATTTAATTTTTGTTTATATAAAGCCAGTTTTTTATTATTATATTTTGAAATAAAATTACAGAAAAATAATTCTTTAACAATAATGTTTATCTAAATTAATACGACTTAGCTATTTTTATTAGAAGTAGTGTGACCAACTTAATTTTAAGCAAAATCAAGATATTTTCTGAAAAAAAGTACTAAAATCCAGAACACTTGAACTTAAAACGGGGCCAGTTTTATTAGGAAAATAATTTTATAATTGGACTTAAAATTATTAGACGAGTGTTATAGATTATTGGACTAAATTTGTCTGTTGCTTTTTGTTTAGAAATTGTATTTGTCTTGTGACGATATTTGCTTTAGAAATAAAGGATGTTCTTTTAAAAAATGGTAAAATTCAACGCATTCGTATTATAAAAATTCAGGCTATCTGGAGGTAGTCATTGGGACACTGGGACTTTGCTTCCAAACTCGGGTTATGTCCCAGTTTTTCCGGGCCAGTTGGTCACACTAGTTATAAGGGAAATTTTGTATTTAATCGGGAACCCTGTCGCACTTGTTTTTATGTGTTTGTATATGTAAATTAGAAAAATTATTATCAATATATTATATAAGTTGGCATAAATATTATGCATTCTTAGAATATCGAGGAATATTAAAAAAATGATTTCAGTGTAGAATTTGCGATTTTATTAACCTACTCTATTTTACCCATTGGTTTTCATTTTTCTTGCAACAAAAAAATTTGTTTCAAACCACACGAAAACTTATTTTTCGGAAAATGGGATCACCAATCAATTTAGTTTCACAACGAATCCGAATAAAATGTTTGGATTCGTTTTCCGAAGCATGACCGATTATCATTTTTAATTAAGATTTTCAATCTTCAGCCCGGACTGGCTCCACGAAGCACTCAAAATTTCTTGTCTCCATCTATAAGTCTGCGTCTAAGGTTCTTGTTAGAAGAAGGATATCCCTCCTATGCAGGAATGTGGTCTTGGTGCTCGAAGTTACCTACGCAGAAGCACGTCAAAAATTTCAATCAACCTGGGTACCTTTTAGTTCAAACATCTATACTATTATTATAATATTTAACACTCAAAAACAAGTCAATACCAATTTTCATCATTTTTACATAGAATAGCAGCTAAGCGTAAAGCAGGGAACAAAGCAGTGTACTGCTTGCTTTGTAAACTGCTTGCTTTGATGTCAAGCACAAGAGCAGCTTAGTACAAAGGTGACGCTTATGAACAACTCTTTTGTTCGATTGCTGGAAAACTATTAATCGTAGAAAAGCGCTGGGGGACTCATTTTGTAGACAATTGCAATTAAAAAAATGTAGTATAGTCGAGGCGGAGCCCGATAGTGAAATACCCTGTACCTTTTCTTTCGAAAAAATTTGTTCTCCATATTCCTACTAAGAACTCTCCAATTAGAATTACTTTTTTTTTTTTGGCGAAATTCGATATTTATAGGTATAAAATAAAATCAGTTTTTATCGATTGTGATGAAACTCGAAAGTTACGTCAAAGAAACTATTTAAAGTATATGGAGTAATTTTGAAGAAGATATGTTGAGGGGTGTGGGAGACAGCATGGTAAATGGATTGCGGGGGGTGAAGGGTCCCCATCGAGTAAATTTGGATGTGGATATGTTCATAAGAGTCACATGAATCAGTTTACCATCAATTGTGATTCGAGGATACTTGTAACAATAATTAGGCTGAGTCAAGTATTGACGTAGTTTATAGGCAAGGGGAGGCGAAGTTTTTATATTTTTGACAATAACTTTTGCTGTAATTTTCCGATTTTATTCATATTTGACACACAAATGCGTGGATCCATAAGGCATCACTCTGTTTCAGACGAAAATATTAAATAGTGTGGCCAAAAAATCTACTGAGGGGAATCGGGTGAAGATATTGACATGACTCAACAAACTTCATCTTTTGAGGAAATATGCGCACCACCTGGTAAAGTTCATACAGACGGACGGATGGACATGGCTCAATCGCTACCTAAAATTATGATAAGAATTTTGGTATAAAGGACTTGGGGTCTGCCACGCCTCCTTCTGTCCGTAACATACATTGCACAAATCTAGTATACTCTTTATACCTATAGGTACAGGGTATGAAAAGGAAAAAAGCAAGACACGTCCCGATAGTACTTATCACCGAGCCCGTACTTTTCTCCCTTGGTACTGCCCTTGTGCTGTAATAGTCGTAAATATAAATCTCAATTTTTTCATATTTTACTGAGACCATACACAGAGTTCCAAAAAGTCATCTTGCAATTGCAACAATTTATCAATAGAACAGTCATTTTTTTTATTAGTGTTGCAAACATTCCCAAAATGTATTACAAAGCGATTTTTCCAAACTGCAGTTAAAGTTACTTTCCGACTCGAATTGAACCCAACATAAATCGCGCATACGCCATGAAGGTCGAACTGTGAACAAATTGCAAGGTGAGCGAATTCCATTGATTGCCATGAAGCACCATCAAATCAAGTGCCAAGTCATTTCAACTTCATCCTGATTTGAGAGTTGGTTGCATTGAGGGCTCCTCCTAGCCCAAGTCCTGCACTCAAGAGAACTGCTTGCTGCATATCCTTATTGTTGTAGTTTGTATTTTTTTATGGGATTCGATGTTCTTATTGTTTGTTGGCTTTGGAATTCAATGCTGGGCCATAGTTCCATAAAAGTTGCCAACTTGCCATTTTAGTGTTTATGTGTGAGTGATTCAGGGCATGTGTGTTGTATCTGTGTGTAGTATCTGTGTATCTGTGTGCGTGTGTGTAGGTTTGTGCCTGTCCCTGCGGCCTTTATGTCTGACTTACTTTCGAGCTGAAATTTTTCGCTTGCCTGCTTACATAGAATTATGTTTTGTACACTTGATGTTTGCCTTTTTCATATTTTTCCGTTTTATACACTGCAATTATTGGATTAAAAGGGTATATTAAGTTTATAAAAGTGTAAAGTGTAGAAGAAAGCAGTGAAGAAGTAGGCAAATGGAGCAATATCAAGTTGATATAGAGGGAAACATCGGGCGGATAACTCGCATACAGAAAACCCTTTTGGACTAAGTTGACATTCTATACTTTTTTTCCCAAAATAAATTTTACAACCATGCTTGTACATTTTTGAATCCAGAACTAGACAAATTTCTGCTTTTCGGGCAAAATAAAAAATAATTAGAATAACAATATTCCTGTAGACTAATAAGAAATATATTATTTTCTAAAATATAGAGAAAACCTCTGCTGAATTAAGCGACAGCTTATACCCTTTTACCGAAAAGAACTTTCTAGCTATTGCTGTACATTTTTGGTTCCAAAACTTGCCAGATTTGTGATTTTCGGGGTAATACAAAATGTGTTATAATAACTATATTTCACTGGACTTATACATAATTTCCTTGATCTTCTATTCATAAAACTCGATTTTGGGCTATATTTCATAATTCATCACAGAGATTACATTTCAGCTTCCATGGATCTTCTCCAGGTGGTGGCTTAAATGGCCCTACCATAGATTTTTGGCTATATCTCGACATTAAATACACCGTCAGAAATAACAAAAAAAAAGGTGTAATTCACATTAAGCAGATCATTTCCATAAGTTATATAAAATAAAGCGTTTTTCAGACAATTTTCCAAAGGGCTTGAAAACGATCACCAAAAAAAGGACTTGTAAGTTGTCATACCTTCAAAAAACGCTGAAAATTTAAGAACCAGGATTGCTAAACTTTATTAAAATTTATTGAATTCAAATTTAAATGAGCTTTGAATTGAATTTAAAAAAAAAGAAAAATTTAATTTTCCAGAGAAGTCAAACTGGTTGTTTTTGTGATCGGTTTTTCTTGGCGGCCCTTCTAAAAATGAATTGTTTCGGAAAATACTGAAAAAATATATCCGAAAATAGCTGAAAAATTTACTTAAAATAATTCAAATTTGTTTCAATGATATTTTCACACAATAAAACAGTCATATAAATAACAAAGCAATGCACAGTTGGCCCAGATTCTCATATTTTGTCATTTCTAAAATAATTTTTTTAAACAATAAAATAATTTTTCTGGGAAGTTTGGGACTCAGATTTTTTGAAGATATTGATAATTCGGACCAAAATCGGGAAAAAATTAAAAAAAAAATTGTCATTTTATCTTAATTAAAAAAAAACTGGAGATTGGATTGGGACCATGTTTGACACATAATTAAATATGAGTTCTACATTTATTGAAAAAATAGATTATACCCAAAATATTGAATGGTTTTGGAGTTACAGCCCCAAGCAGTTTCAGCTTTCAAAGCCAATTAAAAAAACACAACAACATAATGTGGTATTATTTTTATAATTTTTTTGGCATGCTCTTTAAAGTCCGAAACAATTTCAAAAATACATATTTAAATTTAACGATTTTTCGTAAAAATTTATAATTTTTACATTTCTTGATAATAGTAGTATTCCATAAAATTTTGAAATTGCACATCTGAAATGCGATTTTGGAAAAATGGTTATTAAAGTCTACTTTAGGTAACTAAGAAATTAAAAAATTGTTAAATTTTTTCAATATAGAAACCTTTTGTTAATTTATATATTTTTATTATTATTAAACTAAATTTTCTTTCTATCTAAAAACAGACAGATTGAAAATAACATACAATAAAAATAAATTTTTTTTCTTTGGATAATTTTTTTAAATTCAACTTTTAGATAGAAAATTTAATTTTCAGCAATCGTAGTTTATTTTTTTAATATATAAAGAAATTCATAAAAATTTGCAATTTTAAGTAAAGTAGCCAAATGATAAAAAAAATCAACAATATCTTTAAAACTAAAAAATTTTAAAGCTGAATTTTATTTATTTTCTGAAGTAATATTTATAAACAGTAATGGGATTGAAGATTTTGTATTATGGTAAATGCAGGTTTATTTTTTTTTTTACGACGAAGGCTCATAAAACTCAATATATCAATTTTGATTGCCAATAACTAAATAACTAAATATAATTTAATAATTTTTTGCACAGGATTCCTTAAAGTGCTCAAAATCATATTCATTATAATTTTTTCTAAATTTTGATTTTCATTTGGGGGACTTTTGGATTTTAAAGCCACTGTATGTCCGAAAACCATTTCGAAGAAAAATGGTCCGATGACGCCGCCAGACCCAATTCCGCACCAAACAGTCATTCGTTGTGGGTGCATTGGCTTCTCCTGGAACGCTTGCGGATGTTCTGAGCCCCAGATGCGACAATTTTGCTTACTAACATAACCACCGAGGTGGAAATGAGCTTCGTCCGAGAAGATGATTTTTCTATAAAATTCGCCATCTTCGGCCAAACGATCTTCCGGCAAATTTTCGAACCGTAGCCGCTTCGGGAGGTCAAGAAATCGTCCCATTTCGTAAATGTCAATGTTTTTACTAAATATTTACCGATATATGAATGACATTTGACGTTTTAAAAGTCAAATAAACGGTAGTTCAAATTCCAAACACTAGATGGACCCTGTATACTTTCTATTCCATATTTTTAATATTCTTCTATTTTTTATTTTTTTCTAATTTCTATCTCTAGTGTAGAGTATTACCAAGGCGCTTAGCTTCCACAAAGTTTCAAATTTTTTTTCTTATATAAGTAAAAACGTATATGTATTGTGAACTAACATACCAACTTGCTAGCTTTTTTTATATGTGTCTGTTTGTATGCGTGCCTCAAGTGCACAGAAGTTGTGGCATAATAGAGCAACTTGTTTCCCTTTTGCTCTCCTTCTCTCTCTCTTTCTCTGCCTCTTCTTCCGCATTGTTGTTGCCTTGGGGCACTTGGCACTGCTTTTGAAGCATCTTCTCTCTGAGACTCATCTCTTCTTATCTGTTGCCATTTGGGTGCTACATTTTTCCATTATAATTAGTTTGGGTTTTGCATATCGCAAAACGGCAACAAGTGAAGACCGCTTTAAATATTTAATAAAATAAAATATTTATAATTTAAAAGCCTAAATGTTTATGTTTAAAATTAGCATATAATGCGCCTGCATAATGCATAAAGTTAATTGATTTTTGCTAAATTCAGTTTAAATTAGTTTTGCATAACAATGCAAATTAATGCGTTAAAAATTAATTATGATTATCGCAAAAATAGCCAACGAAATGTAATCGATATGCAGGCAAGTGCAATTAGTTGGGTAGGACTTAGGAACGCTCCCAGCTCGTGGAAATTCCCAGACTAACTTTAATTGCAAAATTTGTAACTACATATTTTATCTTTTACTTTGTTTACTTTTAGCTTGTTTCCTTCCCTTTGTTTTAATCCTTTTCTTCCTTCCGAGCTGCATCAGCTTTCAGTTTCCCGGTTTGCACATTATTCAGGATGTCTGTCTGAGTCATTTATAGGGTTGTATGAGTTCTCCTTGGCTGACAGTTTAAGTGTGCATCATGTTTTTGGCCCACTTTAAATGCCAACTATTAACTATTTGGGCAAACAACAACAATTTTGGCCTGAAGCAGTTAAAACTTTTACATTTTGACGCCATTTGAAGGACGCAGACTGGCTGGATCCACAGAAACAACAAAAAATTAGTTAAGAAAGTTTGAAAGTGTTAAAAGAAATAGTTTGCGATTACGTGAAGGCTGCTGTAAAACAAAGTAGTACTTAAGATGCCAAACTTACCAAAAAATTGCGACAGTTTTCTTAAAATGCATAGAAACCAACGACTTCCGAATCAATTTCTGTTAATAAAATTTCCTGAAGAATTATACGAGAGAAGAACTTAAATAAGTACCTATATTCCTGGGAAAAAAAGAAAAGAGTCTTAAATGTTGGAGAATATGAAAAAAAATAGAATTGAAGATGCTTGATAGCTGAGCAAAATGGAAAAATATTGTCTCTCTTCTGAAACTTTCTTGAAGAATCATATAACAGAAGAACTTAAATATGTGTTTTTAAATAAGTAGAGTTCCTGCAAAATCAGATCTACTGATCATTCCGTACACTATAGAAACCAAGTTTTTGAAAATGCTTATAATTCTTTTACTTTCATCCGACAATTTAAAAATGTACATATATATTCAAAACACCCCAAGCCATCCATAAGACTTCTTATTTCTTAGTTTGAAGCGATGGTGATAAGTTCCTCTCCAGCACTGGATTATTGTACTCAAGTTTCTCCAATTCAGTGGCCCTTTCCGGAGTAACGCCCTCACTTAGCCGTTTTGCGCGAATTTCCTGAACTGAAGGAGGGTAGGGTGTGTATTTATCGGACATCAAATCTTCCAGATTGTAGCCAATAAAGCCAACCAAGCCGGCCACGGGTAAGGTGATAAAAACTGCATTGCGTCTTAAGAGTGCTAATAAAATTGGCCACATTTTGAGCGTTTTAACTTTAGTTCTTGTAAAAAACAATAGAAAATTTGGTGATTTGCAGAAAACTACAAAAATAATTAAAGATTTCTTAGAAATTTTTCAGTTTTAAAATTTCAATAGAGTTATAAACAACTTGCCAAAGTGACGTCTTTTAAATGGCTACTTGATAGATAATATTTTAAAGCTGGATAGTTATACATAAGTTTTTATCAAGACGAAATTTGATAGACCATGAGATAAATAGACGATATAATATAATAGATGATATTTTAAAGCTGGATATGAAATATACTTTATATACACTACCCTGCAAAAGTTTGGGGTCAGTTGAAAAATCTCATGTTTTTTGTATTTGTCGCCTTATTTGTCGGTCTTGGACAGTTTTATTTTAAATGATACATCGAAAAAACATTATATATAAATGAACTACAAATAATATTCGCCAAAAATTGAGATTTTTCTTCGAAAAAAAAGAAGAATGAAAAACATCAAATCAGGTGGTTTTCATCAATATGGTTTCCTTTAGATTTGATAATGGCTGCACAGACTCTCGGCATTCGTTCGACTAATTTTTGAAGCGTTTGAACTTGTATTTGTTCCCAAGCCCTCTTCAGACACTCCCACAGGTGATTCGCGCTAGTTGGACGTAGTTTTCGCACCTCTCTATCCAGTTCATCCCACAACAGCTCAATGGGATTCGCGTCCGGCGACTGGGGTGGCCATTCCATGATTTTGAGTGCCCCAGCTTTTTCTTTGGATTTTAAGTAGTTAGTACACAATTTTGACGTGTGTTTAGGATCGTTGTCTTGCTGATATACAAATCCTTCTCCTATCAATCTGGTACCCGACGGAATAGCGTTGTACTGAAGTATTTTGTGATACTGTTCTTTTCGCATAATACCGTCGATTTTCACCAAATCGCCAACTCTGTCGTAGCAAAAACAACCCCACACCATCACTAAACCACCTCCGAACTTCACTGTGGGCTTCACACATTCAGGTTTGTGCCGTTCACCATGCTGTCTGCGGCAGTACGCTCGCCGTTTACTCCCGAAAATTTCAAATTTGGACTCATCCGTCCAGAGCACTTTTTTCGATTCGTCAATCGACCATTTAACGTGTATTTTGGCCCAATTAAGTCTTTTGCGAATATTTTGTAGCCGCAGTAATGGTTTTTTGGCAGCAAATCGACCATACAATCCGATTTTATGCAATCGACGTGTCACTGTTGTGTCGGAGATTGGGTTCGGCAACGATTCATTGATATCAGCTCTGATATCTGGCACTGTTTTAAATCGAGAACGCTTGCTTATCATTTGTATCAGCCGATCATCACTTTCTGTGGTCTTTCTGGGTCGACCCGTTCGATTTTTGTCTGCATAACATCCAGTTTCAGCGTGTCTTTTCAAGGTTGTGAAGACTCCATTCTGTGAAACGCCCACTATTTTTGCTATTTGTCGCTGGGAATGGCCAGTTTTATGTAAAATAACGATTTGGGCACGCTTTTTTTCGATATTTGTTGTGTACTAACTACTTAAAATCCAAAGAAACAGCTGGGGTACTCAAAATCATGGAATGGCCACCCCAGTCGCCGGACGCGAATCCCATTGAGCTGTTGTGGGATGAACTGGATAGAGAGGTGCGAAAACTACGTCCAACTAGCGCGAATCACCTGTGGGAGTGTCTGAAGAGGTCTTGGGAATAAATACAAGTTCAAACGCTTCAAAAATTAGTCGAACGAATGCCGAGAGTCTGTGCAGCCATTATCAAATCTAAAGGAAACCATATTGATGAAAACCACCTGATTTGATGTTTTTCATTCTTCTTTTTTTTTTCGAAGATAAATCTCAATTTTTGGCGAATATTATTTGTAGTTCATTTATATTTAATGTTTTTTCAATGTATCAGGTCCAAGACCGACAAATAAGGCGACAAATACAAAAAACATGAAATTTTTCAACTGACCCCAAACTTTTGCAGGGTACTGTATATAAATATGTTTCGGCGAAAATAAGTAAGGTGGGCCAGTTTTTCACCGACTTTCTCCGATTTTGATAATTTTTACATATTTGGTATTTTTTATTGCGAAATTCCGATTAGTTATTGGGCTATCGATAACTGAAAATTAATTTTTTAATTTTTACACTATTCTTTGACCAGCCATATTTCCTAAACGAATGAAGATATTAACCAAAATTATTTTTACAATGACATTAAATATTATATAGCATCATGTGAGCTTTATAATCAAGAAATTGTTAACTATTTCGTAACCACAAAAAAAGGATTTTCGGGACTAGATGTCAATTATGCCAAAACCCCTAATTTCGTAAAACTACAATAAAAAAAAATGTTTTTCTTGTATGTTTAAGAATAGAATATTAAGGGTTTTGGCATAATAGTCATCCGAAAATCCTTTTTGTGTTTACGAAATAGTTAACAATTTCTTGATTATAAAGCTCACATGATGCTCATATACCGAATTTTGTTCGTGAAAAATAATCAACTTTTCTAAAACGAATTTTTCCAAGTAGACTGACAGCCACATCAAAAAAAAAGTCTTATGAGCTGGGGCTGCCTGTTTTCTTTTGCATACCCAAAGAATCTAGATCCTACCCCAATCTCGTAAATCACAAATTTTCTTTTCTGCTCTGAACTGAATCTAGAGGATTTTTGGCATCTAAACCTAAAACTTGTTTTTTTTATACCTGTGGTTCTGAAATAGCCAAAATATTTAATAATTATTAGGCTCACATTTAACTTATACAGTAAAACTTCACTAAAATGCACTGCTGATATAACTAATTGACACGAAAAATGATTTTTTTTTGAAAAACTTATTTTTGGACACTTACTTTAGTTATTTGTTAATATTTCTTGAACAAAATTGTATTATTAAAGACGATTATATCATCTATAAGAAATATAGTTGTTATGAAACCATGAACGAAAAATTGCGACTTCAGCCGTAGATAACTTGTTTAAAAACATTAAACTTTTTAAAAACTTTGAGTGAAAAATTTTCCTTTCAAACAAAAGTATGATTGAGCAAAGATTGGAACTTCCCTGCATGGTTACATATCATTTACAATTCTTACGAGAAAAGATCCTGAAATGTTCGTTAAAGAATTAACTTTTAGATTAACATAATTTTAACTGAAATAAGTTCTCAAAAACTGGTTTTTCGAAAAAATCTCGAAAGCTGTGCTTAAGAAAAGAAAGGTTGTAAGGTAGTTCGTGTTCCTCAACCCAAAACTACCTTAGTAAACACTTTTCTACTAAGGTTCACTCGATGAGTGTAAGCTAGTGTAATATAGCTCAACAAAATTTGATCTGATGTTTAGACTAATGTTTTCTCATGGATTTCGAGGCATGTCTGGATTATACTTTTAAAGGAAAAATAACCATAATTTTTTTTTCGACATAGGTTGCTCGATTATTTTTTTATGTCTGAATCCGAGAGTTTTTCGACATGTTCTGGTCTATGAAGATAAAAAATTGATTTTTTTTAAAGCTTTTTGTGTCTCCTAATGTCCTACAAAAATTTTTGTTAGAACTTCGATTTCTAAAATGGGCTCCACAATACCTCGTTTTTTTAAATTTTTCAAGGTTAAGGTAAAGTCACAATTTAAGATCTTTTAACGAATTTATATGTAATGGACCAATATTCTGCTCTTGAGATAATCGGCTACAAGGAAGTTTTACTGTAAGTCTATTAACAGTCAAAGTGGAATAATTTTCCAGTTTATAAGTAAGGGAGTCTTCTACTAATTAGTCTGGATATCAAAGTAATGGAACAATTATATGTTACCTGTGTACGGATGATGGGCATCTTTCGGTATTCTTTTGTAAAATTTTGTATATGACCTCTGAGTCCTAGGTGATGTTAATACAAACAAACGAATGGACGAAAAATTGGAAAAATTTATCTATAACACAGGTCAGGTTCGGATCTAGGATTTGGTCTTGGGAGGATTTTGCACTTCGAAGAGTATGTATATCTGAGCTCGCAGAATCCGAATCCGCTGCATAGAATCCAAATCCACATTTGGCTCATCTCGTAAGGATTTTAAGATATTTGAGGTTATGTACCCGAAAAGCGGCGTTTTGTCCTACTTTTGAGGTTATGTAAACGGTGCAAAATATTTTAGAGGTCTGTCTCTTTAATTATATCATCTATCATCTAGTAACTCTCTCTTTAGAAACTCTTATTCCACTCTAACCCTTTAATTTAGTTATTGTTTATAATAAATTGTAAGTAAACCTTTACTATTTACGATTTCCATATTATTTTAAAAGGCTTCTAAGTATGAAGACAAACGACAAAAACCCTAACAAATCTACGTCATCGAAACAGTTCACCCCAAAACTATAACCACTTCTAATTAAAATCCCATCTTTTACCAAATGCGTCCAAAGTTATGCATCAATTTCAATGCCAAGTTCGAGATTATTTTTCGACTAAGGATTCTTACTACTTGGCCATTATGGCCCACATGTCATTTATAAGTTGGCAGCTTTTAAATTAGACGGCTTACTATAAATAATAAATGATGCAAATTGTGGTTTAAGCCAAGGGCAGCCATGACTTGCTGACAAGTTTTAGCCTCATGTAGAGGAGCAAGTGGTCAAGGGACATTGAAGGAGCTGGCTAGCCAGTGTTGCCAACCATTCAAGCATATTTTGTTGCTATTCAAAGGAAACAAAAAGAATAAAAAATAAGAAGAATAATACATTCAGCATTGAAAGGATGTCGCAATGACAAGCAGAATATGGTGAAAATGTTTGATGGCCAAATCTGCAGAGATTTACCAACTCAACTAAATACAAATATTCGCTCGTTCGCTTGAATACAAAGCGACTTTATTTAGGAAAATTGTATGAAAAAAGAAAATTCCCAGCAATTGATGTTTCCGTCTGACTTGATATATTTTGTTGTATGTTTTCATTCTTTGGTATTTCAAAAGTGCTTTAAATGAAAAGTTGAGGCGTCTCCGTTCTAACGAGGCTCATTACTTGGCTGTCAACGGCAGCTGCTGGCATTTTGGTAACTGGCATTTGGTAACTGGCACTTTAAAGGCCAAAAGAACTTAATATATGCATTTGGCGGTTACAACCACACAATGAAGTGTGGAATTTTGTTAAGCATAAAAATATGGCAAACAATTTCCATTTAAATATATATAAAAATAGCTGAGATGACAAAAAATAAAAATAAAAAGTGGGCCTCTGTTTGTCGTCTGGGAGTCTGTCGGAAAGTCTGTTTACCTGTAACTTGGTAGAAAAGAAAGCTGCCAAATTGGAATGTTTGGTGGCCGCTTAGCTAGACACGGGTATATATAGGGAATATATATAGTAAGTCAGTGGTGTGGATAGGTATATGTGAGGGGGGAACCTTTGTAAAAGAGCTTATTCTTTATTTATGAACACCATAGATCTAGTAAGAGGCCATTTGGTATCTGCAAAGCGTCTTTAAAAAGTGATTTTGAAGGAGCAAACGTACTATATGGTCAGGATGGTATAAATTTCGTAAGGTGACGCAAAGAGCTGCGCGAGTTGAGCTGTACAGAAAACTAATTAATTTTTTGTATGGCAGCTATATGAAATAGTGGAACAATTTTGATCAAACTGCACACAATTGTGTAGAATAAAAAGAAAGATACAAATGACAAAGATTTGGTAAAAATATTAAAAAAAAAATTAAAATATAAAAAAATTTAATATTACTCTATACTTTTGTGTAAAGTTCGATCAAAATTGGTCTAGTATTTCTTAATCCCACCAAAAAACCTTTCAGGTAAAAAATGAGTGTCGGGTTCACCCCAAAAAAATCACCGTTAAAATAGATCACCTTTTCCAAAAAAGTTCCTTGAACATAAAACAAAAATTAATGATATGAACTCAGTCGGCTTAAAGCCGTTCTACATTAACAAGTAACGTGCTGCCCTCCAGTTGGACCAGCCACTTTTTTCCCCATTGTACGAAATTGATAGATTCGGATGCTTCTCGTGTATAGATGTGATAAGGGGAAAAAAGTGGCTGGTCCAACTGGAGGGCAGCACGTTACTTGTTAATGTAGAACGGCTTTAAGCCGACTGAGTTCATATCATTAATTTTTGTTTTATGTTCAAGGAACTTTTTTTGGAAAAGGTGATCTATTTTAACGGTGATTTTTTTGGGGGGAACCCGACACTCATTTTTTACCTGAAAGGTTTTTTTGGTGGGATATCATCCCTTTTTGTTGCGCTAAATGTCATTATTTTGCAAGTTATATTCTCCAATTTCTTGTTGCCTTTAGTTGACACTTTTGCTGTTTCAACTTTGTCTCTTAAATTTTGTGAATAAAAATGATATGTAAACAATACTAAGAATTGCTAATGTCGCCTTTGGCAGACACTTTGGTCAATCAATAACAACAAATTAACGAGAAAGGTATACCTCTTGCTTGTATATGTCGCAGAAGCGTTTACTTACTTTACTTTGTGAGTGAAGCGAATTCCAACCGGCGCATACAACTGTCTGAACACAACTACTCTCTGTACGCAACTATACGCAACTACTGTCCGAACGCAACTATACGCAACTATTGTCCGAACGCAACTACTGTCCGAACTACTTCTTTGCACACGCCGGCTGGACTACACTCGGCGACAGCGCGACAACGCCATCGCCTCACTCGTATTGTACCTAGGCGCCAATCATATTCTACGTTGTAGTCAAATTCTAAGAATCACGTCTGTCTCTCTCGCACCCGTTGATCTCCTATATGGAGACTTTTCTCTCTCTCGCACTCGTTGAATCTCCTATGGAGAAAAATCTCTTAACTGACGATGAACCGCCAGCTGAAAAATGCATACACGCACACATAGAAAAAAACACGCACACATAGAAAAAATACATGGCGCGTATAACTATAGCGTGCTCACGTATACATCACATGGAAACATGGATATACACAACTACAATTTATTCGAGTTGGCTCCAGTAAAGAACCTTCGGTCCGTGCTTTTTGGGGTGAACCCGACAAGCACGTTCGACCGAACGTACTGATAGCTACAATACAAAAAACTGGTTCAATTTTTTTATGACAGCTATGCAAAATAGTGGCACAGTTTTGATCAAACTACACAAAATTGTGTAGAATAAAAAAAAAATGGCATAGATTTGGTGACATATTTAAAAAAAAAAATATATTTATATAAATTTGTAATATATTATTATAATTTTTTATAATGTATAATTTTTTATAATGTATAATTTTTTGTAATTTTTTGAAAAATATTGAAACTAGGGAATTTTGTAAAATATAAATTTTTATGAGTTTCATTCCGAAAAGAAGCTTTCATAAAAAAGTGATTTTTAGGGTAATTTCGGGTCGAGAAATACGTAATATAATACAATTTATAATTTCTTTTAGTGGTTTGGTTAATATCGTTTGATTTTTTGTTGAAATTTCATCATTTAATGGACATAATTAAAAAATCGATGTTGAGAAATGTCAATACTTTTATATTTACTTATAAAATGAATCTATTTTTTTATCCAATAAATATTATACAAATTTAGTATAGTTTTTCCATCTATTGACAAAAAATATTTGCTTTTCTTACATTTTGTTTAAAAGACATTAAAAAATGTTTTTTAGCATTGAAATTGCATGGAAATAATTAAAAAATCGTTTTTAAGAAATTCAAAATCAATTTCTTTCATCATATAATCAGGATGTATGTTCTTCAATAAATATAAAAACTTCTAATAAATTTTGCTCCTTTCAAAATAAAAAAATTTACTTAAGAAACTTTAAAAAATTTTGGTTTTATTTTTTTTTAGCATCCGCAAAAATTAATTGAAATAATGTTCAGATATGTTAATATTTTTATATTTACCTACAAAATTATTTTTTTCATCATATAACCGGGAAGTTTTTATTCCAATAAATATTATTTAAAAATTTATTATAATTGTTGCTATCTTTTGATAAAAATAAAAATTCATTCAATTTTTTTTTAAAAAACCTTGAAAAATTTGGTTTTATTTTTTAACATTGTTTCACCAAATCGATTTGCATCAGTAGCTTTCAAAAATAGCTGGGGACAGTTTCAATACCTTATCCAGCTAGACCCTTTAGTTACGATCCCTTCAAAAAAAACAAAAGAATTATGAACTAAAAATGTTTTTTTCATCGTTCCTATATGATATAGCTAACTGATTTTCATAAAATTTTGGAACTATGAAAAACTATTGAGTGCCAAATTTGGTTACAGATCTCCTTTTAACTTAAATAAACAAACGAATTATCCATCTATTTTCTCCCCTGACATAATAACGCATCTAATCTGATAATTTGGTCGCTCTATCTCTTACAATATCTGACACCTTAGCGTTCTTACTGACAGACGGACATAGGTTTATCGACTTCTTTTATCATCCTGATCATACTTTATATATATATTTATACCCTGTACCGTATGGTACTAAGGGTATATAAAGTTTGTGCAAGCCGAAAATGTATGTAACATATAGAAGGAGACGTCGGAGACACTCGAAAGTTACCTAAAATATGATCAGGGTGAATAGAGAAGTCGATATACCCATGTCCGTCTGTCCGTCTGTCCGTCCGTGTGAACGCCTAGATCTCAGAGATGGTAAGAGCTAGAGTTACCAAACTTTCACATTAGATCCCATATTATTCCATAGGAGGCAAGTTTATTTTATTTTTTTGATATCGGGGATAAATTATATAGCTCCCATGGGGGTGTTTGAGACGACCTCGAAAAAAAAAGCGTTTTAGATGAAAAATTCGTTTGTTTATGAAGATATCGTAACGAAATTTGGTATTCGAAAGTTTTTTATAGTTCCCAATCACTGTACCAAATTTGATCGAAATCGGTTGACTATATCATATAGCTCCCATAGGACCGATCGGCCAAAATAACTTTTTTAAAGAAAAATTCGTTATATTTCGTTTTTTAATAAAGATATCGTAACCAGATTTGGCGTTTGGAAATTTTTTAGACCACTTAAGCAATGTGCCAAATTTGAACAAAATCGGTTGACTATATCATATAGCTCCCATAGGTCCGATCTTCCAAAAAATCGATTTTTTAACAAAATTTGTTGTGTTTCGTTTGTTTGTTAAGATATTGGGACCAAATTTGGCATTCGTGAGTATTTTATAGTTCCTAAGCACTGTACTAAATTTAATCCAAATCGTTTGACTAGATCATATAGCTCCCATAGGACCAATCGGTCCAAAAACACGTTTTTTATACAAAATTCGATGTGTTTTGTTTGTTTGTAAAAATATTTCAAATAAATTTGGCATTCATATCTTTTTTAAAGTATTTAAGCACTGTGTCAAATTTTATTGGAATCGGTTGACTATATCATATAGCTCCCATAGGAACGATCGGTCAAAAAAATGTTTGCTTAAAAATTCTTCTGTTTTTGGTTTTTTGTGAAGAAATCGGACTTTATTACAAGCTAGTGGTACAGGGTATCCTAAAGTCGTCCGCGCCCGACTTAACGTCCGCCATTTTTTTTTTTAAACCTTGAAAAATTTTGGTTTTATTTTTTTAACTTTTTTAGATTTCAAAAATAAGTGGGGCAGTTTCCAGTACTTCTCCAGCTAGACCCTTTGGCTACGATCCCTTCAAAAAAACAGAATAATTTTGAACTAAAAATGTATTTTTGATTGTTCCTATATGATATAGCTAACTGATTTTGATAAAATTTGGGAACTATAAAAAACTATTGAGTGCCAAATTTGGTTACATATCTCCTTCTATCATATATAAACAAACGACTTATCCATCTAAAGTCTTTGTTTTTTTTCGAGATCCTCTGAAACACCCTTATATATAATATAACCCGGATACCGAAAAAATAAAAAAAAAATTGACATAATAACGTATCTAATCTGATAATTTGGTCGCTTTATCTCTTACAATATCTAAGACCTTGGCGTTCATACAGACAGACGGACATGGGTAAATCGACTGACCTGACTGTTATACTGATCATACTTTATATCATTTTTTTTTACTTTTTAGGTAACTTTGGAGGTCTCCGACATCTTCTGTATTTTACATACATTTTCGGCTTGCACAAACTTAATATACTCTTTGTACCATACGGTACAGGGTATAAAAAGTGTGTTCCATATTATCCCACACATTTGTGTGAAGTTTTTTCAAAATTGGTTCACTTTTTCATATGGCTGCCATACAAAAATTGAACCAGTGCTCTCTTTTTGGGTCAGACACGAGTATCGAACCAGTGCATTGCGTCACCTTTTAATTGTTGCATCATTCTACGTGGTCCAACGTACATATCCTAACGTGATGGGTTCAAAGAAACAGTGGAAATATTTTTTTCGTCAATCTTTTTTTGCCAAGCTATGTTAGGGACCGTACCCAAATTATGTGATTCATTTATGGAAAGGGAGGTCTTGAAACTACCAAGCTTGGTCACTCGATCGGCTGGGAACGTTTTTGTACCCTGTTAGGTCCAGTTTTTTACTTATTGGCTCTTTACTGCTCAAGGAGTTAAAGGAATAAAGGAAAACGAGTACCAGAAATAGTCCAAAATTTCTAGGACAATGGCAACCTTTTTTTACTTATTGCTACAAAAAAAAAAACGTTACATTTGGTCACATACTTTGGGTTTGCCTCCTTATGGATTTGTCTAGAAAAACTTTAACTTCTTCGTTGGGGGCCAATTAATACGTTTTGAATCTCCCATTACTACGGCACTGTGGAAAACAATGTTTTCTTGTCTGTGGCTTGGAAAAACACTTTTCCAGTTTTTTACTTATTAGGTCTAGTAGTTAAAGGAATAAGCGTAGACGAGTTCCAGAAATAGTCAAAATTGTCTAGGGAAATGTGGACTTTCTTTTGTACTTATTGATAAAAAAAAATAAAATCCAAAAATTTGGTAACATTGTTTGAGAACGGTCCCTTATGAATTCATTTAAAAAAACCTTTAACTTTTTAACTTCTTCGTCGGTGCCAATTGATTCACTTAGAGCCCCCTGACTACGTCCCTGCTCTAAATGTATATTTTCTTGCCTGTGGCTTTGGCAAAACACTTTTCCATTTTACAGCGTTTCTTTTGTTTATGTTTAAGCCGCAATAAAATTGCTTTTGCAACAAAAGTGCGTAATTCTCTCTAAGCATAAATCTAGATCTAAGCTTACAAGGACCAGAAATAGCATAAAAAATATACCATACCATATATAAAGCCTAAGAAACACGAGACAAAAGCCTACACAACATAATATAGACATATTTTGCCAGTTAAAACAGCTGTTAGTCATAACCATAATAAATTCATTTTAAATTATCCCGAGCCAGCTAAATTTGACATTATAATGGCAACGTACACCGCCCCCCTACCACGCCCCCTAGCAAAGTGTTGCTTGTCAACAAGAAATTTATGCAAATATACAAAAATAAAATGTAAACACTTCAAATTGAATTTTAATAACGCTCAATAGCAACAACAACAACAAGAACAACGAGTACCAAAAACAACAACAACTAAAGAAATATTTAATGCGACATTAATACTCAGAAGTAAAGTCAATTCTAATTAGAGCCAGCGTAAGTCCCAAGTTACCAGAAAAACGAGTACCCACCTGGAAAAGAAAGGGGCAAAATGGCTTTTACGGGCTGTCAAACAATTAGAATGCTTGCAAATTTTAAAGCTTTAAGTGGAAAATCCCAGAGAAGAAGAACTTTGATTAAGACTGGCTGACTGGGACCGACTGAGATTGTACGCATTTGAATACATATTAGAGATTTTGTTGCATGTGGCAAGCGTTTTAAATGCAAATATGTAAAGCAGATACAGCTATATAAAAGCAGTATATATTTGTATACATAATATTATATACTTAAAGCGAAGGCGCGTCAAAGTATCGTATTTCACCCGCTTAACCTAAATAAACTTCAGTCAGAGAAATTATGAGTATATATAAATATAAATATTTCGATGCTTATCAATGCTCTTTGAAGTTGTACTGAGTACTTTATGTACGGCTGAAATAGCATCAGCTTTATAATACACTGTAATCAGATGGTAAGGGGTGTATTCATTTTGGGATAAAAATATGTTGTACTAGTAGAACAAAAATTTGCCATATGCTTGTCGTTTAAGCAGATCCAATATTTAGAGATTTAACATCCCCTGTTTGGGTCTTTCCTAAATTATAAGATGGAAGGTGAAGGCTCGGAATTATATTAAATTTGCTAATTTTTTTCATAATATTTCTTAGGTACGTTTTTTTTGTGGGTGAGAGATATATTAAAATAGGTATACAGTCCTTTCCAATTGTTTTGCTCTACCAAATTAACATTTTCGAAGCATAGATATCTGTTAACCCAAAATATATTTTTTTATCTTAATCATTTTACATAAGGTCCTGCAAATAGAACAACAATTTTCAATGTAAATTAAACGCTCATCTTTAAAAGCGTACTTCGCAGTTTCCCATTTCTTAAATAACAAAATTTAGAATTATCGCGAAAACTCCATTCGACAGCTCACATACTAAAAAAAAAAATTTTATCTGCATGCTTACCCTGTCTCTTCTAAAACCAAAAACTAGTCTTATATGGAACAGATTTCTAGACTGTATATACAAATTTTTAATTTTTCGCTCAAAATATAATTTTTCAAAATTTTTCAGAAAATTACGAAAATTGTATTTTCTAGTTTCTACAGTTCGGTAAAAATGGCTAAAATCTTTATCTGAAGCACTTTTTTAATTTTAAAAAGTTTTTTTTAGAAAAATCCCGAAAAAAATTTTGGTTTGATTTTCGGTTTCAGCGTGCCATTTTGCTATGGAAACCAGTAAAACATGTTGAGGATAAATTTTGCTGTAAAATAGTGTTATTATGTATATTATTAAAAAATATCAGTAACTTAATTTCTTCCGTTAAAAATTTGTAAAGTAGAGATTCAAGTGATCAGCAGTATATTTTTACTTTATCTTTATTTATATGGACAGACTGCTTGCCTTCTCTCAGCATATATTCTTTATGGGTCTTGCTCTCGCGACTTATGCTCTTTACCATAACTGCGCTGTTCTTATTCCCCTTTCCACTCATATCCCAATCGTATATTATTATATTTTATACGGTAACTAGAATTTCAATAACTCTATTCGTAGATGAAAAGTATGCAGGGAAGGGGAATCCTTCCGCATCTTACCAATTTTTAGTGTTTTTTCAATTTAGTGTTTTCTTCACTTAGTTATTATACCCTGTACCATATGGTTAAAAAAATAATATTTTCTATCCAATAAAGCCTGTTTCAGTGATATTAAAAATGTATCTCTGATAATCAAAATTTGATTTAAACTCGTGTAACTCTAAAAAAAACACCCTTTATTTGCCAATACAATTTTGGGGCTTGCTTTCTGATTTTCCAAGCTACTATAGCCGTCTTAGAAAAAGTCTACAATAAAAAATGGGCCTAGTCAAAAAACTTTATTAACGAAAAATTTCCAAAATACCTGCTTCGCATAGGATGAAGAAAAATTAAAAAAGTCTATATATTGTATTTGTGTCTTTAGTAAGGTAGACTCATGTAAAGTAAAAAAAAACAAATTGGCTTTTTATTTTTAGTGATAGCATACCTAGTTAGTTTTTGTTACAATATTGAAAATTAATGCATTAAAAAAGATTAATTTAAATTCCTTGGGTTCTTCTGTACTGTAATATATGTATACTTAAAACTAAAGAAGAAACAATTTTGTCAAGAAGTTCCTCTAAAAACAATATATTTCCTAAATCTATTTGTTGAAACATACTACTGTCTTCAAAATCGGTATTAAGACTTCTATGGACTTAAATTTGAAAATATTTATCTTTTTAATTTTTTTTTGATTCCTTTTTTTTAATATTTTTGTAACTCCATCAGGTTAAACATTTTTTTTCCCACAAAATTTGTCCTGAAATATAACGAAGCAACTACATATTTTGTCCAGAAGTTCCACTAAAATAAATTTTTTTGCTTAAATCTGTATGTCAAAAAAAACAGTCTTCATAATCGGTATGACTCCTAACTTAAATTTAAAAATTTCACATCTAATCATTATTTGATTGTTTTTTTAATTTTTTTTTAAATTAAATTATTTAAATTAAATCATTTTGGTCTCCATTGGAGGCACTATGCTGCTGAGGGAGATAAAGGAAATTATGATAATTTCGTCTCAAAATAAATCCATAATTTTAAAATTCCGTTTATTGTTCCACATTTATATATATTTCTGCTATTTAGAGAAACGTACTTGTAAAGTGTATAAATATTCGTCATGTTTCCACTACACCCAGCCTACTTATGATTATTTAATTAATATATATAGTACAAGTATGGATAAGTTTTAAGAGTTCATTTCATTTGAGCATCAAAAAGTCTTTTATTTAACTTTATAAATATTTAATAAACAAAAGCTGCCAAAGGCTATCATGATAAAATCTTGAGTGTATTAGCAGCTACATAAATTTACTTTAATTTAAAGATATTTAACATAAAGTTTTGAAAATTTATTTGTTTGATAGTTGTAAGACTTCCTGACAGTAATATAAATATATGATAGAAAGTTTATCCTGAAGACGTATGTTGCTCTGGCAATAATTTGGTTTCCTAGCATTAAATTCTAAGTTATGAGTTAAAATAAAAAAATAAATAAAAAATATTATAGAAATGCATTCATGCGCAACTAAAAGTTTTTTAAAGTGCCAAAGTTTGGATTGGTTTTAAATATTGAAAAGGAAACACCTCAAACTTTCAGCCAAATAATCAAATTTATAAAACTACAAAAAGAAAATTTTAAACTTAATTATTAAAACAAAGAAAAAAACTTTTTTTAATTTCAATCGATATGTTAACAAAATGTTTTATGCCTTAAATCTATATACAGGGTCAAGGGCGTAATAAATTTGTGGAAAAAAATTAATAATTTTAACAAAGCCAGTTTGTTATAATTTTGTAATTAATTTTTGTTAAATAATATTTTGGAGCATCATTTTATCAAATTTATATAAAAAAAAAATGTTTTTCTAGAGTTTCTACACTGAAGTTACCCCTAGAATAATATGTACTTTTTCTAATAGGTAGGAGCGGAGGTTGTTGAACGAATCGAGCAGGCAGCAAGCCACCTGTCATTGTAGAAGAGTGCTAAGAGAAAAAAGCTGGAAAAATTTGTAATTCGAACAATTGCGTGAGATGTGGAGAAAATATAAAAATTTGCGAGGATTTATTGTTTATTTATTTTTACTAAAAATGTAAAAAAAAATTAAATTAAAAATTTAAAAAACACGACACAAGAACTTAAGTAATTTCCTAAAAGTAAAAAATAATTGGGGGACACGCGAGAGCAGACGTCGTTGACGGTCGTATCTTTTTTTGAAGTAATTCTATGAAAGTTTTTGAAGTATTTCCTTAATTTTGTTTTTAAGTTCATCTTTGTTGCTTAATTAGACTATTTGTATTTAAATTGTTAGTTTTGGAGCGGTCCCCCAACGCGACGTAAAAAATGCTCTCTTTCGAAGTTTGAAAAATAAGGAAACTCAAAAATTACATTGCATAGTAAAAATAAAAAGTTCACTAAACTGAGAAAAAAAATATTCATTAATCCACAAATAAATATAACATAAAAAAGTGGCGTACGTGAAGTCGGGCACGGACAACTTTGGGATGCCCTGTACCACTAGCTTGCAATAAAATCCTGTTCCTTCACAAAAAAAAAAGAATTTTTAAGCAAAAAATTTTTTTTTGACCTATGGTATCTTTATGATATAGTCAACCGATTTCGATCAAATTTGACACAGTGCTTAAATACTTGAAAAAAGATCTAAATGACGAATTTAGTTCAAATTTCTTTACAAACAAACGAAACACATCAAATTTTGTATAAAAAACGTTTTTTGGACCGATTGGTCCTATGGGAGGTATATGATATAGTCAACCAATTTTAATCAAATTTAGTGCAGTGCTTAGGAACTATAAGAAACTCACGAATATCAAATTTGGTCCCAATATCTTAACAAACAAACAAAACACAACAATTTTTTTAAATCGATTTTTGGAAGATCGGCCCTATGGGAACTATATAATATAGTCAACCACTTTATTCAAATTTATGTATTATTGCTTAAGTGCTCTAAAAAATTTCCAAACGCCAAATCTAATTACGATATCTTTATTAAAAAACAAAATAAAGCGAATTTTGATTTAAAAAATTATTTTGGCCGATCGGTACTATGGGAGCTATATGATATAGTCAACCGATTTTTGATCAAATTTGATACAGTGATTAGGAACTCTAAAAACTTTCGAATACCAAATTTGGTTACGATATCTTCATAAACAATCGAATTATTCATATAAAACGTTTTTATTTTGTCGAGGTCGTCTCAAACACCCACATGGGAGCTATATAATTTATCCCCGATATCAAAAAAATAAAATTAACTTGTCTCCTATGGAATAATATGGGATCTAATGTGAAAGTTTGGTAACTCTAGCTCTTACCATCTCTGAGATCTAGGCGTTCACACGGACGGACGGACAGACGGACATGGGTATATCGACTTCTCTATTCACCCTGATCATATTTTAGGTAACTTTGGTGTCTCCGACGTCTCCTTCTATATGTTACATACTTTTTCAGCTTGCACAAACTTAATAAACCCTTGGTACCATACGGTACTAGGTATAAAAATAGGGCATCCTAAAGATTATTAAACCGATTTAAATTTTTGAAATGCAGCATAAAATTTAAAATATGGCTAAATAAATTAATATAGTTTTTATCTTGCGCTAGCGAAATTCAGCTTAATTTTGCAAGTTTTAAATTATAACCAACGTTGCGTATACGCAATATAATATAAATATGGCTTAAGCCATAAACCAAGCTTCTCAAAATCACATGCAACAGACATGTTTGCAACCGAGGCAAGTTTAACAATGGAAACTTTTTGTTGCAAACTCATATCCGTCTGCCACTAACTATTAAGTACTTTTATATGCAAACATCAAATATGATATTTAAGTCTGAATACATGGAAAGTTTTAAATTTTAAACGCAATTCATTATAATAGTTAAGAAACTATGACTAATTAAAAATTTTCTCTTGAATGTTAACAATTTAATCTATGCAAACAATTTTTCTATAAAAACAAATTGAGTTTAATCTGCAACAAAAAATAATAAATTTGCAATTACGTTACATAGAAATATAAACTAGGATTTATGCTAATTAATAACCATGACAATGTGTGTGTATTTTTAATTATTTTACTATATATATAAAACTTGAAATCATCTTGAGTGTCCTTGACACCAGCTGCCAGTTTTCCCAACTCAAAGGCTTTCTGAGAGAATATTCTACGTTGTACAAATCTAAATACCAAATAAGCAGCACAGACCTTTGATATGATACCATTTTGTTATCTCTCATGTCACTCGAATGTGACCAACTCTTCTTTTGCTCTTCCTTTGATAATATCCTGGCAGGACTCATGCAATATTTATGACAACACTTTATGGCAAGACAAAACGGGTCAAGTAAAACAAATTTCAAGTGAACTTTTCAAATGCAAGCGGCTTGACTTGTGCACTCATCTCGGAGCACTTCTTCTCCACTCTCGAAGAATTACTCGGATTACGGCAACCGGAACCCAAAAGGAACAACAATAACGAATAACGAATGACGGATAACGAATAACAACTACTGTGCAAAGTGTTTAAACAAGAAACCGGAGAACGTCGTAGTGTACTCAGCTTACAATGCCAACTAAACGTGCCAGGATTTTAATTTTGTGCAACAAATAATTCTTGCCAGGGATGAAAGTGAAAAATAAATGTAGTGGTGGTATATGATTCATTGGAAATTTAAAACTGCTTAAAAAAAAAACTAGATTGTCGGGCAGAAATGCAAAAGTGCACAATTAAGAAAGTGAGCTAGCTTAACAATGATTCAAAAGTACCAGTCTAGGTTAGGTTGCACCGGTCGACCCTGTGGGAGTCACACATACTTTAGTTGTAGAGCCAGTCTAACAACGTTATGAATAATAATTAATTATTTAAATATGTTTATATGTTCACGAGATAAACCTTATCGAGTTATCGATAAATAGTCGAAAAAATGAAAAAATAAATCGAGATTTATAGTATCTGCAATTTCTCTTTACATATGTAAAACTTTCAATACTAAAGAGATCGTTTTTTAAAGTAGACCGTTTTCCTTATTACCGCCCAAATGGATATCCATTTTTTTTTCATAGATTTCCACATCTGTCATTAACATTCTATGAAATTTTCAGCTTGATAGCTTAACTTTTGTAAAAATTAAGCCGTATTAGGTAGATCTGGGATGGTGTGGATTTTAAAATTTATCAATTCTTTAAATGGAATTGAATTGGCAAGTACGAGTTGGTATTAAACTTTGCGTTAAAAATAGTTCGACGACATTGAAAATGTTATAAAAGTGTTTCGAATTCACCTGATTTGGCTCCCTGCGAGTTTTTTCTATTCGGCGGACTGAAAAAACCGCTCCGTGGAACATGTTATCGCACCTGAGATGAGATCATCGAAAAATCGAAGATAGCCCTGATGGCGAAACCGATTATAAAAAATATTTCCAGGATTGTACCCAGCCCTGGCATAAGTGCGTTGCAGTCGTTGGGGAATTGATTAAACGGGAAAATATCGATTTTAGTGAATCATCTAGTATTTTGAATTTTCTGAATAAGTTCCGAACACTTTTTGATCAAGGTAGTATTTTAGCCGAAATAAATAAATGAACCGATCTGGATCCAATAAGAAATAGTGCTTAGATACCTTTTATTGTCAAATTTAGTGATAAAATTTTCATGAACAAACTTATTATCACCTGAAAATTATTTTTTTACCGATCTCTTCTATGGCCCATATAATATAGCTAACAGATATTAATAAAATTCCATATATTTTAAAGAAACGATTAGCTTAAAAAAAAATCGAGGTATTCCATAAAAACTTTTTTTAACCTGTTGAACTGAAATGAACTTAACACCGATGTTAAAAAATAAGATAAATTTGTCTTTCGTGAAATATAAGACGATGAATCACGAATACCTGGTTGCTATAGATAGATGGATTTTCCTAATTGTAATAATGCCCAGGACCGTAGATAGAAAGTTCGGGGCCGGGAAGCAAATGTACCGGCCCCTCTATTTTCACTGGGCCTCTGAGAAAACTCCGGGCCCGGGAGAATCAGCCGCCCTTCAAACCTCCCATTCGTCAGGCCAGAGTATACCCTTTGTATTTTAAGGGCATCTGGGCTGGGAAGGACAGGATTGAAGTGGGGACTGTCAATGCCATCTCTCGATAGCCCAATTCCCAGTTTAGTACCCAGGAAGTTTGCAGAGGAACCGTTGCACGAATCAACATTAAAGTCGACGTCACGTGTCCAGAACATGTAACAGATGTCATTGCTAGCAGTAAATATATGGCAACAGTTAATAATAAATAAAGTACTAACAGGCTAGCTTTTCCGAATTATTTTTTGTCCCACAAGGTGTAAAGTCGTATTCTTTCGACTATTTATAAGAACTCTCTCTGACGGTTACCGGTCCAAAATTGGATAGGAAATCCCTAGAAACCAATAGAATAAGCACTTACTTGGCAAGTAATATTTGTGACGTACTTTGAAGGGCTTTTTCAACTCTTAAGGATTCCCCAAAGAGCTAAGTCTTAGTGTTAGAGTACTTATACGAATTTTCCCGATTGTTACAGCCCAGAATTGAAAAGAAATTCCTAGGAACCAACCAACTAACCAAATAGTATTTGTGACGCACTTTGAAGAGCATTTTCTACTCTAAAAGAGTCCCTAAGGAGCAAAGTCGTGTTCTTTAAATGCTTATATGAGCTTTCCTGACTGTTGCTGGCAAAAACCAGATAAAAATTCCTAGGAAGTAATACGATATTCACTTACTAACCAAATAATATTTGCGATGGACTTTGAAAAGCTTTTTCTACTTTTAAACTGGTTCATGCCATGAAAAGAATTGGATCCTAATTAAAATGGTTCTTTTTAGAATATTTCCGACTGCTAACTCCTTTAAAGAGCTGTTTCGACGGGTTCATACTAGGAGAACAATTTGAACATAATAAAAATGGTCGTTATATTAATTTCCATGACTATTTTGTCAGGCGCCCTTTGGCGGAGCATAGGGATGCCTATTCTCAGAGAACTGGGACCTACAGTTTCATAATTCCATTATCTATTATCATAATCGTTCTTCCTTATGGCGCTGACTCATGGACATTATCAAGGGGCTTTCGATAGGAAAATTCATCGACGCATCTTTGAATCGATTAATGTTTTGTAATGGACTCTGAGAGAAGTTAAAGAATAGACTTTATATATAATTTTCCTGACTGACTATTTGGGATCTCTATTAATAGCTTATCGAAGAAAACAGAGAACTGCAACTGAAGCAAATTTCTTTGAAAAGTACCCTTAGTTTTTAACTTCTAACATGATCCGCTTATTTGTACACCTGTGAAATGATAGAGATGTCGAAGGGATATATTTCATAACTTATAACTTTACGAAATGAAAAAAACTAAATGAGACCTGGAGAGGCGGATCACAACATTTTTTTTGCGCCCTGGGCGTAGCCTCAAAAAAAGGAAAAAAAAACACATTTTTTTGGGTCCATAACCTCAAATAGTTGTAAATCGTGACATGAGGATTTGAATCCTACACAGCAAAGTTATAAATTTCTATGAAAGGATTTTTAAATACATTTTTTAAGTTGGTTTTTTTATGAAGGTTAAAAATAAAATAAATTTGAACATAAATAATTTATTTTTACTTTGTTTTTAACTTTGAAGAGCTTTTCTGACTCTTTGAGAAGCTTAACGGGTCCATAGTAGGAGAAGTCATGAAGCTATTCTAAGTAATCAAAGTATATATATATACCTCCGACTATAAAGTCCCACACTTTTATAGATACTTGTAGCAGCTTTGTAACCTAGAAACGGATGTCATTCTCAAGAAATAAAGTTAAATTCTTCACCACTTTCAAGGAACTCAACGAGCTTAAACGTCTACGCTTAAAGTGAGCAAAAGTGTTGGGGCGCAACGGAACCGGATTTAATACTAGTTTTCTGTTGATTCCCTGGATCTTTCTCAGACATCCTTCCTGCCCTGCATGTCCAGCTTCAGCTGTGCCACTAATTTATGCATTCATGGTCTTGTACGTTGTGGGTATTGGCTAGAGAGCATTGCCAGGGCTTTAATCAAATGCATGTGGGTGAAGAATTTATGAGTGGAAAAAAACAAAGAAAGAGTGTAAAACAGAGAGAAAGAGTAAAAAAGTGAAGGAGTAGAAAGAGCAGGAGTAAAAGAGAAAACTCAAAAAGCAGCCACAGAGCAGACATTTGCATAGCCAAGAGCATTTAGCTTTAAGTTTATAAACGAACTACGACGAACTTTAAGACCTTTCAAGGGATTGTGGGAGTGAGTAGGTGGGTTGGGGGTGTCGGTGTATGAATAAGTAGGTGTGTGAGTGTGTCTGTGTGAGTGTGTTAGTTTGAATGTGTTTATTTTGACGCACATAAATTTACATTATAAAAACAGGAACATCCAAAACATTTGTCTAGCCTTATGTGCGGCACGTGTTAAAACAAGGCAAAGATATCAAAGTTTTGCGGTCTACAACTCACCTAATTGGCTGACAAGGCGTTAACTACACATAAATACTAGTTACATATATATACCTTTATATAGTACATACAATTATACAAACCTTTAAAGATGCATACAATGCTTAACTCAATTCTCGTTGACAATTCCTGCCTCGGGCTGGCTGACAATTGGCAGGCCCCAAGCTGCCAGTTCATAGTCGTCCATAGTTAAGGCAACACATATTTATGTCTATTGGGCCCATTTTCCAAATTAACTTGGCTCTATGGCTTCTGGCTTTTGGCATTTGGCTTTGGCGCTCTGGGACATCTGGAACATCGGTAGGAGGAACCTTCAGCTTAAGCGTTTTGCGTGTTTGTCAGTCATCAACATGTTTCAGTTGTTCCAGTCGCTTCATTGGGTTCGTGTCTGGGTTTTAGGTGCGACATTTTGCTGGCTATACCAACTCATTTGGGGCACTATTGTCTAACTTGTGTCACGTTTCTTGGTCATGACTCCTGGCGGCGTCTCCGAGCGCTGACAACTATTATTACGGCTGGCATGACAGAAACAAATTCAAAACTTAACTAATCTCAAGTCAAGATGTCTGGAACTTGGCATACACTGTGTGCAATTTTTTTGTCGAGTTTTGCAGCTATTGATTAAAATATTGCATGCCCTAGATGGAAAAAAAAGGATTAAAAGCCACACCTTTATGGGAAATAAAACTTTTGAAGAGCTGATAGAAAGCGATAAGTAACTACTTCTTGCTTTGGAAGTGCAGATGGAAATCGATAACTGCATGTCTCTTTCTTTTACGTTCACTTGCATCTCATAACATTTCATAGTTTTACCCTTTTATTTTTACACTCCAAGGACTTAATGCTTATTTTTCAGCATTACCATAAATACGCTATAAATTTTGAGAAAAAAACAGAATCGTAGAGATCGATTTGTGTTTCTTGAAAAAAAAGTTCGCGGTCGCTTATGGTTCTGCACCTATTTTTGATCGATTTCTATTTATTTGATAATAGGTATAATGCAAAAAAAATGGCCTTCTTCATAGAAAGAAATCTCTTAGTTGAACATGTTCACACTTTAAAAGTTTCTAGAGAACAAACACCAGTTTATTCCTTTACCTATTTTTGACCATATCTTTTTATTTGGTATTAGGATTAATGCTAAAAAATTGGCTTCTTCTTAGAAAAGGTCTCTTATTTAAATATTCACATCCCAGGCTCTGGAGCACTACGTCCCACAAGATTTACAAAAGTGGCGCAGAATAGAATGGGAACAACGTCCTAAAATTTGACAATACACGATTCCAAAAAAAAAACTTAGACCACTTCTAAGAGAGCTGCAAAAACATCTTCCAGGATTTTGTCCATTTAATGCCAGATATTCCCGATGTTCAATATTGAATTGAAGGCTTAGACAATGCCAAGATTCAACACAAGAGGGTGAGGAAAAAAATTGGAATAACGCCAATTTGAAAACAGTCCGTACATGTTATAAAATAAATTAAATAATTAGCTTTTTGCGATAGCTAAACTGCCAAAAATTCTCCGTAAGAGGGCGCAAGAAAAAAAGTAACTACGCCAAGTCCGTAAATGTTTCAGAATAAATTAAATAATTTTCTTTTAGAGTCGCGAAATCGCGCCAAGAAACAAATTAAGCCATGTCAGTCCCAAAATTGCCCATACATGCTTAGTACAAATTTAAAATATTTGCTTTTAACGATAAGTAGAGATTATGCCTAGTTTAAAAATTGTTATCAAGAAATAAATTGCTTTTAGCTTTAATCTCAGACTACAAGTTCTAAAATGTGATGCACTCTGGAAATTGAAGCTGCCGAGGAAAAAATTAATGACATCAATGGCAGAATAGCCCAAAATTGCTATAAAAACAAAACCACGCCACTTTTGAGATACGAAAGATAACCTTAATATCTTCGAATAAATGAAATTATTTTCTATTAGAGACACGCGAAATCCCGCCAAGTTCCATAAGTTGACCCCAAAAGAGCGCCAACAAACTGGAACCATGTCAGTCCCAAAAATGGTCCCTACATGCTTAGACAAAAATTAAATAAATTGCTTTTAGAAATAAGTTGAGATCACGATAAATTCCAAAATTGTCAGCAACAGAGGCGCAGAAGAGGAAATGGGAACAACTTCAATTTCAATATACTCCGTACAAGCTTTAAACAAAAACAAAATAATTTGAGTTCTAAAAATTATCCGCAAAAGGACCAGAAAAATGAAGTTGAATCATTTGAAAAGTCCACAAGTGCTTGAAAATGGAATAAATTGCGTTTAGAGTCGCGGATTGGTATCAAGTTCAAAATTGTCCGCAAGAGGGCGCCATGGAAAAAATGTATAGTTACATCAATTTAAAAATAGTCCGTATATGCTTTAAGTATAAAATTCAATATTCGACGTAGAGATGCGTGATATTGCCCGCAAAAAAGAAAATAATAATAATCTTAGAGTTGCGTATAGAACAAGTCAGAGTTCCAAAATTGATCACAAGAGGGCGCCAGGAAAGAAAATGGCTACCAATGTCAATTTCAAAGTAGCCCAGTACATGCATTTAAATAATCTAGTATACCCTTTGTACTTTTAAGTACATGATATAAAAAAATAATTTGCTATCTAGAGATAAGCAGAGAACCCGCCAAAATCGAAAAAAGGTTCACAAGAGGCCGCCAGAAATCAAAAAATAGGGGATTACCAAAAAAAAAAAGCTTGGTCCATCAACATACTTTTGATTTAATTCATGTATATAACGTGCACACTTTACGAGTACATATGAACTTGATTCAAGATGCAATTATTTTGGATCAAAATCTTGAGACCTTGTTTCAAAAATTTTTTATACTCATTTGAAGTATTTTGTTTTCTCAATTTAAGTTCAAAAAATACTTAGAGATAAAATTTTTTTGGCTTATTTCAAGAACGTTTCGTCCTTATTTTTGTAAGAAATCCTCGACTTAATTCAAGAAATAGAAATACTTGATGCGAAGCTGAAAATCTTCATTTCAGGACTTTCGTACTTGCACCTAAATCAACTATGGATTTCCTAGTTTTAGGTACGAAATTCTTGATACTATTTTTCTCAGTGTATATTTTTTGTAGAAAGCTGTAACGATAATCCGATTCCAAAGCTTTGGATACACTAAAAATTTGCGTTTCCTGATATTGTATTAGATTAAATTTACGAATTTGAAAAAAAAAAGAAAATTTGTTATCTATATATTTTTCCAGCATGGAACATCAAAACTTTTTAATCTTTAAAACCTTTTGAGCTGTTTGAGAGGATTTCATAGTTGTGGTAACATATGTCTGTCATGGTTGTACTAGCTCTAGATTTAGGATAATATTTTAATCGACAGAGACTCAATAGCACTTTAAGCAAAAGCTTAGAATCTGAAAACAAAGATATCAAAATCAAACTTAAAAAAAAATAGTGAAAAAATTTACAATATATTAAGTAATGTTGCCACATTTGTATTGTCTGAGACACTTTGCTTCAAATAGAAGGTTCCAGGGCACTAACTAACTTTGTGTTATTTAACGTTATTATTAACAAATGATTGAATATTTATTTACTGAATATAAAATCAAAATTGTATGATGAAATTTCAGGTCAATTATATTTATTATTATTAAAAGCTTAAAAAATATTTGTATTTTGTTGAATGTGAACAAAAATTTAGTTATTGAATTTAATTTAAATTATATTTATTTTAAGATGTTAAAGAAAATTTTTTGCAGTAGTTTTGTTAAAATTTCGCTGTGGGGAAACCCAGTCGTGACAACTTTTTAAACCTTAAACATTTTTTTATTTATTTTTGTAAAAAAAAACTTTCCTTACTGAATTTTATTAAAAATATATTTATTTTAAGAATTTAAAGGACATTTTTGGCATTTGTAAACATTTCGTAGTGGGCCAACCTTGTTTGCCTTAATTACCTATCAATTCTTATTGTAAGTAAATTAGGATGTCTTCGATTTTGAAGCAATCTTTAAAGAAATACATTTTCATTTGAACTTGAAAAAAATTTTAAATTATACAATAAAAACTTTAACCAAAAAAAAATTGTTAATGAGTATCAGTTTTGTCAGATTAGATCAGTATAGATCAAAACAGCGACTTATAGAAAAGAAAGCTTACCTTTATTAGCCCTTTATAGATACAAAATTATTTTTTTATGTTACCAACAGAACCTCCAAACGAATATATCCTTTTCTACAGTTCCATCAAAGAATAGTGTATAACATTATGAAGATACAGAGCGTATCTGCATATTTAAAATGTTAAAAGCAACTCGGTCGATTGTGCAAAGGAGCAGCATTTAAATGATTTCATTTTATTTTATAAATTCAAAATATCCTTGTCTGCAATAAATATTTATATGCAGATTTTGTTTATATTTATTACAAACTGTGGCTTTTGTTCAATATCCTAGCAATTAAACGACTTGATTGGATGTTTTCATTTGATTTTGTGGGTATCTCTGGCAAATCGTTGAGCCAGGACATTGCAAAATTTCAATATAAAATTTGATTTTTGTCGTTGTTTGTACACAGATAGAGCCAATAATTGACCCGCCATTGACAATTAAGGTCCATCAACTGCGCTGCGTATACGTAATATTTGTTTATTGAAACAACTGCAAACTGGGACAATTAAGTTGCAAATGTAGTAGAGTCTGGTTCATATAGAGGGTGTTTTTTAAGAGAGTATTTTTCCGTAAAGCTTCCCACTTTCGAAGTCGCAAATATAGTACAGTCAGGTACATATAGAGGGTGTTTTTTTATATTTGATACAATAAAAATCCACAAGTCAGCCATAAATAAACGATGAAAAATTCGAAATTCAAGTTTTAAAAAATCACCCTATAAAAGCTTAAGTTAAAGCTTAGTATTAAAATTACTTACCAGCAAATTTCTAATAGTCCCAGAAGCAATCCCATAAACAAACTTATCGCTTTCAAAGGATACCAAAATGCAAACTTAAACAACCGGGCTCACCTATGTACTGGCAATATTATATACACACAGCACATATGTATAACATATATATGTATATAAAGCTTCACCCACAATGCAGTATGGAATTTGATTCTTCTGGCATTTCGTTTCCACGCATTCCTGTCAAGTTCCTTTATTGTTGTTGTTGTTGGCCGTTGGAAACGGAAGGTGAGTCAGTTTGCATGTCAGAAAGAAATGTCAACAGTCACCGGATGGCCATTCTGGGTAAACCACTAACTATTGGTTTTGAGCATCTTGGCTGCCTTTAGCTTTTTCGCTTGACTCTTAACATTTTGCGGTTCTCCTTCGGAATGTCCTTACAGAATGTTTTTCGTAATGCACAAGTTAATAGCCAAGTACTGCACTGTAAATTCTTTTATTTTTCCTGAAAAAAAAATAATCGTAAGGAAGTGGATGGGTTTGTGTGCACAACTGCAGGGATACAGGGTTTTTAAAGCTAGGGTAGTTGCATTTATTTTTATACTGTCGGTAAACTATCAAAAATTTATTTGCACTTTTATGAGTTTACATTATCTGCTTAAATCTGTAACAAACCAGGATGGAAACGCGACGCTGCACTTTTTCTACTGCCTGGAAGGGAATAGGAGGAGATAGAGAGAACGTGGGGTACTATTTTCGTTTGCTGGAGAATGCAAAATGTCTCTGAGTACCTTGTGTTTCATCTTCTTAAGGAATGCGCGTTGATGAGATTATTCGCCAATCTCTTTAAGTCTCATAATAATTGAGAATAAATCATTTTTTATATATACTCGGTTCATTTTTTTCAAAGTCCTTTTATCTCACCTAAATAGGAAGTATGGATTAATATTTTATACTTACTCGGTTCACTTTTTCCAAGGCCTTACTTAAATAGGACATATGAATAAATAACGTCAATGAACATTCCACATGCTAACAAATACTTGCCTTCAAGGGGCGTAGTGATCTATCTTGAAGGTAGTTTTAATTTAAGCAAGTTCGTATAATAATTCTCCATAACAAAACAAAATCGTGTAACGCAATACTACTGTCGAAGTTCTTATAAGGAACGATGTGCCCATACCCTGCCGCAAGCTCCTTGACGTAATCTGACACAGCTGCTTGAACTCAGTCCAAGGAACTGACCACTATTTATAACGAGTTTTACCGAAGTTGTAAGAACAAAGGAAGTCTGCTTGGAAGTATGGAGTTGCCTGTCTCCCATCGGATGCGTCCCCAGGTGGGGGATAGGGTAATGCTCGGCACTATACAGTAGGAAATAAAATACTATTCGTTAGCCAAAACAGACAAAACACCTGATGGACAGGGATTCTATCACCAAGCTAGGGTAGGAGTACTAGCAACCTACCTACTTGAAATATTTCTTGCTACCGAATCGTCAAGACGCCCTATGCTCGTAAAAGATGTTAAAAGAACATGTATATATATATAAGAAACTTGGAACTCCGAAATTTAGAGAAAAGAAGGAAGTCATGGGATTCTGATATAGGAAGCTTATCAAAAAAATAAAAAAGATACGCCAAGTTTCGGAGAGTAGTAGCATTGGCAGGAGGAAGGGACTATATCGACTATGGACTACTTATAATGAGTTTTACAGAAGTTGTAGAAAATAAGGAAGACCCTGAGGCGCCTACGAATTCAAGTCAGAATAAGCTGTTAGTCTGCATGGAAAAAACTGTATCAAAGTCAGAAATGTAGAGCAAAGATGGATGCCCCAGGATTCTGACATAGGAAGTGTATCGAATAGATGAAATAGAAAAGATACGCAAAGTTTCGGAGAGTAGTAGAATTGGGAGGAGGAAGGTCTGTACTGTGATAACAGAGGCCCTGAGCCTATCACCAATTCGGGTTAGCTAAATTCTTGAAAAAATGAAGAGGAAAATAGGGTAGAACCCAGTCGAAGGAACTGACCGCTACAATGAGTTCTACAGAAGTTGTAGAAAAAAAGTAAGACCTTTAGACGGTCACGAACTCAAGTCAGTTCGAAGCTGTTAGTCTGCTTTGAAAAAACTGCATCAAAGTCAGAAATACATGATAAAATGGACGTCACGGGATTCTTAATTAGGAAGTTTATGGAAAAGATGAAATAAAAAAAATGGCGGACGTAAAGTCGGGCGCGGACGACTTTAGGATACCCTGTACCATTAGCTTGTAATAAAGTCCGATTTCTTCACAAAAAACCAAAAACAGAAGAATTTTTAAGCAAAAATTTTTTTTGACCGATCGTTCCTATGGGAGCTATATGATATAGTCAACCGATTAATTAAATAAAATTTGACACAGTGCTTAAATACCTTAAAAAAGCTATGAATGCCAAATTTATTTCAAATATCTTTACAAACAAACAAAACTCATCGAATTTTGTATAAAAAACGTGTTTTTGGACCGATTGGTCCTATGGGAGCTATATGATCTAGTCAAACGATTTGGATTAAATTTGGTACAGTGCTTAGGAACTATAAAATACTCACGAATGTCAAATTTGGTCCCAATATCTTAACAAACAAACGAAACACAACAAATTTGGTTAAAAAATCGATTTTTTGGAAGATCAGACCTATGGGAGCTATATGATATAGTCAACCGATTTTGTTCAAATTTGGCACATTGCTTATGGTCTAAAAAATCTGTTACGATATCTTTATTAAAAAATATAGCGAACTTTTCTTTAAAAAAGTTATTTTGGCCGATCGGCCTATGGGAGCTATATGATATAGTCAACCGATTTTGATCAAAGTTGTACAGTGATTGGGAACTATAAAAAGACTTTCGAATACCAAATTTGGTTACGATATCTTCATAAACAAACGAATTATCATCTAAAACTTATTTTTTTGTCGAGTCGTCTCAAACACCCCTATGGGAGCTATATAATTTAACCCCGATATCAAAAAAATAAAATAAACTTGCCTCCTATGGAATAATATGGGATCTAATGTGAAAGTTTGGTAGCTCTAGCTCAACCATCTCTGAGATCTAGGCGTTCACACAGACAGACGGACATGGGTATATCGACTTCTCTATTCACCCTGATCATATTTTAGGTAACTTTGGGGTGTCTCCGACGTCTCCTTCTATATGTTACATACATTTTCGGCTTGCACAAACTTAATATACCCTTGGTACCATACGGTGCAGGGTATAAACAGACGCAAAGTTTCGGAGAGGATTGGGGGTAGGAAGGAATCATACCAACCATGGATTACTCAGAATGAGTTCTTCAGAAGTTATTGGTATAGAAAGTTTCGGAGAGTAGCAATGGAAAAAGAAAAGAAGAAGGAGGTGCTGAAACCCTCAGCCTATCATCAATTCGAGTTAACTTCTCGAAACTCGAAATTCTTGGGAACATGAAGAGGCAAGATGGGATTCAAGGGACTCTTTGAAAGGGAAGAGTAACTTATGTAGACAGTTGTCTGTGTTACTATATGTAGGAAGAAAAACAGGTCCTAAAACTGTGACTCTCTGACTAAGCTCTTTGTTCTTTTGAGGAAAGGAAGAGAAAAGATGAAAATCGGAGACCCTAGTGTAGGAAGTTTATGGAATTGATGAAAAGGATATGCTGCGCTGGGTCTCGAATAGCAGCATTATTGGAAGTAGTAAAAAGTCATACCATCTCAGGATTGTAATAATATAGGTAGGTTGGTATAAAGGGAGCTCCTGAGATGATCACAAATTCGAGTTAGCACTAAGCTCATTGTCTTTATCGAAGAAACTGGATCAAAGTCAGAAATTAAGAGAAAAGATGGAAACCACTGGACTCTGCTTTAAGAGTGCATGGGAATAATAAAAAAAGAAATGACGCACTTAGTTTTGGAAAGGATGAAAAAGTCATACCAATGCTGGACTTTATATAAAATAATCCGTCATTGATCTTATTCTTAAGTTTTGACTTGAGCAGAATTTTTTTTTTTGCGTAAATTCTTTCAGTCTTGACCCTTCTCCCCTCCTCGATGAGCTACTCTCATTTCTAAAAATCATTTCCCTACCGAATATTATTGACTACGTGGCATAAACCTAGAACTCCCCGAGGGGCCAAGCATGGTATTTTCAAGACCCTCCCCTCCCCCTAAACAGGTCACGCAATTTGGATACGGTCCCTATCTTACTTTTGTTCCGTCCTATGCGCCGACTAGGAGCGATGTATATATTATCAAGGACTAAATATATACTATATCAGGGGTGCCACAGAAAATCAATTCGATTTCAATTCCAGTTCTTGGTGTCACAGACATGGCTAAGGGTTTTAAAGACCAATTCGATTCAATTCGATACAATTCCAATTCTTGGTGCCACACATGACTATGAGCGGTTTAAAACCGTTGCTAGCCATGTCTGTGGCACCAAGAATTGCAATTGCATCGAAATTGAATCGAATGGTTTTCTGTGGCACCTGTATATCTTACTTTTGCTGAAAGTCCGAAAACGAGTTAAGCAAAAAAGCAGACCGGACTAGGCTAAATGCTTGACTTAACTCCATGCCGAGTGAAGCTCTACGAATTCAGTACTAAAGGCTCTACAAAGTCTTTGGCCTAGTCATGCTGATTCACAGAGGCTCCGGTCAATTTTCCAGGAAAAATATGTGTTCCATTTGCTTGGGATATGGGTTTAAGCCGCTTTTTGGAAATCCATAGCCATGAAATAAAAAAAAAATAACAAAGATGACGACTATTTCTGTGAAAAAGCGGGGTAGAGTTGGAAAATAGAGAGAGAGGAGCCTAAAGGCACAACCGCCCACACAAGTCGTTAAAAGTCTAGGAATTTTTTTTACATCTCATCTTTCTCTCATTCCAACAAAAATCAGCAGCGAAGTGTCAAATCGAACAAGCTGTCTATTTTTCTGCTTAATTTACTTATGGAATCCAGAAATCTTCCGCAAACCAAAATTGTCTAAAATCCATATTGACAGCAAACGGAAACCAAAATTAGATTAGAGCGCAATAAATACACCAGAAATCAAATTTTATAGCATACTTTACAAGCGCAAAAGTCATTATGGTTTTGGTTCCTTTTTGGCGGTTGTCATTTGGCTGCCAAATCTTGGCGCTTGGCTAATGATACAAATCTTCTGGCAGTTTTGTTTAATGACAGCCATATTCCCATTAAGTCGCAGGATACCCCGAACATGCATATCTCATTAACGCTTCATGGTGACGTCAGCAGCGACATGGAACACACACACACTTGCCAACTATGCTTCTTAGTGTTTGTGCGCGTATATAGTAGTATCCCAATGTCTATATACTTGCGTTTGCATTGTTAGTTTGCACATATTTACCAGCTCTGCGCTATGTAAACAGCATAAACCAGAACCCCGCTTTACAATTTCGCTATGTAAATATTTGAATTGAAAAAATACATTTATTTACATGAGTTAACAAATATACACATATACACACACACTCGTATAGCAAAAACGAATACTAAAGCACATTGTAGTGCATATGTATTGATTTCAGAGAGCACACAGATGAACACGCTTCAGTTAAACGAGTTAACTTTCAACTTTGAACACCAAACAAAATGAAGTTGATAAATTTAAAAATTGAATTAAGTTGCGTATACGTAATGTGGTACATGAGTGTGGGTGTGCGTATTGGTGCGTGTGTGTGTGTGTATATATATGTATGTACTCACTGCTGACCAATTTCAAATAAATTTCTAATACATGACATTGTGGTAGAGTCCGACGTGCCTTGAAATAAATTCGCGCTATTTGTCTTGGAAACATTAACTCGGCTATTTACGTAGCTTCCAGTTGAGCGCGCACACACACTAACAGACACACACTCTTTCACACACACTCGCACTCATACATGCGTCAGCACACATATGAAATATTATAAGTAAAATGGTGGAAAAAAATAAGCAAGATGGCAGAAAAATGTATGTGCCTCCATGTAAGTGAATGCTGAATGCTCTACACGGCTTTGTGAAGTTCGAAACATAGTAAAATTAGAGGAATGTGAAAAATACAAACTATTGGAATTTATATTACCGTACAATTAAAATGGATTTAACCAGAAAAATATTGCATGCTGAAATTTCGGACCATAAAAAAAGTCTAAAACCTTTAATTTAATACATTAGGCAAGATAAATTCCAGCATGAAAATTTTTCCTTGTCAACCCATTTTTTTGTATATTCTCACTGCACTATTATGTATAATATCTTAGATAGTCGTAGTAAACCAAATTAAAATGATTTTCATATGTGGTTAAATCTGTTGTAACTTACAACTTGTAACTTAAACAGTTATAGAGTACAAAATTTAACGTTTTGAATTTTTAAATTATTTTATAAAAATAAATTTATAAAATGTCTAAGAAATCTATCAGGATTCTAGTTAAAAAAACCATTTTTTTAATAAGCAGGATTTATTTGAGCAAGTAATGTATTTTACGTATTTTACTTAAGACCATTTCTCCAAATCATTTAAAGCTCAAAAGCCTCATCGAAAATCATGAAAGAATCGTGAATTTGGAGCTTTTCCTCAAAAGTTTTTCATGCGAATTTAATTGCTGGTTTAGATTTCAAAAATACAATAGACTATCTCACTGAGATTATGGGTTCGATATCGGCGAAAATAAGCATGAATCGTGCAATTTTTCCCCAAACTGCTCCGATTTTAATAAGATGATGGTAAAACCTCTAGCCAATAGTCAATATCGCCAAATTTGATAAAAAATCCGCATTCTTATTAAGTTATCGATAACTGAAAATGTCAGGTTTTTCATTTTTAGACTTTTCTTACGACAAGCCATAAACAAATGAAAATAAATAAGAGTGTTTCCTTTTCTTTTAAGATATTTCTTTAATTTTAAAAAAAATTTATCTTTTAATTTTAAAATTAATCTTCCACTTTAAAAAAGTGCTTATGAGGAAACATGCTAATTTCCATCATTAAATTTTTTTGTATTAAATTATAGTTCTATGCTGATTGCCTATATATATTCTATATTATTATATACCAATAAGCAAACGTCTGTATTGATTTGCCTCTGCTTGAATATTTCTTAAGCGCTTTTACTAAATATCGGTAACGATTCTATAGTAACGCTGTATCTAGACATACTCCACAAGATTTATCTGCGTTAGCCTTGTTACTCTAATACAGACTCAGCGTAAAAAGCGCAATATGGACAGAGACTTAAGTATTCTTAAAAGATGCTCAAGCATTCTCTAATAGAATAATCAATGTCCCTCACAAGACAACTCATATATTGCAAGCCGATTTCGCGAATGACGCCTTCTGTCTTTGCAATCTTCAAATGATGTCAATGCATCCGCTCGTTGAAGCATTCATTTTAACTAACATTATGCTGCTATTTTACGATATTGCAAGAAAAATTTCCGTATAATCTCTACGTACCAATGCACACTAAATACAGTCGCAATCTGTGGAACTTAACCAGCCATTGGCCTGTATTTGAGCGAATTTCTGAACACACGCAAAAAAAATCAAAAATATTTATTCATAATCTCTTAACAAATGCGTTTCATGAGATATCAGCCCGTATATCTTATGTAGAAACTATTAATATTGAGTTTACACGATATTGACAATGTACACAGTGCTCAACAGGCCAAAAAGAGTAAGTTCAAAGATAACAAATAAGGATTTGTCTAAAATATTACGCAAAAAAATTGCATTATAAAAAGATGGTGGACAAAGTCGGGCGCTTACCACTTAGGAAGGTATGAAAAATAGATGTTGGCCGATTCTCAAGACCTACCCAATAGGCAAACATTATTTCATGAGAATCGGTCCAGCCGATCTTCGTAGGAGCTATGTGGTACTAACATTGTGACACGTGGACATCTTATATATAAGATAAGATATAAGATATACAAATAAGGAAGTCTGTAATGATTTGCCTACGCTTAGATATATTCTTGAGGGCTTTTATTAAATATAGGTGCAAAATTATGGATATATTTTCATACTCTTATCATGAACTATCAAACATATTTGTTTGATATGTCAACTTTTAAGTGGATTTTATGAAAAAAAAATTTGCCCCACACAATATTTGCCGCCAATTTCAAATTGCAGGCGAATTCGCCTTTCTTTCTTAGTGCAAAGATTCCGACCCCAACTTTTTGCGAAGATCTGTCTGCACATGGTAAAGCCATCGGTTGTCACATTTTTTAAACATTTTTGCATTCTGGTGTTCAGAAAAATTCCGTCAAAAATACGTTTTTAGGATCACATGAAGTCTGCAAAAATTTGGTCTCCAGCTTATATTAGCGAATTATCTGCAGAAACTAGAAATATTATAGTTTTCACAGATCTTGAAAATTTGTGGTTAACAAACCCAGCAAGGATAAGAATATAACACTTGAAAAAAAAGAATTCGTATGCATGTAAATTTTTTTTTTCAAGAAACTTTTCTGAATACAAAGATTGGGTCATCTCTTTGCCAAAAATTGGGTTTTCCTAATTTTATAGTCTCAGAAAAGGTAACTACTGTATTGTGGCGTGGCTTCTAGAGCTACATCGAACTAAGGTTTTTCATTGCGAGATGTGGCAATTTACAAAGCAAAAGAGATATCGACTCGAGAGCGCAAAGCGGCGATGATTCCAGGAAATTTTGTATCAAGGTAATAAGTTGAGAAAGGGCTCGGTTTCTGAAAAGACAAGCTAGTAGTGTTTGGGATCTTCGAAAAGTAGACGCCATCAGAGCAAGCTACTTAGAAACGTATTACATAAAAAGGCAATAGTAAGAGGCTGCGAACCTGAAAAAAAAAAATTTGGATGTCTTCAAATAGCTACTTACCCCTTCAGTGGTTTCCAAACCCCTGGTAAAATTCACAGATTAAAACTTTATAGTATATGAACATAATCTCAAGCAAGACTATCAGCTTCAAGTAAACGACTAAGTTGTGGGTTCCCAAAAATGTTAGCATTGCAGTACAAAAAATCACAGCTTGTCAGAAGTTAGAACATAACCCCAAAAGGCTCTAATTAAACGACATAGTTTGTGTATCAAAGGTCGAGCAGATCGTAAATGCCGCCCCGAAGATGTTTTCAGGACTAGGCTAATACGAGACAATATATTTACCATAACCAAATAATGCAAAATTGTTCTTGGAGTCTCTTCTGAAAGACCGTTAGGCATTCCTAACTTTTGCCTAGATCATCAGGATATGCTGATTAGTTATCTTAACACAAGATGCTAAGTGGTTCATCAATGAGTTTATTTGCTTTGTGTGTGACCGTTGACTTCCTCATTAAAGAGTCTGGTTTAGAATTTGACATGAGTCTGACAGATTTGAGTAAGTTCCTGAAGATTGGTTTCTTTCACAGAGCTTCCTTATAAAATATTTCATCAATTCCAATTCATCAAGATGAAACGAAAAATGACTACACGCTTTATCCTCCATTGACTGGAACGCCATACCTTCGTTATAAAACAAAAATTTCGTTATGTATTACAATTTTTGAGAGTAGTTCCAAAACTAAGCGACTAGTTGTCATACTTACTGACAGATGAACTTGTCCTTGTCAGCAAATTAGCAAAAACTCAACATACCATATTTAAGGGTATTTCAAGCAGATAAAAACGCGAGATAAGCAACAGCATCCTGGGAGGAAAAAAAAAACTTCTGCTTTCTCGGAATAGTTTGATTTACAACTCGACGGACGCAGTGAACAAAAAAAAATTCCAAGAAAATAGGAAAACAAACAAGGACTTTTTCTTCAAGTGGCTGACTATGTCATGCTGTTTTGATAAAGAGTTTGCTTTGATCAATTATTATGTAATGCTGTCAAGTTAAATATAAACAGGCGAAGGATGTGCCATTAATTAGTTCCATCACAAACACGCGCGACACAAGAGAGCCCAGAGAAGAAGAAAAGGACGAAAACTACGACTACAAGGTAACAGACTCCTGAAACGTGCCACAAAAGGTTGCAACTTTGTGGGACCTCTAGACGTGATCCGGTTTACGATGTGTGGCGGCACTTACAAGCAATTATTCTTATGGTGACGTCATTAAGCGACCATTTTAAATGCGTGATAAAAACTTTGTCCAATGCGGATTCAAAACTAGTTGCTTTTGGGTAACCCATAAAAAAAGTTCGGGACGCCGTAAATCCAACTGCATCTTTAGTCGAAATCAAACGTCTTTAAAGTATTTATGAGCTATAAAAAGCATTTACGAACACTAAAGTTAATTTTTGCTTTAATCGATTTGAAAGCGTAAAATCTTTTATAAAGCAAACTTGCAACAAAATTGGGGACAACGTAGCAGGACTGCGTCATAAAACTGTAGTGATAATGCTTGGTGGATATAAGATATATATAGTAAGCAGTATTTGGCAACCCTTTTAGTGATTTTCTTAAAGAGTCTACATTTTTGTAAATAAACTTTGGTCACACTAATTTGATAATTGTTTGAGGGAGAATTAAACAATAAACTTTTCTAAGTGCCTATTACATCTTTTTTAGAACTTAGAACTATCTGGGGAGAGATTTTGAGTGTGGTTTGAAACCAAATCTCTACTAAAATCCATAGGTCCAACTGAAATTTCAGAGGTTTAATTTTTTCGACAATTTTTTCCGAAAGTTTAAACTTAAAGAGAGAGATTCTACTATTCAAAAATAATTTTAGTACATTTAGATCAGTGGCGGATTCACAGGGGTGATTTGCGGGTTCAGACTCATCCAAAAGTTTGAAAAGTGGGTTGAAAGTCTTTTGCGAGGTCAGGTAACGTACTCTTTGAAGTGAAGAACACCCCAAAGACCAAATCCTAGATGCACACCTAATTTAGACACTGAAGTATTTAAATATATGAAAAAAATCAACTTATTATTGGATAAGTCAATAGGTTAGGTTAGGTTGCACCGGTGAACTCCTAGAAGGGAGTCACACATAGACTGCTTAGTCTTGAGTGGCACCGAAGATAAATCAATAAGTTTTGGCATATTTTGAATCATTTCGCTTTTAATTTCTGATAAATAAAGTTGTTCCGACTTTCGTATACCCTTAAGCTTTGTATTGTACATCAAACTTTTATCATTGAGATAACATTAAAATCTTAAGGCTGCTATGAAACGATTACAATCAACTTTGACCTAGGTCTTACTCCTAAAAACTTTTGAATGCCAAATTTGGGATTTCTTCATAATTATGTTCGGAAAACTTTTTAGACCAATAAGTTGTGTATAGTTAATCGATTTCAGCTCAATTTGTTATAATGCTCTGGAACATTAAAAAACTACCGAATCTTTATAGAAAAACGACAAATTGAAATGAGAAAATATTTAACCAAGCGTTACCGTAGAGCCTCCTGTAGGAATTATATATAGGTATGTTTATTAAAAATCTATTTGAAGCATAGTGCTTCGTAAAATTTCGTAATTCCTATTATATTACGATATCTGTCTAAGTAAATTAGTTATAAACTAGTTATTTTAGGGGGCTCTTTACTTCGCAGTGTATAATTATCAGAGCTCCAAAAAGACTGTCCATCCATTTTTCCAACTTTTGGGAAAAAAAGGTTGCTTACACCCTTAAAACTTTTTGTATTTCTCAAGGTGTAAGGTAACGCCCTTATGGAAACTATATAGTAAAACCAAAAATAAAATTAACTTATTCCTCTTGAGAAAAATAACGGAAAATATCTCATTTAATGGAGCTTTTTGAGGTTATGTTGAAAATCTACCAAGCTTTGATTTTTTGTACTGAAACCCCAAAACCTTATGGCTAACATAAGTTCCACTCTGGGTTATCAGCGACTTTTTTTTATATTTTCGGTCTCACTGGAGATACTCTATAAAAGTACTTCGTTCAATGGGGTATCTGGGGATGTGTCAGATATTTCCACAAAAATGGATCAGAGTACGAAAACAAATCCGCATTTTTGAAGGTTTAAAATAATTTTTTCTATCCCCAAAATCTAAAAAAATTTCTTTCAGAGCGAATTTTTTGAGTCGGTTGTGAAGTGTCCGCTTTTTCTCTCGGACCATCTGAAAGCCCTATAACCAACGATTTTTATTCATATTTTATATGTCACCATAGATACTGCCTAAAGTAGCACGTTTAATGGAGATTTTGAGGTTATGTCAGATGTCTAAACTGTAGTTACGGAGCTCGGATTCGTATTAAGTGGCTCGAAATCCAAGTTCACACCAGTTTTTAGGAATTACGGGTACACACTCAAACGCCGATTACTATAGTTCTACGAACTAACAGTCAGGCGGACGGAATTTTTCCAGATATATTTCTATAAACAAATTAATCACAACGACTTCTCCTTACCTATATAATGAAAATATAATAGTATTTCCTTTTATACAAATTTAAGTGCATTATCTTGGTACCTTAAAGTAAAGTGTATATGAATTCGCTATAGAAGGAGTTAGTTTTTACGAAAAGTACAATTATTACTGAGAAAAGTTGATTATAGCCAAAAATTCGTTATAGGAAAAAAAATCGTTGAGGATTTTTTTAGAAAAGTTTGACTGTGGCGATTTGAGCTACGACCCACAAATACCATGAAAATCGGAGATAATCGCAATATAGATTATCTCCGATTTTCATGGTGCTATTATAATGACGTTATAAATTAGTTGATATTTTGACGTATTTTACATTATAATAAAAATTTTGCCAATTATTATAATTTTCCGACGGCTTCTTAGCTAGATTACAAATATTTTTCCTTGGAACCTTAAAGAAAGTATGCTTTACTATGAATATAAAGATATATATCTTTAAAGAGAAAATTTTGTTTTTTTGAAAAGTACAGTCATTATTATGAAAAGCTAGTTACAGTCAAACATTCGTTATAGGGAAAAGTTTGTTAAAAGAAAATAATCGTGAGTTTTTTGTAGAAAAGTTCTACTGAGGCGATTTGAGCTTTGACTCTAAACACACATTACGAATATATCAGAATTTTATGGTCCTTTTATAATGACGTCATGAATTAATCAATATTTTCACGTATTTTGCACTAAATAAAGCAGTAGCTTTGGGGATGTAGCTAAAAATATAGATTGAACAGTATTTCGGGTAAAATAAAAAAAATAAAATGGATCAAACTGCAAATATAAGGAATACAAGGCTTTAGTTAGCTCCAAGATGTAAGCAGAAAATCAAACATCTATATATCAACAGTTTTTCTGCTACTGAAAAATATATTGGATATAATTTTAGGAACATTTTGTTAATAAAATTTTTATGAAAAGTTTTTTACTGAAAAGTTAAACTGAGGCGTTTTGAGACCCGACCTGTACGTTATAAATTAATCGATATTTATATTTTCATGTATTTTACAACTAAATAAACCAAAGCTTTGAAGTAGTAGCAACTAAAATAAATTGAAAATCATTTCGGGTGGAATAAAAAAGTAAAATTAATCCACAACCTGCACATATAAGGAATCCTAATCTCAAGATGATTGGAAAAGTTTCGATTCCGCCCTATGCTCCACCTAGGAGCGGCCGCAGTAGTGAGGAACAGTACAATCTCAATCTACCTTAGCCTAGGACTTATAAATCTCCAAGATGTAAGCAGATAAAGAGTCATCTTTATATCAACTGCATTTATGCTGCTGCACAAATTCTTGGAAGTAATTTTCGGGAATCCACTCTCTGTTCCTCTCTCTGACATACAGTAAACATAATAGAACACTTTAAGGCACAGAGTTAAAAAATATTAAACTACTTAACTAAATTTGTGAAATTACACAGAAAAAGAAATCTTGCCTCTGAAAGCAAAATCCTTTTAGGGATGAAGGCAGACATTTTTTTATCACATGTCTTCATATTCCTGTTCAAAATAATAAATGTAATTTTGGGATATCCGTTCTCTATAAAAGAACACTTTAAAGTACAGAGTTTCAAAATATTAGACTGCTTCAAGAAACACATAAAAATAAATCTTGCCTCTGAACACAAAATCTTTTTACGGATGTAACCAGACATCTCTATATAAACTGCTTTTAAGCTTCTGATGTAATTGGATGTAATTTTAAGGAATCCCCTGTCTATTCCTCTACTTGTTAGATTAGATTGTTACAGATTGTGAAAGAAGAATTGAAAATTGTAAAATTACACATAAAACGAAATCTTGCCTCTAAACGCGAAATCTTTTTAAGATTACAACATACTCACCGCGCACTATCATTCACAATTGGATTTATCCAACAGTTTGTCTAATTTATATAGATTTGTTAGTATTATTTTTTGCTTATTCCTTTAAAGTGCTGCATTTATTGTAGATTTTTTTTGTTTTTTAAATCAACTAGGTTTGTCTGTTTGTTCAGGTATTACTAACCAGACACATACTTGGTTTATGCTTTTGTTGTTGTTGTAAATTTATATAGAGCTTTAGACCATTTTATGTTATGCTTGAAAACGCCAATTTTGTGTATTTTTGTTTAATGTGTAGTCTCAATAATTATCTCATGTGTATCCAAATCCGGCACAGAAAATTTCATCGGTAAGTAGTCATCCGCATGCATATGGGCCATTTGATTAACCTCCAATTGCGCACGCTCATTATCCTCATGGCACTTGGCTTCATGCTTTTCATAATCGGTAAAAGAATCGAAAATGGCACGGCAGACCATGCACTCAAAAAAAGTTCTACAAAAGGTTAGAGGTTATTATAACATATGGTAGTTAGTATACCATATAGGCAGAGTACTCACGGTTTCTGCTCAGCCTCGAGACGCTCACGTGCGAGCGCCGTAGCCGCTTGGATTGAAGCTGGTATGTCCACATCAACGCCCTCCTTGATGTGCGACTGTAGATGACGTTTAAAGTTGGACATTTGCGTAAAGCCCTTTTCACAGTAGTTACACTGATACGGCTTGGCATTTAGATGGCCCAATTTGTGCTTCTTCAGATTTACTAGCTGCGAGAAGTAGCGACCGCAGCGCTGGCAACGGAAGGGTTTCTCGCCCGTATGTGTCATTTTGTGTCGCTTCATATTGCTCTGCTGGGTGAAGGATTTGTTACAGAAGTTGCACTGATAGGGCCGCTCGCCGCTATGCACTGCAAAATGACGTTGCAGGTTGACAGCCTGTGCAAATGCCTTGGTACAAATATTGCACACAAAAGGACGCACATCGTTGTGCACCTTCATATGGCGATCCAGATTGCCGCTGTTGCAGAAGCTCTTGGCGCATAGCTTGCACTCATAGGTAGTTTTGTTATGATTATGCACCTCCTGGCGATGTAGCGTCTGATCGCGTTTGCTTTTAAACGTCTGTGGCAAAGAAAATGTTATGAAATTTTACACAAAATTTATCGTATGTTTTTGGGGGCAACTTACGCGGTCGCAGCGCTTGCAACTAAACTGATTTACCACAGTTTCATCGAAATCTACCGCAATGGTCGCCATTGTGCCTCGCTGCTACCACATGGATATGTTGCGGCTACTGCTGCTGCCAACAAAAAGGCGTTTAATTTAGAATGTAAAAAAATTAAGACTGAAACTTACTTTAAAGTCTTAATTCTGTAATAGAGCAAAAATTCTCGCGTCGTATGGAAAAGTCATATGGTACTGCTTTAGAGTGACCATGCCGCATCAAATGTCAAGCAGCGCATATTATTTGCCCTCTTTGCGCTCGTTCGTATTTTCGTTCTCTTTTCGTTTGTTTTGCAAATATTCGCAGTTTTGATAAAAATATGTAAACATAAAATAAAACAGCTCCATTTTGTTAAATTTATTATACTTCCAATTTTGTTAACTACTGCCAAACTACACATCGATATTATTATCGATAACACTTTTAGTGCTGCCAGCTGTCGTGACTCAAAAGTAACACAAATTTTTGTAAAAGTTGGCAGCGCCTGCCAAATGTTGCTGACTTGTTTGGTACATAAGTTTTTTGTTTAAGTCCAACTGCTAGTTTTAAAACATAAAAGCCTTGATCTTTGCTTATTGCTACGGAGTACAATGGCCACCTACTCCAATCAACACTGGCTGCTCTCGCACATACGCAATTCGTTCATCTCCACCGACGACACGGGCATGTGCGAGACAGTCATGCTCAGCGATGACATGCCCAAGCATTATCTGCGGAAATTTCAAGCTCCCACCACTACTACGGATTCCTATCGCCGCAAGGCTCAAGCACCACAGCGCAAATCATTGCCCAATACCAGCAGAAGCAGCTTGGACAGCAGTTTAATGCGTCCACCGCCACCACAATATGCTACGCAAAGAAATCTAGATCCACCGCTGCAAGAGGTAGACTTTATCTGCTACCCTGGTCTAGATCTAAGTGACGACGAGGATTTGGATATGTCCACGCATTCGTTTGATATACAAATGTATCCGGAGGTAGGCGCGCATCGTTTTCGTTCAAATACCGCGCAAAAACTTGAAAAACTGGAAATAGCCAAACGCAAGGCGGCGCGCATTAAAAGCATCAACTATAACGAGGAAGTGCAGCCGCCCGAGCATCAAGACTTTTTTATGCGCAAGACTGTGCCGGAAAAACCGCGGCGGGAGGATAAGCAAATACCCGCCACAGCTAAGAAAAAAACTAGCGAGGATGAGCTCTCCGACGAGGGCGTTAAAAGCAAGCTAAGCGAGCAGCTGGCCAATAGCCCTAAGCAGATGAAAAATCATTTTGTGGAATATGCACGCTTTGATGGCACCTCACAGGTGGGCTTGCAAACCAAACGCATTAATGTATACTTGAGCATGCTGCCAGAGCCGGATCGCAACTATCCGCTTAAAATATGTGTAATATCCACTGCCAAAATCATAGAGGTTATAGGTTTGGTTTGCTATAAGGCCACCATGCAATATCCGGATGTGCCACTTAAGTCCATACGCCACTATGCGCTCTATATGACGGAGGACAACGATGATATGGAGGATTTTCCGCCGCTGGATAATCGTGAGCCTTGCTCCAAATTTGGTTTTTCGCATTTGACGCTAGCCGAGCGGCGGCCATTGGCGCCGGTAACGCGCGTGGACTATCACAATCATTTGGCCACCAAGTCCATGACTTCAGAGGAGGATAAAGTAAATCTGGCCGATGCGGCGCTGCGTGCCTTAGAAAATATTGAACTAAATGGTGGTGTAGCCGATGCGGGCAATGGCGGCAATGGACGCGATCATGTCAGAGAGTACGAGGAGCGCATGCTAAGCCACAATGAAATGCTAGAGGCGCCCGTGTTTCGCAGCTATAGACTGACCATTATAGACAAGCGTTTCTTTAAATATGATGTCACTTTGGGTGTGTCCGGCGATCGCATTGAAATCGATCAGCACAAGAACGCCATGTTCTGGACACAAAAGAAAGCAATATGCACGCCCATAGACTCGGTGGCGCACTGTGAGATTGTAGAGAAACGTCAGTTAAAAGCGCTGCTGCGCATCTGGCTGAAGTCCAACTCCTCCAGCATGTCTTCCATATGCACATCGGCGCCACAAAACGCCAGCATGCCGGCGCTAAATGCGGGCAGCAGTGAAAGCGGCGGCAGCGCTGGAGCAGGCACAGCGCACTCACCCAGCAGTCCGGGACACTATCCACAGCAGGCAGCGCCGTTTGGACTCTTTGCGGGATTACAGCAGCATCAAAGTAATTTACGCTTCAAGCATTATGACTTTGATACGGATGTGCATACGGCGGAGCAGATTTACAATAAACTCAAATGCATATTGGAGATGCGACATAGCGACATAAGACGCGAGTTCCTACATCAACGTGAACGCAAGCACGAGAAGCAGCAGGCCAAAAAGCAACTGAAATTGTAGTATTTGTTCCTATGGCAGGCCTGCTGCCTGGTGGAGCTTAATCTGTGCTGGACATGCGTTCAGAATGACTACTAATCGTATATCGTAGGCTGCCCATTGGCGCCGAAGATTGGCTAAAGTAGCTGCCGGAAAAGGCATATAGCAGTTAGCATATAGTATGTATTAGTTACTAACTAAAGAATGTGTTACACATGCTTAATAGCTATTAAGTATTTATTGAAACAAAACAAAAACAAAAAAACCACAGCACTAAGTTTAAACAATCCTAAAATGCAATAATAAAACCACAAGAAAGTTAAAATGAAGATCAAGGCAAAGCGCCCGGACAGTAATGCTATGTTTACACTGCCAAAGATGTCGCAAGTAAAAAGTGTTTAGCTTGGAAGTGAAGCCAATGAATAATGAACTAGTTCGTGTTTAAGAACGTAGAAGCGGAAGTTAAAAAAAATGCAGTTTTGTGATGAGAGTGAAATGTTTTTACCCTCCGGTTCCACTAAGGACTATGCAGTCTATGTGTGACTACCCCCCAGGGATCAACCGGTGTAACCTAACCTAACCTAAAATGTGTTTAGAAGAGCAGAAATAAAATCCTGTCAAGAAGAATGCTGGCAAGTGACACAGTGTCGGTAATCCAACGCAAAAGAATTTAAAAAATTCCACAATTGGAAAAATTTTTGTAGAGCTCCGAAACTCGCGCGTTACCCTAAATAATGAGAAAGTATTTTGTACGGTTAACAACTTTACAAATTCCGGGTATGCTTAAACTATTTTTATGAATTTTATTACTAAAATGGCGTGGGAAATTCAGTTGAAAATTTTTAATGGAACGGAATTAGAATTTTAAACAATAAATTGCACTGCACCGCGAAAAGTTTCCGTTGTCTAAACCGATTCCAATGTCAACCCTTTCATTTATTTAATTAAAAGACCAATCATTTCTTTCGTAATTGTTAAAAACTAAACGTTAATAATAAAATAAAAATATACGACTTTTTTTTGTAAATGATGTTCATTCAAGCTACAACTTTTTGAAAATCTTTTCCAAATTGGTTTTTCTAAAGTTTTTTTAAATCCAAAAAATTGGATTTTCGCAATATCTTAAAATCCGATCGATAAATAAATTTTTCAACTGTATTTTCGTTATTGGCTAAATAAATAATTTAATTAAAGACACCGCTGTTCGGATTCGGCTATAAACTGTAGATCCCTGTTCTCTTCGAACAGATATTAATTGATATTCCCAATTATATATATATTTTCGGTTTTCCACGCTATTTTATAACGAAATTGTCTTAAAAATGTAGAGCGTTTTTTTGAGTGAACCAAGTTATTAACGAAAAAGAAAATTTATATTTTGTTTTAAAACAAATTTTTTAAAGCTTCCAGCTTGTAATGATCGTGAGTGAAATCGTGATTTTTACTACAAAAAATGCAGTGCCCCAAAAGAATTTTTTAAATCTGTTGCTTATGTATGATCCAGAAAATCCCCCAAGACGCGAAAGAGTTAGTATTTTGTGTTCAATTAATAAAAAAATATTTGGAAATATTTTATTTTCTTTTATTTTATTTTAACAAAATTAAATATAGTATTTAATACTAAACTTAATACTAATTTACTGAGCACTAGCAACTGGGGCCTTCGACTGGAAAGATTTTAATAAGCCGCCACTTCTAAGAAAACTGGAAATTTTTTACTTACTGCAAAAAGTTTTTCAATATCAAATAATTTTATAGCATGCAGAACATGCCTAAACATTAAATAATGTCGAGGTTCTCTCGGAAAGCTTAGCTACTGATTTAGTATTTTGTGATCAAGTTATTTTAAAAACTAGAAATATAAGAACAACTTTGATGTTTTGGTATAAATAACTTTCATTTCTAAAAATACCGGTTAAAAAGAATAGAGCTTCCTGCGAGACGGCAAAAAATGTTAAGATACGAGAGAAGAGCATAAAATTTCTAAAATCACAAAATTTCCGCAACTACCAGTCACCAAACTAGTATTTCTTAACTAAATAAGATAGTCTTCTTTATCTATAAAAGCTATAAACTGTTGATCCCTATTCGCTTCGAACAGTTATTAGTAGAAATCCCTATGCCCATCCTATATATATAGTGTACCAACACAACAAAACCAAAAACATCGATAATCGAAAATACGTTGGCCGCGAAATTTGAAAAGTCGCCTTACTTTTTGAACACACTTCGTATATCTATAGAAGAATACTTAAAGAGAGATGAAAAAACCGTCTTAGTTCAAATTTCAAGCTATTCATTGTTTTATTTAAAAGTGTATCTATCCATACGTAATAAAAAATCATAAATATTTATACAATTTTTGTTATTTAATAAAAAAAAATTTAAATTAAAAAATACTTGCTAATATTTGTATTTATATTTTAATATTTGCGATTGGAAAGCAAACAGTGCGGGGGGTTAGAGTTATTCTATATACATAAATCAAAAGTCGTGCAATAATCGAATCTTAAGAAGATTTGCTTCGGTTCGATTATTGTTCTTTTCTTCTCAACCATCTATGATGAGCGCAGTTCATCCAAAAAAGTGTTAATTACAAAATTTCAGGCTTTAAAAATGATCTATATTAAATTTTAGGCAAAAGTTGTGTTCGAAAGTTTCTAAGAAAATTTTGTTTTGCAGAGTTTGCTTATTACTATTTGAATGTTCGCCATTCAGTGATGTTTCGATATCGGTCTTGAAAATATAAAAATTTAAAAAATAACTGCCTGAAACCGCTTATAGCAGATAACTCTCGGGCAGGACAACGATTGTCACCTTCAATAGTAATTTTGAATTTTTCTTAACATTTTTTTTGGAACTAGTATCTCGTCGGGACGGGTCTTTGGTAAGATGTGGCATGATTTTTAAAAATTGCAGCTTGATTTGTAAAGCTTAGCTTATAGGATGGGGTCATCGAATAACTAAACTATGTGGAGACTTGAAACGGACCACCGAAACCGAGTTACCTTCTGTGACTTAACCGAAACAAATTTTCTTTTTAAATCCCATCTCTTGTTAGACTGAAAAATTATAAATTCTGTTTTAAAATACCCAGCAATTGCAAATATATGTTATGCCATTCCGTCGGGCGGTGTAAACCCAGTACAAGACCAAAACTATACTTTGGGAAAGATCATGAAGGATCCTCAGTACGTGACTATGAACATTCAAATTATCTTTTCTGGGTCCATCTCTGGTAAGCAATATTTTTCCGATGGAAAGCAAAATTATACCTATCACTCCGTGAAGTAGTGCAAATGACGGTTCATGACAGATCCTCAGTGCGTGATTGAGAAGAAAATATCTGTGTGTCTGTGTCCATCTCTAGCTTACACTAAAAATGATGTGATGCTAAACTATAAGGCTGCGTATGGCAGTGTAAACCCAGTATAACTTTTTGAAAGATCGTGACAGAACCTCAGCACAGAATTGAATATTCTTCTCTGTGCCCATCTCTAGTTTACATTAAAAATTATTAATTAGGCCACTGTGATGCAAAATTAAGCGGCTGCGTAGGACAGTGTAAACCCATTATAAGATAGCGCCACACATTACTTTGTGCGAGATCTTGACAGATCCTCAGCACGTAATAGAACAGAATCGTAAATTCTTCTCTGTGCCCATCTCTAGTTTACACTACGAATTAAATATTCTGCCAAGGCGATGTTAAACTATGCGACTCCGTGAGGCAGCGTAAAACTAGTATAAAAACTTGCCAGACTTTACTTTTTGAAAGATCGTGATAGATCCTCAGCACGCGACTGAGCAGATTTGAATATTCTCTCTGCCCATCTCTAGTTCTTCCGATGCAAAGCAAAATTATACAAACCACTCCGTGAGGAAGTGCAAATCACGATTCGTGATAGATCATCAGTACGTGATTGAGCAGAATCGATTATCTGCCTGTTTGTGGCCTTTTCTAGCTTTCACTAAAAATGATTAAGGCAGTGTAAATCTAGTATAACATAAAACCGCGCCAGACTTTGTTAGAGATCGTGACGGATTATTTTCACTTGCAAACCTTGTATAAAACCGTGCCAGACTTTATTTTTTGAATGATCGTGACAGATCCTCAGCACGTGACTGAAAAGATTCGAATATTCTTCTCTCCGCCCATCTCAAGTTGACATTATTAATAATTCTTCCGATGCAAAGCAAAATTATAACTACCACTCCGTGAGGCAGTGCAAATCACAGTTCGTGATAAGTTCGTGATTGAGCAGAATCGAATATCTGTTTGTGTCTTTCTCTAGCTTACACTTAAAATGATAAATTTTGCCACGGCAATGCCAAATTATGCGGCTCCGTGAGGCAGTGTAAACCTAGTATAAAAACGTGCCAGACTATACTTTTTGAAAGATCGTGACAAATCCTCAGCACGTAAACAGCAGTGTAAACGTAGTATAACACAAAACCGCGCCAGACTTTGAGAGAGATCGTGACGGATTATCCGCACTTGAATGAGCAGAAATTAATTCTCATCTTTGTGCCCATCTCTAGTTCACACTAAAAATGATAAATTCTGCCGTGGCGCTGCTAAATTATGCGGCTCTGTGAGGCAGTGTAAACCCCGCCATAAGACCAGCCCCAGACAGACAACCCAATTAACTACACATTTGAGAAAAAAAAATCACCATGTGCCACACAGACTATAATTTACCGTAAATTGTGCAATTGTTTTGTAATAGAATCAACAACAAAAACAACAACAAACTGCATATTGACACTGAAACTGAGTGAACTTGAATTGTCATATGCCACAATTTAGTTCCGCATTGGAACTGCCGCCCCCTTAAGTATTGTGCGTTTTCGACGCGATTTTCTAGCTGTTAGCACCGCCAGCGCGTTTTTTGCCGCGTTTTACGTTTCCGTTTTTGTATGAGCGTGTGAATGAGTGCGCGTCTAAGTGAGCGAACGAGTGAGTGAGCGAGCAAGGCGACTGACATTGCAGTTGTTTGTAATCAAACTGCAATTAATCTAACGGTTGTATTGTAGTACGGTTTGTTTTATTTTTAGTTTACAATGTCGACGACGACGACGGAGCTTATTAGCAGCTGTTTTTTTTTCTGTTTTGCTTTACAACAAACATTTTAAAGTGCCGTTAGCTAGTTAAAGTGCATTTAAAGGTTGTGGGTAGTAAGAAAAAAAAAATAATAATTAGATATGTTTTGGTTTGTATGAGTTCTCTGGGAAATACACTTTATATTTTATTTGCTTTGACTCCGGTTGGAGTAGGGAAGAATATACCCTTTAGACTTGGCTTATTAGTGTAATTAGGATATTTGCGATTAAAAAGGTTAATATAATAAGTCTTTGGATATAAAGGTATGTATGGAAGCCCAAACCCTCAAAAAATATATTTATTCTACTTTTTATGCTCTATACCCAAAGACAGAACGGGTATAGTCGAAAAAATAACTAGTAGAAAAGTTACCTGTTTGTAGTAGTAGGCAACTAGAGAAAGCGTTATATAGTAAACATATTTATCTGTGTATTCGTAAGTACAAGTAGATCTCGGTATCATTTCCAGGCTAGATTAAACTAACTTGGAAAGTAGACTTCCTGTAATTATAAGGCGTCTCACCATCGTTTGGCGCTAAAGCTCTTTATGAGCTGAACAATATGCCTTTTTGTTGCTCGATTGTAGACTCATTCCAGTTTGTCAACTTGAGTCGTTGTATCTCCTTTTGCTTCGTCAATCCAACTCGATCTTCCTCTTGCTCTGTTGCAGTATGCTTTTACCTCCAGTACCTTCCTCGGCGCTCTTGAATTGTCCATTTTCATAATATGGCCTAACCGATTTGCTCTTTGATCTATCTTACAACATTTTTGCCCTTAATTTGTTGTTCCAGTTCATCATTCCATCATCTGCGCCATTTATTTTGAGTAATTCTGACTGATTTTAAATATCCATTTTATGCCCGCCTATATTTTTAACATGATTAGAGCTAAAGCAAACAAATTTTCGAGTTGGTTCCCTTGATGACCCCCTAAGTCTTGAACATAGTTAGAGCTGAAGCAACCAAATTGTCGAGTTAGTTCCCTTATGAAGTCACGGGGAAAAAAGTATATTTTATTTTTTCGATGTCGGAGTTATATTACATAGCACTTTGAAAAACCCAAAAGATATAATTCGGTATTCGAATCGAAAGTTTTTTTAAAGTTTCGAAGTACAATGCCCGCTTAGGAGCGATCAGAAAAAATTCCTTTTCAGGGCATAATTTATGCGTTTATGATGATGACTTAACCAAAAATCAGAGTATATCCAATTTGAGGCCCTATGCTCCACTGGAAGTCAAGGATAGCAAAATATTAAAGAATATACCAAAGCTAATGGTAATAATATAGGAGATCTTCGCTTGTTAAGTACTTTTTAGGCCAAGAACAAAAGGTGCATATAGTCTTCAGTTGTAAGAGAATATATTAAAAGTAAGACGCTAACTATCTTCTGCATTTAGTCGTGCATAAACTCTCCTATTCTGTCATTATAAAGGAGAAGAGACTGATGAACTAGCTTTTAATCCAAAACTTCAAGTAATCATAAGAATACTTTCCTATCACAAGTGTGAAGTAGAAGAGAGTTATCAAGTAGCCAATGATCCAAAACTTCAAGTAATTTCATAATTTCCTAACTCAAGTGTGGAAAAGCAATTAGTTATTCTGGTAATCTCTTCCTTAAGACCTGGTACATATTATAAGCTATTATGGATTGTAGAGCCATCCCATGAAGAGAGACAGTAGGTTAGATTAGATAGACTGCACGACGTGATTGATAGTGATGACAAAAAAAAAGCAAGCAAGTTAAGGAATGGCGGTTAGGGGAAGAGGTTGTAGTTGGGAGAAATAGCTATCAAAGGAGTCTTAATCATTCTCAGAGCATGGGAGCATTCATAAACTACGTGACTCTACAGGGAGGCTGAGAGGTTGCACGTTCACCATCACGATTTCTGCCGCAGCTGCAGAGATTGGGAAAAGACAGAAAGCATCCAACTCCTGCTATGCCGCTGGCCGGCGGTTCTTAGAAGACGAACCCAGTTTATGGGTAAGCTATTCTTTGAGAATCTGGGTAGTCTAGCCTAAGTGCCCATAGCGGAATTTGCTGCTTACGTCGGATCCTCAAAATGGTTCTGCAACATGATATACCTAAGCGATTAGGGATGTCCTGCAGTTTTTGATCCTCCTCCACTATCCTAACCTTTTTTTCAATTCCTGAGCTAGCTATACAACCTAACCTAACCTACAGGGGGTTCTGGCAAAGCGTCACGTGGCACAAACATTTTATGGAATACTGAGTCACAAGGGGAAGGAGGGGGTCTATTTTGACGAAAATCAGCGTCACGTAATTTTTGGATGATTCTCCTAGCTAGTGCGTTATAGAAGCTGATGTTGTCAAACTTCGGACTCGATTTTTTAATAGGAAGGCGCTGCAGTAACCCTTATTAGTAAAAGCCCATTTCAAGCTAAACATCTCCTAGAAAACTGCCATTTTGGCTGTTCTTTGAGCCATAACCTCGGTGAAAGACGCTGCTGATTGGCCTAAAGATATTTCATCTGCGCTTGGGCTGGGTGACCCAAAGGTTCTACAGTATTATCTCACTTTTAGATGAACGTTTGTAAAATCTGAAGCCAGAATAAAATTTGGAGGATCTAAAAGTTTTCAAGAGCTGCCCTCTTTGGAAGTGGTACATCAATCAGCAATACTATCCAATGCTTTTTTGTTATTTCAACACTGTGCTACAGCTAATAATATTTATTTTGTGCCAATGTCAATTGTGTAAAAAAAAAAGACTGTTGTGTTTATGCCGCACGAGATGTATAAGGTCAACTATGGATGCTGTCAGCGTGACTATATAGAGACATTTCACAAAGCTGGACATGAATCATCCCCACATCAGTTTTCTTTGTTGTTCTATCGCGCCCGAGTCGCATTAACTACACCCATAGGCGACGATCTCGTCGGTACTCCATTATGGTGCCCTTCATGGATACATTGAGCGAATGTCCTGGCTGTGGTATGTAAAAGCTCAGGAGTATATGAAAATCCGTCTCCGGCATAAAGGCCGGCAAGTTCTCCATTGCGCTTACATTATGGTAATACATTAAGCCCTGTAAGTAGTTGATTAATTGCACAAATTTTAGGCGGGTACATTTCGAAGAACTAACCTCTTTTATGGGACACTTTCTTACGTTAGTATTTCGTGCCATAGCATTATAGATGCTACCCACCAGTTTGTTCTGTATAACACCATCGTTCAAGTACTTGCAGCAATCGAAGTCGTACTCTATTAACTTGAAGTAGTTCTTTTTGGGAGGGCGTGGGACAGACAGTACAACTTTTAGCCATACATCCCGATGCGGTTCTGTTAGGACGGCGTCAAAACTAACATTATGTCGCTGGGTTGGTTCTATGGAGCAGTTGACACGGGTAACAAATGGAATGTCATTGACACAATCCATTGAGTGCCAGATGAGCTCATAACGAGGGCGCTAAGAAAATATTTTTAATGTATCCGTTTACGGACTAGTCAGGATACTACTTACACGTGCGTAGGAGCTGTATACTAAAAAGTAGGCAACGAGTAGGGAGTATCCGTAACTACGTTTAACTGCGTTCATGGCAAGTTCAATGTTTTTAAAGTATTAAAATCAAAACTGGAAAATTTTCGATCATCTTTTTTGGTCATTTAGAAATAATGTAGTTTTAATTGCTGCTATAACAGGGTAAACATAATTTTGAGCACTTTTATAGCAATAAAAAAGTATTTATTTATTAATTAATTGCTAAAAATAGTTAATAGATTAAGGTCGACGGAACAAAGTACTTGCTATTTAGTTAGGTGGGAAACGTTTAAAACAAAAACAAAGTTGACTAAATGGCAGACGGAGTAACTTTTTTTAAATGTCACATAGATTCCAAAAATGATTAACGAATCAAATTGAAAATTATTGTTGAGAAATTTTGTAACCCAAAAATAAATTATTATTCAGAAACAAAATACATCGAAACATTGACGTCGAAGATCCATGATCCAACAATTAGCAATTATGTCTCTCTAAAATGGAGAGCACGGGATCAATTTCTGTACGGTAGCTATATGAGATAGTCGACCAGTTTTGATGAAACTTCACACAAATGTGTAAAAGCTTCAATTTAATCAGATTGACAGATTGTTGTCCATAAAACTCTGGTTTTATTTTTATTTATACTTTTTAATTGCAATTTTAACATTTATTTAATTTTTTATATTTTACTATTAAATATTTACTTTTTACTATTTAAAAAAGAAAGGCCTCTTCAATATTTCCAAAAATTTCATTATTTTTACTTATTACTTAATAGCTTAAAAATTTACCAATAGAGTTAACTTTTTCTAGGGTTACGAAGATCCTATCCTATTCAAACGCGATACATTTCGGAAAGTTTCCTTACAAAAAATTGTATTAATAATGGACTAAAAAATTTTACGCTAAATTATTTCTGAAATTATTACAAATTATAGTAATTTTCTCGTTATTATTATTTTTACTGATATATAATTATTTGTCATTATTTTGCGATTAATTTTAAAACGATAAAAATAATATAGTATATAGAAAATAGCAATCAGCAAAGCAAACTGCGCCAAACAGAGTCCGGTGGAAGGTTCTTGTTGAAGCCCTAAGCTCCCTGGAGGAGAAATAAATGGAAAAATAAATATATATAAAAAAAAAATGGCGGACGTAAAGACGGGCGCGGTCGACTTTAGGATACCCTGTACCACTAGCTTGTAATAAAGTCCGATTTCTTCACAAAAAACCAAAAACAGAAGAATTTTTAAGCACAAATTTTTTTTTGACCGATCGTTCCTATGGAGCTATATGATATAGTTAACCGATTTCAATAAAATTTGACACAGTGCTTAAATACCTTAAAAAAGATATGAATGCCAAATTTATTTAAAATATCTTTACAAACAAAACACATCGAATTTTGTATAAAAACGTGTTTTTGGACCGATTGGTCCTATGGGAGCTATATGATCTAGTCAAATGATTTGGATTAAATTTAGTACAGTGCTTAGGAACTATAAAATACTCACGAATGTCAAATTTGGTCCCAATATCTTAACAAACAAACGAAACACAACAAATTTTGTTAAAAAATCGATTTTTTGGAAGATCGGACCTATGGGAGCTATATGATATAGTCAACCGATTTTGATCAAATTTAGTACAGTGATTGGGAACTATAAAAAACTTTCGAATACCAAATTTGGTTACGATATCTTCATAAACAATCGAATTATTCATCTAAAACGCTTTTTTTTTGTCGAGGTCGTCTCAAACACCCCCATGGGAGCTATATAATTTATCCCCGATATCAAAAAAATAAAATAAACTTGCCTCCTATGGAATAATATGGGATCTAATGTGAAAGTTTGGTAACTCTAGCTCTTACCATCTCTGAGATCTAGGCGTTCACACGGACAGACGGACATGGGTATATCGACTTCTCTATTCACCCTGATCATATTTTAGGTAACTTTGGGGTGTCTCCGACGTCTCCTTCTATATGTTACATACATTTTCGGCTTGCACAAACTTAATATACCCTTGGTACCATACGGTACAGGGTATAATAAATACATGATTTAGTCAAGAACCGATTCAGCGTGTTTTTAACACAATACGATATCTGAAACGCCAATTTTTTAAAAAGGATGTGCAAATAAAAAAATTATAATCCTTGAGAGTGGAGATAAGGATGACTCGATAATTGAGTATAATGAACGGGTACGGATAACAGATTTTATTACAAAATCCACTTTAAATAAAATTACAATAACATTTTTTAAGAAGAGGTGAGAGAAGTGAGAAGAAGGTTCTCTAACCTTGCACCATAAATTTTATTTGTTTGCTTCTTTGTGAGAAGATATAATAGTTCCTCTGGAAAAGCGCTGCTGGGAGTATTTTCTTTTATCCCAAAAATTAAGTTGCTTTTATAGTAAAATATTCTTATTAAATAAAACTTGACAAAACAATCATATTATTTCTTTTTTAGTCATGAAAAACTATAGCTATAGTGTATACCAAAGAGAACCATGAATTTCTCAATGCTCTTAATTTGCATATTACGAGTTCAATGATTTGCTTGCAGATAATTTGTTTATATAGTTTGTATATAAGTATTTAGGCTACCTTCAATTTTTATTTTCATTTTACATTTTATATCTGTATTTTGTTTGTTAATGAACTAAATTTTGCGCCAGAAAATGTGGGCGTCGAAACTAGAACATTTTCACACACTCGACTATATCAAGTGGGCCAAACTTATCAGCTAATTAACTTGAAAGTCTCAATGTGCATAATACAAGTGAATAATATATAGAAATGTAAATCGGATAAGGCGGTAAACGACAATGGGATACACTGCAGGTCACTGTAGACATTTTCCGGAAAAAAATATGCATGCTAAATCAAATAATTAAGTTGTTAGTTGCTTAGAAAAAACAGTTTCTTGAAACAAAGAAAATTTTAAGAAAAAAAATTAAGAATTTAAATTGTATCAGGAAAGAAGAACCGCAATTTCATTTATTCAACTAAACTAATAAAAAGGGCGTTCACGCTATAGCTAGTTGAGTTCTTGTGCAATGTTGCAATTCCTCAACTCAACAGCAACAGTGAATTCCTAATAATCTTTAAACATGCTTTGTAATAACATTTTATATTATAAAAGATTGTTTTCGTAAGTTTGACAATTTTTAAGTTTGATTTATAGATCGTTAATCTGGAAGAATCGCAAATTTATCAACTCAACTGATAAACTAACAAAAAGGTCGTTCACGCCTTAGCGAGTTGAGTTTTTGTGCAACATTGCCACTTTTCAACTAGACAGCAACCGTAAATATCCTAACAAACTTTAAACTTACTTTGTAAGAACATATTCTTTCATAAAAAGATTTTTTCCAAAATTGATTAATTTTGTTAGATATTATATTTTTTAGATGTTTAAATTTTATTAAACAATAACATGAAATTTGTTCACTAGTACCTAGAGAAGTCAGCTTAATCAAATTATAAGTCTATAACTATAAAAAGAAAAGCTAGTTTATAAATTTTAGGGTCATCGAGAAAAACTTTGTAAAAAAAGTGCTCTTTATGATAATTTGGGAGTTGAGGAACATGACAAAGCATATCTTTTTCTAAACACCGTTTTCGAGATTTTTTCGTAAAACATGATTTTGGGCACTTGTTTCTGTTATTCGTTAATATCTCGTGAATAAAATTTAGTATCGACATGAAAGTTTACTGGATCGATCGGTATTGATGTGTTCTTTACAGTGATTTATATGATTACAGATTAAGTAAAAATGATCGAAGTTGAAGGCAACCAAAGCCGAAAAAAACTGTGAAATTTCAGAAAATTTTTCAAAATTACACATTTTTGTTATTCTTTTTATTAACGATCTAATAAAATGTTTTCAAAATGAAGTTGAAAGCGACTTCTTTTACGAATAAAAGTGAACCATCAAAAGAACTGTTTTTCGTAGAGTTTATAATTCGACTGACGTAAATTGCATCGGATTTGTAAAAATTCTTAAAGTCTATGAGATCTATATTTTCAGTCAAATTATATTTGTTAAGCGAATAAAGGTACATTAAAATTTATATTTACTAAAAGATAAAAATGTCTTTTAAACGTTTAGAACATTGAAAAAAATTGTTTTGGTAGAGCGTAGAACTTGCTTCAATATTGGTCGAAAATATCGCCTTAAATTAGATTGCATTTGTAAAAATCCTTCAAATCGTTGAGATCTGAATTTTCAATCAAATTATATTTCTTAAGTAAATTGAGGCACATAAATAATTTTTTTCCTGAAAGATAAAACTAGCTTAAAAACGTTTACAACATTCTGAAGAATTTTATGTTAGAGCGTAGAAGTCGCTTCAAAATTGGTCTAAAACAATGAGTTAAATTAGATCATATTTGTAAAAATCATTAAACTCGATGAGATCTATATTTTCATAACTGTGTATAACCATAACGTCAAAATTCTTCTCAGGCTAATGACATGAAGTTTAGAATCAGTTAAGTTCCGAAAGCAAGGTGATGTTTGGGAATAATTTGTGACTTGCTGTTTTGCTTATTAAATCCGATTTTCATTGTACAAAAATTTGACATTTTTAACTCAACAAATTCAAAATGGCGGCTAAAAAATGGCGTCTTTATTCACGTCTGTACCCAGAACATCGTCACCGAATTTAAGTCCTCCAAATGTTTTTTTTTTATTGAATTAACTGAAATTCTCTATGACTTATACTAAATCAGAACGAGTTTCGACGAAAAATTACCTAAAATGAAGGGAATCGATTGCTGAAATTCTGTTGAAAAACATCGTTCCGAGAAATCTCGTTTAAAGTTTTTGGAAAAAACCTCATCGTGAGCGATTTTGGTACGTTCAATGAATATGCAGCTTTCATTTTTTGTAAAAAAAAACAATTTTCTCGACCAATTTTGAAAGAACCTCGATGAGATCAATAGTTTCAGTCATAGTAGATGCATATAACCATACTGCCGATATTCTTCTCAAGCTTTGTAAATCGGGTTTGAATCGATTCAATAAACTTAAAGTGAGAATTGCATACCAGTTGGTGAAAAGTTTGGGGTCTTCACCCTCTTCTGGTCTCCCAAATATAGTTATCCATACAGACGGACCTAGCTCAATCATCATCCGGTTTGCAATAATCATTTGATATAAGGAACTGCACCGCCACGCCTTCTTTTGTCTCTTGTATGCATTAGACACAATTCGCTATTCCCTTTCCCACATTGGGCTATAAATACTTACATATCTATCCATTGGTACATAGCACATAAGATAAGTATATAAACAATTGCCATGATTTGTGTGTAGGTTAGCTACTTACATAGTGGCTGGCTGTCTGGCCGGCTGGCAATTTACAAGGATGTCACTGCCACGCAATTCTCGAGACTTTGTCTCAGATATTGTCGCGAAAATCGAAAATCTAATTGAAAGCCAATAAAATGCAATAAATTAATTAAAAATGCATAAACATCGACGGACGACCTTGACATTGAAAATGAATGCCATATAAAAGCGACAACAACAACAACAACAACAAACAACAACGACAAACAACAACAAAAGTTCATATATGAAAGTTGCTAGAAGCGACAATCGCGAGAGACTTGGCACGCATTGAGCGCGATTTTCACTGCATGTAACTTATAGATACTTTTGTATATACTACACGTATCTATCTATCTCATGCCTATATGTAAACATAGAGATACATATGTATCTACACATATATTTATATATATACATACACATACCATATGCTAAAAGTGAGCGGCAATATTTGTCGTTGTCAATTTATCAAATGCATAAAATAAAATAATAGGCCTAGGCCTAGGTGCATAATTTAATGTCGCGTCGCGTTGCGTTTTTGTGCAGCGCGTTTTGAAGGCCGAATTTGTTTTATGCAGATTAATCACGATGACGAATAACCGCAATATAAAAATAAAAACAAAATCGAAAAACAAAACCCAAGTGGTCACTGGTCAGTCATTTTGTACACAGATGTTTGTCCGTTGTCACGCAACCAAAAGATACAAAATTCTGTGGTTAGAAGTCGCTTTCCGACTAAAGAAAACCCTAACCCTAGTTTTTTTTGCGTATTCCATTTGACGATTTCGATTTCTTTATACAAATATTTGAAATATTCTAGACTTAGAGGTAAAAACCTCTAAACAAAAATAGTGAAAAATTGGAAATTCGTGAGTATTATATGTATCTTAAACTGGAATTGATCCCCTTGACCCCCTCCATGGTATTGCTTTCATATGAAAAATAAAATTATCCAATAAAATTTGTGATGAAAAAATCAAGTGATCCCCCATCGCAAAAACTGCATGGAGTTGATTAAGCGGGTCTTTCTATGTAATAGTTTCAAAAAATCGTTTTTATACCCTGTACCGTATGGTACCAAGGGTATATTAAGTTTGTGCAAGCCGAAAATGTATGTAACATATAGAAGGAGACGTCGGAGACACCCAAAGTTACCTAAAATATGATCAGGGTGAATAGAGAAGTCGATATACCCATGTCCGTCTGTCCGTCCGTCCGTGTGAACGCCTAGATCTCAGAGATGGTAAGAGCTAGAGTTGCCAAACTTTCACATTAGATCCCATATTATTCCATAGGAGGCAAGTTTATTTTATTTTTTGATATCGGGGATAAATTATATAGCTCCCATGGGGGTGTTTGAGACGACCTCGACAAAAAAAAGCGTTTTAGATGAATAATTCGTTTGTTTATGAAGATATCGTAACCAAATTTGGTATTCGTTTAAAGTTTTATAGTTCCCAATCACTGTACCAAATTTGATCGAAATCGGTTGACTATGTCATATAGCTCCCATAGGACCGATCGGCCAAAATAACTTTTTAAAGAAAAATTCGCTATATTTCGTTTTTTAATAAAGATATCCTAACCAGATTTGGCGTTTGGAAATTTTTTAGACCACTTAAGCAATGTGCTAAATTTGAACAAAATCGGTTGACTATATCATATAGCTCCCATATGTCCGATCTTCCAAAAAACCGATTTTTTAACAAAATTTGTTGTGTTTCGTTTGTTTGTTAAGATATTGGGACCAAATTTGACATTCGTGAGTATTTTATAGTTCCTAAGCACTGAACCAAATTTAATCCAAATCGTTTGATTAGATCATATAGCTCCCATAGGACCAATCGGTCCAAAAACACGTTTTTTATACAAAATTCGATGTGTTTTGTTTGTTTGTAAAGATATTTGAAATAAATTTGGCATTCAGATCTTTTTGAAGGTATTTAAGCACTGTGTCAAATTTTATTGAAATCGGTTGACTATATCATATAGCTCTCATAGGAACGATCGGTCAAAAAAAATTTTGCTTAAAAATTCTTCTGTTTTTGGTTTTTTTGTGAAGAAATCGGACTTTATTACAAGCTAGTGGTACATGGTATCCTAAAGTCGTCCGCGCCCGACTTTACGTCCGCCATTTTTTTTAATGTATGTTGGCAACAGAACTTTAAAAAAATATATATTACAACTTTTATCCTACACATTTTCCTAAAAATATACATAAAATTTTCCTATTTCTTTTTAAGAAAATTAATAAATATAAAATACTTTTTTTTTAATATATATAAAATTATCCTATTTTCTCTTAAGAAAATTAATAAATATGAAATTTTCTTATTTATTTTCAGTTAACGAAGGTAAGTTAAAAATATAAAATTTTTCTATTTTATTTAAAAAAAATATGTAGGTTAAAAATAATGTAATATATTTTTTTTAATTTAAATATATAGTAATTTATTAAGTATTTTTTTAAAAATATATTGATTTTTTTGAAAAACATTCACTTTTAAAAACAAAATTTAAAAAAAATTATATTAATTTAAAAATATTTTTAAAAAAATCGTATTTTTTGTTACAATAGAAAAAATATGAGTATAAGTTCCTATAAGACCTGCAAGGACTAGAGGGCCGCATAAAAAAAAACATAGGGTTTCAAATTTGTTTTAATATAAAATATTAACAGATATCATATGGTTAACTCTACTCCTGTTACATTTGTTTCTTAAATTTTTCCATAAAAAATGTTTAAGTACTAATTTAAATATATTTAATTTAAAGTTTGATCTTATTAAAAAAACTAGATTTATTCGCCTAGAAAATATATCTTGCCTACGTAAATATTAATTTATTGATAGCTCAATAAACAATTGAAATTTTTCCGAAAAAAAAAAATTACTGTGATTATTATGAAAAAAACCATAAAAATTTAGGTGATAAAAAATGTCATCCTCTCCATTTATTGTCACTTTGATCTGACCTGTGAACCTGAAAATCGTTTTTCGGTTTCTTTGACTCTGTGATTTTTCAAAGCATTACTAAGAGAATCTTTATTTTCATCTCTATATCTTTGTCAAGGTATTCCATTTTTCTAGTGTTGGCAAACCTTGAATCTGTTCATGGTGTACCCTTTTTTCCCTAAATTTTTTATTTTTTCTAATATATATATTTTTTATTTTCCACACTTCGTTTTGAATTTTTGAAATCTTTCCATTTCTCAAAAAGGAAGCAAAAACCGGAAAATTATGGACATGGCAAAAATGTTTTTAACGTAGAAACATATTTTTGTATATTTCTTTAAATATTGTGTATGATGGTGTTATAATTTAGATTGATTTCTAAGTCGCTCAGAAGTGCCCAATAACAATTTAAACAAAAAATTGTGCATTTCTGCCCGATGCACTGCAGCTTTTATATACCTTGAATAGGCTATATCAAATGAAAAATCTGTGTCGATTTTTAATATTATATATATATTGGGAAATTATACTTCCTGTAAATAGTGAAAAACTGTCGCGGGTGACTGGTGGCAGCCTGAAAATGTCTAATAAATTTTCCTAATTTTTACAAAACCATAAAAGGCACCTCCGCTTCTTTGAGTCACAATTCCTGAACGACTTATCGCAGCTCTCAGAACAAAGTCCGAAATGCTTTTCGAGATTTATTTAGGCCTCCGTATGGCTGTAAATTAAAGCATTTAGAAGACCTCTTTAGTAGGGTAGGGAGGAGGAAAGTCCACCATTGCGGTATCACGGCGAACCTATTTTCTGGCTTAAGTGAGTTGGGGCGCCACGTCCTTACCTAACCTAACCTATCCTATAAGAGGCAATTTTAAGCTGCTAGCTTTTTTGGTCTTCTAAGATTTGGCAATACGGTCAAACGACAGATGGATATAACTAAATTGATGTTTTTTTTTTGGCGTCCTGAACATTTTGGTATAAAGGTTTTGGGGTCTTCCCTTTTAGCAGTTACATACCCAATTTTTTAACTAGCCAAATATACCCCATGTACATAAAGTACAGGGTATAAAAACCATTAAGATTAGAACTTGTAGTTTTTTAGCAAAAGTGTGAGAGACAGCGAATTTGCATAGGTTGGTCAAAGAGACTTACCCGGAATGCAATCGAAATTTTTGGCAAAGAATAAAGTGATTATTTAAAGTTACTTCTGTCGCTTCTATGTATGTAATCCAAGTTTAAGGAGTTCTAGAGTGTATCTGTGCATTGGCCAGCTAATACTGTACTCCAACTACTAATACTCTACCTACACCTCAGTGGACTTTCTAACCATTTCATATAAGATTCTTAAAGTTCCGCAGCTACTTGGATTTTTTCGCCTATACCGCCTTAGCCGGATCTTAACCTAAGTCCGCCGGCTTTGGCTTAATAGCGACTAGAAGTATAACCCCAATATACATTATTAATATACAGGATCTTTTGAATAAAATCCATTATGCCTGATAAAAATTCCTTCAACTACCAATGATATTTCCTAGTTAGCGCTATCTGATCTTTATTTAACCACCGAAAGTGTACTGTTTCTTCCCATAAAAAAACCTGATCCACACCTGTTTCGAGCATGGAAGTACTCCTGTTGCCCATAAATTTTCTATAATACCCACATTAAGCTAAATTACCACCACCAATCCTTCGCACAGTCTAAAATATCGCACAAAGATCTACATTATCGCATTTTTTAGGTATTAAAATCAGAAAGCTACAAAGCGTGGAAATATTTTGGGTAGAGCCCAATAATCATAATCATATTCTGCAATTGGCAACACACATTTTGTAGTATTTGTTTTGGCCAAAAGGAAACCTGTAACCGTCCGTGTAGCTGTTGCAAATAAAAGTTAATATCGTAAAAATTGTTTTATTTGTTTATGCCAAACTATTTGACTTCGAAATGTGGCTAACACACGCCCTGCTGTCTGCCACATACTACCACTTTTGTTGTTGTTGTTGCCACAACCAATGGGCGTAGTTAGATTGGCATTTTCCATGCGTTGCACGCACCAAGCGGACAGCGGCCAGAGGGGACGGCGGCCGGTTCTAGCCATTCACAAATACTAGAGTAGAGTATCAAACAGGCCTAAAATGCGATTTTAATTGCACAACAATTTCAATTGAAAAGTGCTGAGGCCCGGCCCAGTGTTCGTAGATTTGCAGCGTGCTGTGCAGGTCGCTCCCCCCGGGTCTACGTTCTACAACTAGGCCTAAAGCTGGCGGCGGCATTTGCGACAACTTTTTCAGAGTGTGGTGATCGTGTTTTATGCGTTCATTCTAAACACCACCAACTGGCTATAACTATGGCTATATGGCTATGGCTATATGGCTCTACATTTTTGTACAACCATTTGACATTTGTAACCTCAATCTGTCCTGCATTCTGTCGCTGAGATCGAACCAAAATGTTCCCGCCTTAGCCGCTTAATTATTCACTTGTCACGGTCGACACTGGCCCAAAGCGCTAAGCTTCCGAGTGAGAGAGAGGAAGAAAATACACTGAGAGAAAAATTTAGGAACATTGTTGAATTCGTGAGCTCTGTAAAACACTGAGGGAAGAGCTTCCATTTATTCGAATTGAATGCTCCACTGGGTGCGGAATTTCTCTTAATAGATCAATAATATATAATTACATATGGGTATAATCTGATAAGGTATGGTATAAAGATTTAGTCGCTTGATTGAAGAACTCATTACACTAGTATACACGAAAAATGAACCTTCGTAAAATAGTGCACTTTAGTTCAATTTCGGGCTTTTTAGGAAAATATTAAAGAATAACTAAAAAAAGGTCCCAAAAACATGTTTTTCGAAAAAAATCTTGAAAACGGTGCTTAAGAGAAAATATTATTTTCGAATTTCTTGACACTAAAAAAACTTTTATGCGAATGTTCACTTGATGATCCTTGATTTTGTATAGTAAACTAGTTTTATTGATTATACTCTGAATTAAAGGGGTAAGTTTATATATAGATCTATACACCTTCTGTACCCCTATATAGACTAATAGAACCACGAAATTATATATGTAGCCTCATGGGAGTCTAATGAACAAAAATCATAGACTATTTTTTAAATAATGAATCATTCTACCTGCGCAAATTGAAAACTTTGTAACTTTAGAAATTAATTCGGGAATAATTTTTGTTATTTCTCTAATAAATATTTGCACTCTGTCCTCATACGGGAAAAAAGTATATTTAAAAATTTTAAATTCGAATTTAGGTATTTTACCTATTTAATCTATTGAAAAAAATGTTCATAAAATATTAGTTCAACGCTTCATAAAAACCTTGAACTGGAACCGGTGGATAGACTTGAGAACAAAAGAAACAAAAAATGTTAAATTTTTTTTAACAATATAGTACTCTCTACAATTTTGCTCACCCATCTCTAGATATTATTAATATTCATGACGCAAATTTATTTTGGGATAATCATTGCGATTAATCAAAATTATTAACTTAATTAATTAATTCGGGAATAATTTTTGTAATTTCTCTGATATAAATTTGTACTCTGGACTCATACTGAAAAACAAAGATATTTAAAAATAGACAATTTGTATTTATTTTTTTTATTTATATAATTTGTTAAAAAATAATGTTCATTAAATTTTAGTTCAACGCTCCATAGAGACCTTGAACTGGAACTGATAGAAAATAAAGGAGAAGTTTAAATACATTTGCTATTTTTATTCATACTTTTCTTAAATATAAACCATGAAAAAATTTAAAAAAAACCATTTAAAATGACTTCCATATTATTATTATGGACAAATTTTTTCAAAAATTAAATTTTGTAAAAATTACCCTCCAAATTTTTATAAGTAAAAATTTAATTGTTTACTAAAAAATTAAACAATCTCCAAATTATTGAAAAAAAAATGTGCATAAAATTTTGTTTTAACGCTCCATAGAGACCTTGAACTGGAACCAGTGGAAAAACAGTTGAAAAGTTTATAAATATTTTTTTATTATTCTTCATATCTTTCGTATATAACAGGTGGGTCAATAAGTCTTTGGCCTAACTAAGAAAAACACAATTTTCTACAGTAATTCATATTTATCCATCAAAGTAGTTCCTTTTGGCAGAGATACAAGCATTAAACCGCTTCTCTAACTTTTCAATAACGGTCTTGTAGGCCGAAGTTTCGAGGCCCCAAAATACGCTTCAGTTTCGGCGATCACCTCCTCATTAGAGCGAAATCTTCTGCCACAGACAATCTTTTTGAGCTGGGAGAAAAGGTGGTGATCGCTGAGGGCCAGATCTGGACTATACGGTGGGTGGGGAAGCAATTCGAAGCCCAATTCGCTGATTTTGTCCTCTCTGGGAAGTTTTCATTCGGTGTTGTTTTTTTTCTGGTTTGAGGAAGCGCGGCACCCACTTTGAAAACAGCTTTTTCATGCCCAAATGTTCGTGTATTATGGTGAAAATGGTACCTTTTGATAACTTAATGGCATCAGCTACCTTTTTCAACTTCACTTTGCGGTTGGAAAGTATCATTTGCTCGACTTTTTCGACGTTTTCTGCCGTAACTGCCTCATTTGGACGAGAGAGTTCAGCATCATCGGTGTCTGTACGACCGCGTCTAAACTCAGCGAACCAGTCATTTAACACTTGATTTTGATGGTGCAGATCCTTACAACACTTTTCAAGCTATTGGTGGGCTGTGACGGTACTTTTTCCCATCAAAAAACAATGATAAATAAAAACACGAAATTGCTTTGAATCCATGATTTTTGTAAACACAAAAGTAGCGACACTTGAACGTCTGTAACTTGGGTAAATATAAACAGATTGACTTGAAATTTTGACAGGATGCATTTGAAGGTTGGTAGTATCGAATAATCATAAGGATAATCAACTGGAGTCGCCATCTCTATGTTAGGCCAAAGACTTTTTGACCCACCTGTTATATATAAACCAAGCAATGAATTTGGTTTACTGGATGCTCAGCCTGATAAAGACTCAAATTAGTAAAATTTAGAGACAAATTTTTTTCAAGCTGTTTGTACACAAAAATAAAATAAATTAAATTTTGTTTATTTTTATTTTTTTTAATATTTTAAATAAATATTTAAATATTTTATTTTACAAATACTAGGGCGCTACGCTTCCTTATAAATGATGATGATGCGATAAAAATCTTATTTTCACTCTTTTTCAATTGTGCCTGAATTACTGAATATTTTTGAACAAATTTTTTGTTTAATCTGTTAATTTGTTTAAATTGTCATTAGGGCTTTAAAAAAATATATATATTTATATTTTAGTATCAAAACATTTTCTTAAAAAAATATATAAGATTTTATTTTTTTTTCCTTCAATATAAAGGTACCAATCACAATTTTTTTTTTTATATATTTTTAAAGTAAAGAAACAATATTTTTTCATTATATTTATTTTTTTAAATGATTTAAAGACAAACATTTTTTTTATTTTTATTTTTAATTGTATTGCCATTTTAGCTTGTTTATAGCTACATTTAGTATATTTTAAAACTAAATAGATTATAAATGGGCCGTAAAAAAACTGTATAAACATTTTTGCTTTCATTTCGTTCAAAATACAATTTTTCTTAAAATTGTGTTAAAAATTACGAAATAATTAAAATGAATAAGTTTCAAATATAGTCGAAGGGTAATTCAATTATCTACAGATTGTTAAAATATAATCAAAATAAGTTTAGTAACATCAGAGATATTTATTTTTAAGTATACACTTTTTTCTTTATATCGAAAAATGTTTTTGTTTTAAATATCTCGAAATCTGTTTCATGAAAAAATTTTTGGACTGCATTTTCGGCTTAATCTTGACATTTTGATACGGAAATTATTAAAACATGTTGAGGATACAACTTTTTTTTAATTTTTAGGGGATGCGTAAAAATGGTAAATGATTGAGTACATAAATATTTAAAATTAATTTTAATGATTCTGCTTATGAAATCATTAATAATTTAATATAATCAAAATATTTAAACAACGGAAAATTTGTCTTTGGGAGCAGTTCATTTTAGCTTTTTAGGGCTAGATTTTTTTTATTCTTAGCTTTTTTTAGCAGCTTTTTTTGCAAATATAGCTCACTTTGTCTTTCAACTTCTGACATCACTGTTGTTGTGATATTGAGAATCAAAATTGTCAGGAAGTAAATTTATAATCTCGCTTTTGAATTCACTGTAAATCGTTGAAAAATTATGTCACTTTTATAAACGCCTACCAACTAACTAACTTACTCGCTGATTTCTCTCAGTGTACAATTACAACTAGAGTTACAGTTACAAGCTCAATTAAATGGAAGCCTGCCTGACCTGCACTGAACTGAACATGCGTGTCTGCGTCTGCCACATCGCTAATCGAATCGCATGCGGCGTCCAAACTAAATAAAACTGCCGAAACCGAATTGAATAAAATATTCGTATTGCCAATTGTGGAGGTCAACCGGAATGGTTGGCCTGGCCTGGCCTGGCAGTCAGTCAACCAACTCTCAACCTGTTCCAAGCTCCAATCGATCCAACTGTTGCCAGCGCTTCCTGCCCACTTGCAGGCAGAGCGTGCTTTTTATTATATACTACAATATATATAAATAAGTTAAACATATGTATCCATGTACCTATATAGGTAAATATATATTTATGTGCCCATCTGCCAAGGTTAAAATCCGCTGCGACGGCGGCGGCGCTTCATTAATAAAGTGCCGAAACCTGGCGATGCTTATGGAAGGAACTGCGGCACTTGCAACTAACTTTTGGCCACAACCGGTTGTTGCCACCAGCCAGAAATTGCCTGTTGCAGGTGGTGATTGCAACGTGCAGCGAGTTAAGTCCAGACAAAAGGCTCCAAACGAAGCGAAGGTCTCGACGCCCTTGAAGGTGCTTGGGTGAACCTGTTTAACCCAAAACCACGGAAAAGGTTCTGAATTATGTAATCAATGCTTTTGATGATGTTCTCATGACCCAATTTAACAATGTTACGTAATTTTCGGTCTCGGTTGGGGGGGAACTATTAAGCCGAAATGTGAAGGAGTATTCATAAATTATATGATTGCGGGGTTTTAAATTTTTCACAGCTGAAAATTGCACAAATTGTTTTGTGCTGCATCATCTTTAAGTTGTTATAATTTTTTGTAGTTAAAATTAAGTATGGGTTGGGTTGTTGGAAAAGCTTAAATTGGTAGGGGAACTTTAAGATACGCTTGCAAAGTGGTTTATATTCTGGAACTAGGAAAGAGGTTCAGCTTTTCTAGAAGTTTTTAAATAAATACAGGGTGCGCCATTTGAATGTGGTCGATGGAAATATTGAATAACTTTGACAGATTTCAACCAATTGACGTCGTCGAACACATTTTGGAAAGGTTATTGCATTACAATTTTAACCATGAATCGATTTACGCCAAAAGAACGAGCGGAAATAGTGACAATGTTCATTAAATGTAATCGTTCAGTTGTTGCAACACAGCGTGAGTATCGTCAAAAGTATCCCGGTCGTTCTGCGCCTAAAAGTGACACTATTCGTCGCTTAGCTTCAAATTTCGAGAATCACGGGTCTGTAGCGGACCGTCCACATTCAAATCAACCACGTCCTCGACGATCAAATGAAAACAACAAATATGTGCGTAACACAATTTTGTTGTGGGATACAAATTTTGATCTATGCGATATCCTTGTTGATAATTTCGATTCCCGATATTTCAATACTTTTCAATGCCCATGTCAATTTTATCAACATTATCGTTAGCTTTGCATTCAGGTAGAACCTTTATCTGCATAAATTTTATACTCAGTAAAAGCGCTATTAACTAATGTTATAACAATTCAAGAAAATTCAGATAATCCATCTTTAAAAAGCCGATAAATTCCAAAAAACAATACCAGATGAGTCGGAAAATGGCATACTCCCGGTACTTTTGTTCAATTTATGGGACACCATGTCTTAAAATTGCCACGCCTTAATATTTGAGCTATCCTTGTTAAAATCTTTTTAATCGTAAGCATACGAATCATTTTATACTCTTCGCTCTTATTAGTTCTGAATTGCACAATTTTTTCGTGGACCAAAGTTTCCAATTCGAATTATAATAATTTTATAAGAAAAATACAACGAATTTTAATTTTTTGTTTTATATTGGACAATTCTTAAAATACATATATCCATGACTATTCAATTCCCATGATTTTAATACGACAAATCGAGAAAATAAATATGTCCAATGTATTGGACGGATTAATTCAGAAATAGTTCTTAATATTTCTTTAATAAAAATTTGTATTTGTCCTTATACCGAAAAAAATTTATATTTAAAAGTACAAAAATCGATCATTACAGCAAAAATAAAAATATTGAAATATTTTTCGTGCAAAGACTATAATATCAAGATGGCAACTATATGATAATGGTACAGTCTGCGTTAAGATCCAGCTCCATATCTTTATTTTTATTTCCATATCATGATTTAGTAAAAAAAAAAGGACAAATCGGTCGGAACATAGTTCGGAAGTCTTTAATTTTATTTTTGAAACAGTGTGCCATCGTAAGCTGCAAAAATCCAAATCCAAAAAATGTTCAAGGATTTCAAATCCATCTGGATTACAAACTAACAAAAAAAGAAGGAAAATGTCTTATTTCAATAAATTACTAGGAAGCCCGTTTTTTCTGAGGGATTTTTATGTATTCGCTATTAAGTCAATCGAAGTGCTTTTAAAATTACTGCAAATCATTTGGTTTTTTTTTTTCGTTAAATTTTTTCCCAAAATTAAATTTCCACCGCACAACGTATGGTTTCAACGTTTTCGTTCTGGTGCAGAGGTGATCGAAGATGCGCCACGGTCCGGAAGGCCTGTTGTCGAAAATTGCGATTAAATCGCTGAATTGATCGAAAGAGACCGGCATAGTAGCAGCCGTAGCATCGGCCAAGAGCTGGGCATGAGTCATCAAACCGTTATAAACCATTTGAAGAAGCTTGGATTGAAAAAGAAGCTCGATGTATGGGTGCCACACGACTTGACGCAAAAAAACATTTTTGACCGAATGGATGCATGTGAATCGCTTCTGAATCGCAACAAAATCGACCCGTTTTTGAAGCGGATGGTGACTGGCGATGAAAAGTGGGTCACTTACGACAACGTGAAGCGTAAACGGTCGTGGTCGAAAAGCGGGGAAGCTGCCCAGACGGTGGCCAAGCCTGGATTGACGGCCAGGAAGGTTCTTCTGTGTGTTTGGTGGGATTGGCAGGGAATCATCCACTATGAGCTGCTCCCCTATGGCCAAACGCTCAATTCGGACCTGTACTGCCAACAACTGGACCGCTTGAATGCAGAACTTTTTTTAACTGGCCTAAAGGCCTACGTTGCTCTGGCTGCGAGCGTTTATAGCTTAAAATTTACTTCTACTTTTAAATTATATAAATAAATAAAAAAAATAAGCGTCAAAAATTTAATTATCTTAGGGCTGTTTGAGAAATCCAGAAGTGGTTGATAAAATCCAAGATAAAATCATACGATATGATTAGAGTAAATTAGTATTGATATTTTTTCGTTTTTTAATACATAGTAGATGACATTGGCTGTACTTATTTATGCCAAATAATGCATAAACACTTTGTGAATTGTAGGCTCATTAAAGAGAAAAAGTTTTTTGGCGCAAAAAGTTTATCGGCCGTGCTCCGGAAAACGAATTCGAAAATGTTTACTGAGATTTTTATTGCAACCGAATGATTTGTGCGCACAATTTCACCACACCAAATTTTCTATGCGATTTGAAAATGAATGTTTTGTTGCAAACGAATAGGTAATCGGTAATATAGGTCTAAAAACGCAAAGTTTTTTTTACTGATATAATTATTTAAGTATTCTGCGATACTCTGATATTAGAGTTATGTAAATATTGCCAATTATTTTTAATAATATACTTTATGAAATAGTTTTTCATTGTCAGTGCTGCGAACATTTTAATTGGATTCGTTTTGAAACCGAATGATTTGTGCTCCCAATTTCCCCAAAGCAAATTTTTGTATTGTTTGAAACCGAATTTTTGTTGTTTTTGTCTACTAAAATAATTATTTAAATATTCTTTGATATTCTGAGATTAGAGTTATATATAGTCAATTATTTTAAATATTTTTTGGATGTACAGCCAAAACGAATTTATTAATTTTGTACGAATTTATTGAAATTGCGCCAAATCGTTTTTTTCATGTGGCTTGAAACCGAATGTCTAATTGCAAGAGGGATTAAAACGCATCGGTAATATAGGTTTAAAAACGCACAAATTTTTAATTGAAATAATTATTTAAATTGTATTCTTTGATTTTCTGGGACTAGAGTTTAATATATATCGACAGGTATTTTTAATATTGTTTTATTTCTGCCCCAACCCAAAAAAAAATATATCTTGTACAGTCAAAGCGAATTTTGATTTTTTCGTACGAATTTATAGAAAACAAGAAGGAAAATATCGCCAAAAAAATTCGTTTTTCGGAGCATGCAAAATGAATCAGTATAAAACTGGTCGATTTGGTTTTTTTCGATTTTCTGAACACGGCTGAATATTTGGTGGCTATTTAGGCTTTTTTTTGGATAAAGGGTTCCTCACAGAAAGGTGGGGCATTGCGACCAAAAGGTCTTTTGTACCACACCCATTAATTAAAGCAAAAGACTTTCCGCATGAATAGCAGTATGTCTTTTGTTGGTATTGACCTGAGATGGAAGGGACTAATCCGTTCCTTTCCCATGTGACAGGCTCTGTCCCATACCAGCGCTGGGCAGTCACAGATAATATGTCTGGTGTATATTTATATTTTTCATCGCCTTCCAGATAGAGCATGCACTTTGAATAGTCTGATAGGCTAATTTTCTGTAGATGGTATCTAACAGTGTGGTGGCCAGATAGGTATGCTACCAGGAGTTTTAAGTCATCTCTGCCAAGACCTTTTGTCTTTATCGTATCGGGAGGTTTGACAAGCACTTTTACTTGAAAAAGCCCTGGTAAGGAGATCCAGTATCTCCTATGTTCTCCTGCAGCCCATTTGTTTATCATGGCTTTGATTGTGGAACAACCAATACCACAAAACGGCACAGGAGATGTAGTCAGGGTGGAGGCACCCTTTCGTGCTAGATCGTCAGCGATCATGTTACCATCCACTTCCGAGTGTCCAGGCACCCAACGTAGCACGACTTTGTTCCGGGCTTGGAGGTAGCTATGGCATTCTTTAACCATCCTGGAAGAGATGATTCAGGACGACAATGCCCTAATAGCAGCTTGTTTGCGCCCCTGCTCTCTTGAGAAGGATACAAAGGGCGCAGATCTCTATGGCATGAATCTCCACTTGAAAGACTCTGGGCCAGATGCCCATTGCGGTAGAGATTCGGGTGTTGGGTCCAACGATTCCAACACCTACACCCTGCTCAGTTTTGAACCCATCCGTAAACCATTGTTGCCATCGGGGGTTTCCACAGGGGCTGCCATCAGCACAAGTCTCCCGACTTGAGAAAAGAGATCCAAATTTCTTATTATGAAAAAGTTCCGTGATCATAAGATCTGATCTAGAGCAGATCGATACGTCAGGATGGGAATATATAAGTGCGGCATGACTAGTGTCTCTTGCTAAGAGTCCAGATGTAATCAGGATACGTAGTAGACTCTTCATGGCTGACTTTTTGATGAAAATGTGCATTGGTTCGAATCCAAGGACTGACTCCATGACAGCTGTCGGATAGGTATGCATAGCTCCCGAGAGAGATATGCATACTAATCTTTGAAGCTTGCTGCACTTCTTAATGGCCACATTTTGCTGTCTTGGACAACCACACAAGGGCTGATTATGTGACGATAGGCCGTATCATCACATAATACCTATATGGGCTGAGTCCCCTTGGCAGCACAAGGGGACTCAGCAAGCACAAGAATTTTCTACAGGCCCATATGGCTCGAGTAGCTTTGGAGAACACTTGCTCTAAGTGGGAGTACCAGTTGAGTCGTTTGTCTAGGACCACACCTAGATATTTGACCTGGTCTGAGTACTCTATGGCTATTTAGGCTTACATAAGTCCAAAATTTGTGACTTAGTTACTAGGCCTATACGCAGCATCGAAAAACGGATTCAAAAGAAGGAACAGTCCTAGATACGCCTTTGTAGATACTTGCATCCATATTTGATATCCCAATCTTTAACTCAGATGTACTATTTTCAAATTATGTTACGATATGCCTAGTTGCTAGAATTTAATAGTATATTTTTTTTAATTGCCATTCCATATATGCACCGATCGCCATTTTTCCCATGACTTCTATATGAGAAAATAATACTTATTACGTTATGTTAGCTATGCACCTAATTAATTTGAATAAACTTTAATTCATACTTTGCAAAACACACAATAAACTTTATATATTAACAGTCAGTATATAAAATTATATGTTTTTCAATAAAAAAAAACTACCTAACTGTGCCTCAATTCGACATTGAACTTGAGGTGAGCCACGTTATATTTGTTTGTAATCGTGATTTCGATGTTTTTACTACTTTTTTTTATATCTATAACTCTATAGCACAATAATGATCTAAGCTGAAATGATTCAGCTTAAGTCTAGCCACAAAAGGACGTATTTCTATATGACTAACAACGTGATAACATCAACATCATCGTCATCATTATCATCATCCTCATCATCACGATTATTATCTGCCACATAAGTATCATAAATCTAACGTTATTTCCATATTTCAAATATATTTTTACGTAGGCTTTGCTCTCAGCCGGAGGCTTAAAAAAAACCAAAAACTTAAAGAAATATCTGAGATACGCGTGCAAAATGTCAACAGAAGGACAAATTATGCCAAAACTCAACTACAATAGCAATAACAACAACAATAACAACGTCAAGTGTAATAAAGCGCTGATCATAAGCAGATCGCCTAGATGACCTTGAAAAAAGTAGGCATAGCAACATGGCAAAAAAAATACAACAACAAAAAATAAAAACCGCTTAATAAATAAAAGCAAATAAATAAATGCGTGAACAAAACAAACTTACAAACAATGCAACATCAGTTAAAGTGGCTTTTAGACGCAATTGAAGTTTGAGATACATTTTGGTGCAAATTGTGAGTGTGTGAGAGAGTGTGTTTGCGTGTGTGTGTATCTTGAGAGAGTGTGTAAATTAAAACGAAACTAAAGAGATACTTTTTGGTTAAGTCGAATGGCGACTACGCTCTATTTGGTAATAGAAAGGAAAAAGTGAATTTATTTAAATGAAAATTAAATATTGTATTGCAAAATTTTGACAATATTGTCAAAAAATGTTTAAGCCTTTTATTATATATTTTATTTTAAAAGTTTTTTTACATTTTTTGTTTGGCTTTAAAATAAGAAGAATAATTCTAATATTATAAAATAATTTTTAAGGTAGAAAAGTATAATAAAAAAATGGCGTACGTAAAGTCGGGCGCGGACGACTTTGGGATACCCTATACCACCAGCTTGCAATAAAATCCGGTTCCTTCACAAAAAACCAAAATCAGAAGAATTTTTAAGCAAACATTTGATTTTTGACCGATCGTTCCTATGGGAGCGTTATGATATAGTCAACCGATTTCAATCAAATTTGACACAGTGCTTTAATACCTTAAAAAATCTGAATGCTGAATTTAATTCAAATATCTTTACAAACAGACGAAACACAACGAATTTTGTATAAAAAACGTTTTTTTGGACCGATTGGTCCTATGGGAGCTATATGATATAGTCAACCGATTGTGATCAAATTTAATATACAGCTAAGGAGCTATAAAAAACTTACAAATGCCAAATTTAGTCCCAATATATTAACAAACAAACGAAACACAACAAATTTTGTTAAAAATTCGATTTCTTGGAAGATCGAACCTATGAGAGCTATATGATATAGTCAACCGATGATAAAATTAGGTAGAGTGGCTGGGAACTATAAAAAGCGTTTGGATACCAAATTTGGTTACGATACCTTGATGAATAAACGAATTATCTATCTAAAACTTATTTTTTTGCAGAGGTCGTCCCAAACACCCATATGGAAGCTATATAATATATCCCCTATATCAAAAAAATAAAATAAACTTGTCTCCTTTGGAATAATATGGGATCTAATGTGAAAGTTTGGTTACTCTAGCTCTTACCATCTCTGAGATCTAGGCGTTCATACGGACAGACGGACATGAGTATATCAACCTCTCGAGTTAACCTGATCATATTTTAGGTAACTTTGGGGTGTCTCCGACGTCTCCTTCTATATGTTACATACATTTTCGCCTTGCACTTAATAAACCCTTTGTACCATACGGTACAGGGTATAAAAACTAGAGGTTAAAATATTTTTGAAAATATCGAATCACACTTTAAGTTTTATAGATTATGAAGAAAATTTAGAAAAAGGCTTCAAATTCAAGATTTTCCGACTGTTTTTATAGTACAGTCTGTACTTGGTAAAAAGTTTTGAGTTTCAGAAAAAATCATCAAATATCATCAAGCATTAAAAGACTTCTCATTCTCGATAACATCGATTAATATATTCGGCACTTACAAAAAATGCTAAATGCAATTATAGGCTTTACTAGAAATTTCCTATAAATGTTATTTGATTTTAATTATTATTTACTAAATTTACTTATCGTCTAAATACAGATTGTAGTTTAAATATTTATAAAAAATATAATAAAAAGTGAAGCGTAAAATATTTTTAGAATCGATGTTTTCGATTTTGATCATTTTTAAATCTGGGGAAAATGGTACCAATTGCCATACACAAAATGTGCTCATTTGTATTAAAATACAAAAAAAGATTATTTAATGTAATGGAAAAAATAATGTTTTTCAATGAACAAAAATATAGCGTGAACATGAAACATATACAACTATTTTCTGCGATTTTTATAAATCTTCCATACTTGATAAGGGTACACAAATAAAATTTTTGGAGTATGAAATTAAAATAAATTACTTTTGTTAAAAAACAAAAATTTATCTTTCATTACTAAAACAATATATATATTCAAATATTTTAAATTATTTCTTTCTTTTTTCAATATAAATTTGTAAAGAAAAGACCTCAACATATATAGTTATCGAAAACTAAACCAATAATGGGAATATCTCAACAAAAAAATTAATAAAATAATCCGAGATAGAATTGGAAAAATCATCAAAATCGAAAAAATTTATTTAAAAAAGTATTATCGAATTTTTTGTTATATATTATTTCTTTCTTTTTTTAATATAAATTTGTTAAGAAAAGTCTACAACAATATGTAGTCCAAGTAATTCGAAATTTTATTAGCTTCAAATCTTGGAACAAATCTTTGAATTATTGCTCAGAAATTGGTTTCACCACCGTATCGAAATCGCTTGTATTTTCTCCATACTTTTTATTTCAAATATTTTTTTAAAATAACAAAAAAATAGCTTTGGTATTAAATTGAATTTTCCTACGATTTGACATTTCTCAATCGAATAAGATATAGAATAGTTTACTAGTACATTTTGGACATAAAATTTAGAATGAATGTTAATATTTAGGATACGTTTTCCAAGAATCAAAAAGCTTCTAAAGCAAAAACATTTCAATAATTCTGTTTAATACTTTTTTAAATTTAACTTTTTATTTTGCCTCTAAAAAATTTCTCTGATTTGTTGACTTCCCTTCAATATTATCTACCTAATTTTTTAGATGCAAGCTTTAAATGTAATTTTTGATTTTCAGCACAATTTTGTAATTAAGAAGTTTTTTTTTATATTTTATTGTAAACTATATAGCTTTTATTTAAGCACACAAATAGGCATAAATAATAACTTAAATATAGCAATGTCATCAAAAATTTATCAAAGTTTTAAGCACGAAAAAATTCGACAATTTTTCACAAAAAAAACGTTCAATAAATTAAATTGACCGATAAAAATGTAATAAAATAAATTAAAAAATTTTAATATGCATCTTTTACTATTTTAATATATTTTAAATATAATTAAGAACTTTTTTATAATAAATTAATAAAGTCAAACCAATGTGTGATGTTTTTTTATATAACAAAATAAATTATTTTTTTTTTGGAATTTAATCAAATTTGTTTGTTTAAGGAAGCCGGAATAAATTTTATGAATTAAAAAAAAAATATTTATAAAAATTTTTTCTTATCAAAGTTTAAAAGCCGAAAATATTCTACAACTTAAAAAAAAGGTTTAATAAATAATTATTTAATAATAAATAAATTCAATAAAATACATAATAAAGTTTTAATATATTTTAATAAATTTAAAATATACTTAAGAACTTTTTATAATAAATTAATAAAGCCAAACAAAATGTAATGTTTTTATAAAACAAAATCAAAATTTTTGTATACAATTTTAATAAAATTTTTTTATAAATACAAGAAAGCTGACAAATTTTTATAAATAAAAAAAAAATAAATAAAATATTTACTATTTATTATATATTTTTTTTTATAATTTTATGACTTATTTTTGTATAAAAAATTAATTTTTTTTAATAAAATTTACATAGATTTTGTTTATGAAATGTAAAAAAAATGTTTGTAAAATTTTTAATATTTTAAAATTAAAATAATTTTTTTTTGTATAACGAAAATGGAATGTAGAAGAAAACGGAAACTATAAATAGTGAACGATTAATACAATTCAATTTTTTTTCATTACGAATACCATTATAACGTTTAATATCCTTAAAATAAAGAGTTTAGGCTTACTGTGTCATTAAATTATATTTTTTAATTTTTTTTAAATTAAATTGAAAATATATAAAAGGATTAGAATCATAAGAGATGGAGAAAAATGTAAAAAAAAGCCCATGATAATGAGGGACTTGTATCTAGAACTTATTCTATGTCTAAACTGTGAAAGATTATTATATCGTCAGCTCCAATTTCACCGCTTACAAGACCACAATAATTAATGCAATTTTCGGAAGAAGAATTTTCAAAGAAAGGATTTAAATAATTTTGAATTTATAATATGTAGAAAATCAATCCAATGCAGCTGAAAGAGACTAGATGCATCTATAGAATTGCCTTAGATAATTCCATGCTGGTTCTTTGCCCTCGTTACGAACAGCTTAAAAAGCTTAAACTGTCACTTAAAGTGCTTTATGCTTGACTCTCCTGTCCGCTTATCTATAGTCAGGTTTGATTTATTTTTAATTTTTTTATTTGTTTCTATTTTTTTTTGTTCCCTCGATATTCTGACCTACCTTAATCTTGTCTTTGTTAGCGCCACTTCCTACTTTTAGTTGTTTGTGCTTTGTGCGGCGTACTTAGAGATACAAAAATACACACAGACACAACCAGACAGACACACACAGATACTTACACCCACAAAACGAGCTTTATCTGAAATGTACTTTTGATTGACACGCCTTTTTGGAGGCTGTGCTGTGCTATACAGAACCAACAACAAATTCACACAAATTTATCATTTTTGTTGGTGTTTTTATTTTTTTGTTTAATAAATCATTTTCTATTATAGCCAGTTGAAATTTTGGTATTATTGTTGCTACCAAAAAAATATAAAGTAGTAAAAAAGTTTCGTTTTTTTTTTGTTGTTGCGGTTTGTTGTTTTGGCCAAATTGTCCAAGTTACTGGGTCTTTTACCGCAAGGTTATTTTGGCATTGTGATTTGCAGTTTTTATTTTTTTCATTTTTGGCGTTGATTTAATTTTTGTGTATTTTATTTTTATATTTTTGCATTATGTTTTTAATAAATTATGTACTTGTTGGCAAATCTAATTGCACGACATCTAAGTACGCCAAAAAAAAAAAAAATGAAATTGTCTGAGTCAATTGGCTATTATGATAACTTGACCTTATCAATCGGAGGCATTAAGTATACGCAACGTTTGCAGTTGTTTTTTTTTTTTGCAGGCTATTAGAAAGTTCTTTTATAGATACAAAAAAAATACTTCCGTTGCGTTTTCAATGTCAAAGCCAATATTACATCCAAGTTTTGTAATTGGATTGTAAAAATATTGGTCATAAGGCTTAAATAATTTTATAAGCAAAAAAATGAGTAACAATAGCACATAAGAAATTTACAAAAAAGTAGGTAGGCGAGAAGAAAAGATGGAAAGCAGGGTGACTAGAGAATACTCTATAGTCAAGACAGAAAATTGCAAAACGATAACTACGCAAAAATAAATAAGGGCCCTCAGAGGTCGTAACAAATTTAAAAAAGTAGGTAGGCGAAAAAGAAAATGGGAAATACGATTGGGATACTCTATAGACAGGGAAGAAAATTGCAAAAAGATATTTAAGTAAAAAAAGGGGTTTCACACTTCGTAAGAAAGCTAATCGATTAAGTTCTCTTTAAATCTCTAGAAAAATCATGTGCCGAAAAATAAAAATTAGAAGCAGTATGACTAGAAAATACACTACAGTAAGGAAAGAAATTTGAAAAATGAAATGTAAGCAAAGGCGTTTTACAGGTGGTAAAAAATGTACAAAAAAGAAGGTAGGCGGAAAAAATAGGAAGCAGTATGACCAGAAAATACCCTACAGTCAAAAAACTATTTCTTTTCCGAAAAGGGTTCCTCTCAAAGAGATGGGTCTCTGCGACCAAAAGGTCTTTGGTACCATAGCAGGAAGTCTTTTGTTGATATTGACCTAAGATGGAATCGACTAATCCGAGCCGTCAGGCTCTGTCCCATATCAGCGCTGGGCAGACACAGAGAATATGTCCTGGTGGTTTCATCGTCTTCCAGACAGAGCCTACACTCTGAAGAGTCCGATAGGCCAATTTCCTGAAGATGGTATCTAGACAGATAGGTATGCTACCAGGAGTTTTAAGTCCGCTCAGCCAAGACTTTTTGTCTTGATCATATCCAGAGATTTGACAAGCACTTTTGCATGACGAAGCCCCGGTAAGGAGAACCAGTATCTCTATGCTCTCCAGCTGCCCACTTGTTTATCATGGTTTTGATTGTGCACCAACCAACACCACAAAACGGCGCAGGAGATGTGGTCAGGGTGGAGGCACCCCGTCGTGCTAGATTGTCAGCGATCGTGTTACCATCCACTCCTGAGTGTCCAGGTATCCAACATAGCACAACTTTGTTTCGGGCGGACAGGGTTTGGAAGTAGCTATGGCATTGTTTAACCAGCCTTGATAATTCCCTAATTGCGGCTTGGCTATCTGAATAAATGCAGATGTTTGCTGAGAGTTTTGAGAAGGATACTAAGGGCGCATATCTCTATGGCTTGAATCTTCGCTTGAAAGACGCTGGGCCAGATGCATAAGAGATTCTGGTGTTGGGTTCAACGAGTCCAACACCTACACCCTGTTTAGTTTTGGACCCATCCGTGAACATTGCCACCGGGGGTTTCCACAGGGGCTGCCATCAACCCAAGTCTCCCGACGTGGGAGAAGAGATCTAAATTTCTTGTTATGAAATAATTCCGTAATCATAAGATCTGTTCTAGAGCAGATCGATACGTCAGGAAGGGAATTTATAAATGCGGCATGACCAGTGTCACTTGCTGAGAGTCCAGAGGTGATCTGGATACGTAATAGACTCTGTATGGTTGACTTTTGGATGAAAATGTGCATTGGTGTGATACGTACATAAGATTGTGATAATTTTTAAATAATTTAACCCTATATGGGCGTTAGAAGTGGGCGTGGTCCGATCGATCTGAAATTTATCTTATTTTTTATAAATATCACTAAAATGAATTGTACAAAACTTTTCTCTAAATTCATTTTTCGAATTTATGCCAAAAAAAATTGTTAAATACATCACTGTGCGTCGTAAGAAAGATAGCCGGAAAAATTCCCTAAAAATCTATAAAAAAGATAATGTAGCAAAAAAAAAGAATTTCTGATAAAAATTTCCTTCGTTGTGTTAAAATTCATTTAGAAGAGATTTTTTCAAACCTTTTATTATTATAGTCAAAGTAAGAAAGTACGATTTTGTTAGAACTTATTTGTTTATTGGGCTCACATAACTCTAAGCAAAAGCATTGATAAGACCAATGTGAACTTTTATCTACTGAAAGTGGAATATTATTACCAAAACCATTGAAGAAATAATTAATCCATTGACAAAGGGAAAATTTATGTCGGCAATGGAACATTAAGGAACTTCGTCCGGGTGCGGTTTCTGTTCTAAGCAATTTATCTCTATCTCAAGATTCCTAGAATCTTCCGCTTATATGAGTTATCAATCTATTGACAAAGGGAAGATTCCTGTCAGCTATGGAACATTGACGAACATCGCCCGGTTTGTTATAAGCATTTTAGCTCGTATCTCAAGATTCCTAGAAACTTCCTCTTATATGAGTTATCAATTTATTGACAAAGGAAAAATTACTCTCGGCAATGGAACTTTGAGGAACTTCGTCCGGGTGCGGTTTGTTCTAAGCAATTTATCTCTATCTCAAGATTCCAAACTAAACTTCCTCATATATGAGTTATCAATCTATTGATAAGAGGAAAATACCTGTCGAAAATGGAACATTGAGGAACTTCGTCCGGATGCAGTTTGTTCTAAGCAATATATCTCTAACTCAAGATTTCTAGAAACTTCCTCTTATTTGAGTTATGAATCTATTGCCAAAGGGAAAATTCCTGTCGTCCATGGAACATTGAGGAACTTCGTCCGGATGCAGTTTGTTCTAAGCAATTTATCTCTAACTCAAGATTCCTAGAAATTTTCCCTCATAATTGGCATTTAATTTTGTAAAATTTTGTATACCTAACTCTTATAGTATATTGTCCGATATCTTTTGTTCTTAAAGTCGTCTATAGACAACCTAAACATTATACGAAACCTCTGACCTTCCGACCATTACATTGCACAAATCTATATCAACCTTGATGCTATCAGCACTGTCAACTGATGCAATCGAACTATGCAACGGCAACACATAATTGCTACACTCGGCTAAAAGGATTAAAAAATTCGAAGAGGCAACAACAACAACAAAAGCTTTGCCCCTTATTCCGTCAAGACATGACATAAAAAAGCGCCACATTTCATTACATTTACATTGCACTTGAACTTGCACTTGACATGCAAATTGCCGCCATGTGCCAAAGGCCAGTATTAGCACACTCAGGGAGGGATTGATGCCAGTCACTTTATTTATTTACTCAATATTTTTTCACTCAATCATTTTTAGAAACTTGCTAACTTTATCGGAACTGAACAGAACAGAATTAAGCTGTTAAGTATTGTAACCTTTAAATGAAAATTGTCGTTTTGTGTGCATTTCCTACTTCCCCATAGATAAATTTAACACGCTGGACATGCAACTTGCCTAGTAATTTGTTTGACAGCAATTTGCGATCTCAACGAGGTCGCTTTGCAACAACAACAACAAATGCAACAATAATACCAACAACAACAACAATGCAGTTTAAAAATAAAAGCAAAAAACACTTTCCTAATTTTCGCACGAACTTTGAATGCATTCGGCATTCGGTGCGTATGAGCAATGTCTACGATCGGTAGGCAGCGCTGCTTGACAGCGCCGTCAACGTCAGCTGCAGCAGTCGCAGTCAGCGCTCAATGTAAACGGCGAAAATAAACAAAATAAAGTGCGCTTTTAATCGGAAGCACCTCGCGCACGCACTCAGTGTGAGTGTCAGTATGTGAGTGTATGTGTGTGTGTGTGGTTGTGTCTCTGTGTGTGTGTGTGAGTGTGTGTGTATCTGTTTGTATGTGCGTGTGAGTGCCTGCTGTATCTTGCGAGAACAATTTATAAGATATAAAATAAAAATACTTGTACAAAACAGGCGTTTGACAGACTGCATTGAATAAATATTGTTGCTGTAATACTCTCACTGAGTGGGCATATTGATATTGTTGGAAAGTTTGTCGTCATTGTCAATTGACTCTAAAAATCTCTGTTGTCGGTTTCTCTAATCTTCAATACGGTCAAATACTGTTTTTTGCTTACCCACCCGCTCTCTTAGCCAATTTTACAATATGTCAAAACTTTTTCCGAACTATTTTTAAAAAATTCAGGAGTCGTTGCTTAACATAAGTCTGCTCCAAGCATCTCATACTTACTTAATGATAATATTGAAAATACTGTAGTTCTGGTAGAAAAGATAAAAACTTGGTAATTTTTTGGACTGCAATTCAATACTTCCGAAATTCTTTTATAATTATAGTACTATACTAGCCGGCCTCCGCTGCGCTCCGGCACGCTCCTGCGCTCGCTCGTCTAGATCTGGGATCTTTCCGATTGGAAAACATCATACGATTGATCGATGAGTAGATTAATTTCATCATAAAATTATCAACCACTCGCCATCTTTACATTTTAACCATGTTTGTCGGTGCATTGTATCGTCCGGCATGCTGCCCATGAGGCGTTTTGTCAGCTCTTATCTGAATAGCATGAGTTATCAGCCGGCAATTTGTCTATAGAGGATTTTAATAACCTTACTAATGAGTTATGCTGATGGAAAAGTGCTTGCAAAGAACATATAATTTCTCGTTTAGTGCCGGTATTGCAACGTGCATCGACTTGTGCTTCTTCGTCACCCATGAAATAAATTTGTAAAAATTTATGTTCAGCGTCCTGAACCGGTAACAAAGATCCTACGCTGTGGTAAATTTGTCCTTGAATTTTAAAGGTCGGCATGAACTGATTTATACAAACTTTTCCTGCTCCAAATGAAGTCATCTGGAATGCCGAAATGTATTTTCGAATGTTGCGCAAAAAGTGACTTGAATTCGGAGAATGACCCGAAAGCAAAGACAACAGGGGGTCAGGTGGTGGGAGCAAAGCAGGCAATTTAACTTTCCTATTAGCACAACACATTCCTAATGTTTCTTTGTCAAACTTCAGAGAACAACAAAAACGGCACACTTTATCCATTTTGCCGATACTGACAGCTGGATGCAAACTGTAATCGAAGTTCGCATTATAATGAAATGCACCCAGATTTAACTCAATATTTCCTGAACGTCGAGTTGAATTTGTACGCAGAGAGCATTCATTTCTAATCTACTGAATTATCTTCTTCAGTCTCTGACGCTCGCAACGCTTTTCCTTCAGGCTGCACTTGTTGACGGACTAAGGGACGATCTTCGCCTAAGAGGCATTTCGCTGTATGAAATCTAAAAATAAGGTTTATAAAGAAGCTTCTGAACATTTTTAAAAAAGTCCCATTAAAATCGGACAAAGGGTTTCGCGTCCAACCAATAAAATAAATTTTATTTGCTGAAAAATTGTTGGTGCTCACTTATTTGAGGTTGACTTGATAATGAAATATTATACGAAAGTTAGTTAAGAGGAAGCGACGTGGTCTGCTACGACTCTTTTGCACGGATTCACTTTAATTCACTTTAAATTGTTTAACTTTTATTTTTTTTTCTGGTTTCACTTGTTTTTTGTTGAAAACGTTTGATGCTCACTGAAAGAAGGTTGACTTGACAATGAAAAACTTTAGGAGGGTGGTTAAAAAATATTAGTTAATCTGACAATGTACACAATGCCAACCTAAATTAAAAAAAAAAATTTATTGGAAAATGAAATTGTCGCTTTTAGTATTTTCAATTTTCCTAATTTTTTTGTAAATTTTCCAATGATATTACATAGCCTATTCGCGGCCCAAGAAGCTTCTGAACATTTTAAAAAAAGTCCCATTAAAATCGGACAAAGGGTTTGGCGTCCAACCCCGGACAAACAGACATACCCTTTTTTTTATATATAAGATGTATGTTTCGGTATATGTTACTATATACTATATATTTGAATAATCTTAAAATTTTTTCAACGGGCTCTAGAAAGGTACATGAAAAAATTTGTTGTCAAGTGTATTTATCTTAATTGAAAATATAAATTTATAAAAAATTTTGTTTAACAAATACATTTTTATATATAAGCTAAATTTTTTTTTTTATTTAAGGTGTTTATTAACATTTTTTCCTTCATAATTCAATTTTACATAAACAATAGCTTAAACGACACAGCTTTGACATCTTAATTGTAAAGCTTCTTTTTAAGCTAAATTATACAAATAAACTAATGTATAAATATTATGATGAAAAATAAATATAATATAATAAATAAAGAATAAATGTACAAAAAATTTTAATTTTCAGTCACTCTATAAAAATATTTTAATTTTTTTCGTAGATTTAACGATTTATATAGTATTGTAGTTGTTATGCAATATGTGTTTATCTCCATCATGCTATGAATTCTTAAGTTCTGGAAGCAATCAACGCTATTTATAGTACTAACAGAGACGTCGATAATTGGAGTGCCCAAAATCGGTTAAAATTTACATTTTATGTAAATTATTTTTAAATTTTTTTATTTTACTAATTTTTTTTTTATATATCAGAATTAAGTTTTTGTCAAGTATTTATGAATTATAGTTTTTATTTAAAAAAAATCAATTTTTTAGTCAAATTTTGAAATTTATAATTTTATTTTTTTTTAAATATATTTAATTTTTTTTTTAATCAATATTTAATTTTATTTTTATATTTTTCATAACAAATAAATTATGTATTATATTTTATTTTTTTATATATTAGAATTCAATTTTATTTAGTATTATTTGAGTTGATAATTTTTACTTCATAAAATTATATTTTTTACTCAAACTTCGACCGAGATTTTTATTTTTCATAAATTATATTCCAAACTTTTGTTTATATTTGTCATATTTAATTATTTTTTAAGTATTGGAATTCAAGTTATTTTATATTAATATTCGTATAAATTGTTTTTTATATGATATATATGATAGTTTTATACTATACTAGAATCAAATTGCTATGATTTTTCACTCAAACTTAGACTGCGATAAATTATATTTTTTTCAGTAAACTTCCATTGAGATTAATATTTTATTTTTATTTTATTTTCCATATTTATTTACTGTTTGTGAAATATTAGAATTCCATATATGTTTATAATAATTTTATACGAATTGTAGTTTTTACTTCGAAAGAATGCTATTTTTCACAAGGTTAAGTAACTTCGACAGAGACTTATATTTTTATTTTTGGAAATTATATACAAAATTTTTTTCATATTTATTTAATTTTATTAAGTTTTGGAATTTAATTTTTTTGTATATTATGTGTGTATTATTATTATTCGTATAGTCTTTTTGTAGATATTAGAGCTTACAGTTCTTTTAATATTATATAAATTTTAGTTTTGACTGCAAAAAATTATTTTTTTTTCTGAAACTTCGATTGAGATTAATATGTTATTTTTTGTAAATTAATTAAAATTTGTTTAAATATATAGTATTTCATATCTATTTTTTTAAGTATTAGAACTCAATTTTCGTTTTAATATTATACGAATTATAGTTTTTACTTCAATAAATATTATATTTTTTAGTCAAATTTAAAGAATTTCAATCTTGATCCAGCGTAATTTCTACACCAGCTTTCAAAAACTAAAAGCGTGGCTGTATGAATTGACAATTTTTTTATTTCTGCAGTTTCTTTAAAAAGTTATAGCCCGGACGAATATCTAGAAGTTAAAAAAAAAATATTATTCTAAAGTGTATTATTTTTTTAAATAATAATTTTGAAAATTATGGCATCTCTCTTAAGGGTGTAAAATGGCCAGAAACTTGGGCTTTAAGTCTAAGTGTTCTTTATTTGGTCTAGTTATGTGCTATTTTCTAGATACAATTCTTTATATTTTTATTTCTATATAAACTATTTAAAAAATATATTCGTATTCTTAATACATGACTAAGTCATTATCGTAGTTAAGTTGGCTGCTAAAACCGAAAATAAAATAAAAACGAAAAATTTATCGAGTGCATTTCAAGATATTTCGAAAAAAAAACATTTTTCGAAATTAAAAAATGTGTATGAACCTGTTAACTTTCTTTACTAAATTAATTAATAACTGAATTAGATGTCGATTAAATTTGAAACATGTTTTTGTCAAATTTAGGTTATTTTTGCATTGATTTGAAAATTTTGAAAATGTTTAGCTAAAAAAAGTCTATGTTTCAAATGTGAATTTAAAAAAAAATATTCGTAAAGTTTGATCGTTAACAAAAAAATTAGTGATTGTTTATCAAAATCGGAGAGAAAATGTGAAAATAATTTTTATAAAAGGTGCAAATTGTTTTAAATCCAATTTTTTTTGTTAATTTATTTGGCTCTATTCCCTTTAAAAATATATATTTTCATTAAATCTAATGGTTAATAATTATAATTATGCAGATACCAAATTTTTTTATGAATAATTCGTTTTTTAATAATGAAATGATATTTTACCTTGTCAACACCTACTTCCATTATTATAACATACCGCCAAATGTATTTTAATTAAAATTTTACACAGGAATACATTTGGCGTGACGTTATAAAAGATTTTTTTATTACAATTTATAAACAAAAATAATCTTCGCCGTAACGTTACAAAAATGGATTTTCCATGACATGACGTTGTAAGAACATATTTATATAGTTTTTTAAATTTATAAACAATAGAAATGATACATAAAGTTTGCAGGAATAAGTTCTCTGGCGTGTCGTTTAAAACATTTTTTGTCTTCTAAAATTTGTAAACAAAAGTACGTTTGGCGTGACGTTATAAAAACGGAAGTGGATTTTGGACTTACTACGAAACCACAAATTTTTCGATAGCAGGGATTTATGATTCGCGTCAAATCGACTTCTAATTTAATAACGTAAGTACAAAAAAAAAACTTTTTAACCATTTTTTCTTTTTTTGTTTTCGCATTTGTAGTGAAAATATAACGTCACGCCAGAAAAGAAAAGCATAGGCTTAAACGTCCCTAAGAAATAATAAAAAATCAAATAAAAATGACTTCTTCAAATTTGAGCAACCAAAATTCGCTTTTATAGAAGCAGCCCCAAAGAATAAAAGAAACAGTCGGAAATTACCGGAATATACCTGACATTACAGCTGATAAAAAAATTGTTATACGGACAATCATTATTTGTATTATTATTAATTTTTTTTTTTATATTTTAGGCAACTTTTTTATGTACAATTGCATACACTTTTTTTAGTTTTACCCTTCATTCGCATATTGTTTTTAGAAAAGTTCTGTAAACTGAAATGCGTTACGTGATTTTAAAAATATTTTGTAGGCGGAGTATCTAAGCATAATTTTGAAAAATTACTCTAATAATAATTTTTCAAATCCAATATATATTATCATATATCAACGAAAAATTGCTCCAAACAATTCTTCAAAACCAATATATATAATCATTTATCAAATAGCGCCTTGGGAAAACATAGATCGATCCTGAAAAGCTAACTCAATTTTTGACCGCAAGCGTATTTTGACTTCGGATTTTCGAAGGCTTCGATTTGTTGTTGTTATTGTTGTTGCTGCTGCTGCCGCGTTGCCAACGCAACAAGTTTTGTATACTGCCAATAACTTGCAGCAGGCATCCGACACCGCCGTCGCCGCTGGCGTCACAGCTGCTGCTTACGTGTTGTTGTTGTTGCTTAGTGTTGTTGTCGATTGTTATTGTTGCTTGTTGTTATTTGTTGTTGTTATCGTGCGTACTTGGCTCGCAGTCCAACAACAACGAAACGAAACGCTCAATAACGTCAGCTGTCGCTGCTGCAGTCGCCGTCGACGTCGCTGTTGCCGGCTGCGCTGTAAAAATTCGAAAAATAAAACAAAATAAAACGAAAGCAGAGGGTATTTAACCGACCGCAAATCAATTTGCAATTTCAGTCTATCTCCGTGTTGCAGCGTCGTTGCATGAACTCTCGCGTGCGCTTTGAGTAAACAAAAAAATAAAAATAAAACATTGTAAATAAATAAAATATAAAAAAACACTTGAATATTTATGTGAATGAATCAATTGCAAAAAAAAAAATAAAGTTAACGTTTATAAACTTAAATTAAATTCAAAAGCAAAAGAATTGTAAATTTGTTATTTTTATATGTTTATCAGTAGTTTAATTAATTGTTGTGCGCTACTTAACATGTTGATTATCTAATGGTGTCAGAAAGGCGCTCAATTGTGGCCTAGAAACGGAAAGCGCAGCTTAAGCCTGGCTAAAATTCCAGACACGTACCAGACATAAGCAACAGCTACAACAACTTCCACAGAAATTACGCAAATCAATCGACAACAACAACAACAACAAAACAGCTGACAACGTTCAATGAACGTTAAAGCATCGTCGCCGCATTGAAATCGGTTAAGTAAATGCATAAGACCTCTCACACTGCCTGCCAAATGTAAGTGCACACTAGCTCAGCCCAGCTACACATAGATACATTCGCTTACACTTACACACACACACCCAGACAGACACGGCTGAACTTGAAAGTGAAAGTGAAATTACCAGCTAGACGTAGATCTGTAGATCTGTCCGAAACCGTCTCGAGGCAGTCGAGCGTGCTCAGCGGCAATAACAACAAAAAAAAAAGTAACCACAGCAGCTGGAAAAGCAAAAATAAATTAGAAAGACGGCAAGACGTCAAGACGCTTTTGGTGGAGTGCTAAAAACCGCAGACATACGTGGAAGTAAATCCGAGATCGTAGAGAAAGGTCAGCCATCAAGCAGCGTGCAAATGAAGTTCTAAAGTTAAGAGCCACCAAAAAATACCAACTATAATACTAAAAACAAATACAAGCCATCTAAAACTACGAAACATACTTGAGCAATATGAATGAGGAACAAGAGCAACCCGCCAGCTCCTTTGAAGTTAAGGCACCACATGCGGGCGCCGAGGGACACACTTTTATTGTCAGCGCCGTGGAGTCGCCACCCATACTGACAGCTGTGCCTGTGCTTAAGCCTACTCCTATTTACACGCCCAGCAGCGGCAGCACCAACCTGACAGAGGAGCAGCCCTGTTGCAGCTCCAAGGCGGTGGTGCCACTCTCCTCTTCGCTGCCCTCCAAGCTGTTGCGTTTTCATGCCAAACGCTCAGCGCAAGCGCTGCTACATCAAGTTGAATCTTTGGACTCACAATTTGGCAGCGATGAGGGCATGCCCACGGCAGCAAGCTCAGCGGATGAATATGAGGATGCCTTGCCCAGTGCGCCGCCCATGTCACCGCCCCTGTCGCCGCTAGCCTCCAGCAGCGATGACAAGCAAGATGTGGGCATGGGTTCCTCCATAGGCGACTCGGAAGAGTCCGAGGAAGATGATGAGCTCAAGCCGCTGGCTGTAGATAATCACATAATGCATGATGTGGACTTGGGTGAGCGTCAGGCTTCACCGCCACAACAGCAAGCGGCTATCCTAAGTGAAGCCAATTTGGAAATGTTTCGCAAGCATCATGGTCTCACTGGCGTGGCGCACATGGACAACATTTATTTGCATCCCAACTTTAAGTACGAGCTGCAGCCAGAGGCAGGCGGCCATGATTACCTGGATGCCTCGCCGCCGCCGGCGGTGCCGCCACAGAACTCACCAGTGGCCGAGACCAAGCGTGTGCATCGCAGTTTTCTGACCATGAAGAAGCCCGCCGAGACGGAGACTACGTCGACGCGCGCTGAGCCCGCTGTCAGCATTGACTCGGATGCGCATATAAATGAGATTGATACGCTGGATGCGTCACTAGTGCCCAGCGATGAGCTAGCCGCTGAAATAGCCGAGGCTGTGGAATACTATTTCTCCAATGAGAGCATACTCAAAGATGCCTTTTTGCTCAAACATGTGCGACGCAATAAGGAGGGCTTTGTCAGTCTCAAGCTGGTGTCCAGCTTTAAGCGCGTGCGTCAGCTGACCAAGGAGTGGAAGGTGGTGGGCGATGCAGTGCGTCGCAAGTCGCGCAAAATAGAGCTTAATGACTTGGGCACCAAGGTGCGTCGCATTGATGCATTGCCCAATTTTGATGAGACCATGCCCTCGCGCACAATTGTCGCCTGTGATCTGCCGCTGGACAAGCTCAGCATAGAAAAGGTCTCGGATTTGTTTTCCAAATGCGGTGAGATTGCTTTGATACGCATACTCAAGCCCGGCATGGCCATACCAGTGGATGTGCGTCAATTTATGAACAAATATCCGGAATTGCAGCAAAAGGAGTGCGCCTTGGTGGAGTACCTAGAATCCTCATCAGCGCGCGATGCCAAGAATCTAAATGGACCCTTCCAGGTCTACGAAATGGTGGCGCCTAAAAAGAAAACAGGCAAAAAGGCGGTCATACAAGTGGCTGCTCCAGTGGCACGCATGGTGGAGAACTATCGCTACTACAATGATGCCAGCTATGAGCGCACACGCGGTGGCAGCTTCAGCGGCATCATGCCACACGAACCCACCGATTTGCGTTTTAAGCTCAAACGTAATAACTCAGATTTTCATCCCAAGCCGCTGGGCCTGGAGATGCCCGCATATCATCATGCTGCTTCACACTATCATCATCAGCTGCAGCTGCATAGTCCCAACTCACATCGTGCCAGCTTTGGCGAGCATGCAAATGCCTTCCAGCATTATCAGCCAAGGGGCAGCATCTCTAGCCATGATGCAGCTGGCTCACCAGCTAGTAATCTGAATTTTTTCGCCTATTCGCCAAGGCGCTACAGCAATACGTCGACCATATCCACGAACACGGCTGCTGCCTTGGCCGAATCCTCGGCTGCCGCAGCCGGCGGCAACAATGTGACCAACAGCAGCGGCAGCAGCCAACCCATGAGCAGCCTGCAGCGGCGTCTGTCTAACTGCTCCGAGCAGAATTACAGCGGTGAAATGTCGCGACGCACCTCCAATTGCTCGGAGACGGCTGCGCCACAGCGTCGTGACTCCAACTGCTCGGATAGCTGTCCTTGCTCACGACGCGTCTCGGACTTTGGACAGTCGGAGAGTTATCGCAAGAGCTCGGTTTGTTCCAATGGCAGCTGCAGTGGCAATGGCGAACGTCGTTTCTCCAATGGTTCCATGCAGTTTGAACGCACCTTTTCCAATGCCAGCGAGGGCAATGGTTTCTATCGTCGTGCCTCCAATGATTTCAATACCGAACGCAAGCCTTCTATGGAGCCGCAAACCAATGTGGGCAGCTATGAGCATGAGCAGCTGGTGGGCGGCGGTGGCGGTGGCTATCATGTCTGGCCCAGACGCTACTCCAATAACTTCCAGCAGCTCAGCAACAAGCTGGCCGCCTATGACAATGCGCAGTATATCAATGGCCGACGTGTTTCCACAGACTCCGGCTATGATCGCCGCTGTTCCTTTGGTTCCGAGGGCTATGAGAGCTCGCCCCGCTCACGCACGGGCAGTTTTCTGAGAGACTATAAGGGACATGCTGCTGACTACGACGGACAACCACGTTCCCGCACGGGCAGTTTTCTGGATGGCTCACCGCGTTCCCGCTCGGGTTCCTTTGCACAGCGCGCCGCCGAGAGTCTGGTGCGCACGCCCATCGGTCCGGATGGCAGCAAAGGTTTTGGCACGCGTGCGCGTAAGTTTGGACAGGCTGTATCGCCGGTTAACTAGGGGGGGATTGGGTAAGGGTATCCACAAGTTATTGTTAACTAATTTTAGAGCAGGGCAACGAAATGGATTTTGTTGATATTTTTTGTATTTTTTGTTCATGTGAAATTAATGGCTGTACACTGTGATGATGTCCACTGAACCAAGCAACCATATATACCCTGATCCTGCCTAGGCCATAAGCAAAACGTAGCTAGAAAAAAGTAATAGATACTAACTATAAATAGTATATATAAATGAAACACAATACTGCAATATAAAAAAAAGTAAACTTTTGGGAGTTTTTTGAGAAAATGCGGTTTTTCACTTGTACTTATGGAAACTAATTTATAATATTTGAAAAAAGTATGGATTAAATATTCTATTAACTATTAATAACAACCAACACTGCCAAGTAATTTAGAAAGGGAAATTGTAGATTAGAAGACTTAGAAAAAGGTCTTACGTATAATATTCCCTATGTCCCACTGGGTATAATACGAATTGGAGAGATGATATTCCAGCTGATTTCTCGAGGAAATTTTATTGATTTGACATTTTGCAATCTATTTCTGAAATACTTCCAAAGAAGAAGATTGTTATTTGCATTATTTTTATATATTTCAAGCAATACTACCAGTAATCTTTAAATAGAATTTAAGAGCTTTAGTCCTTAGTTCCTAGGAATAATCAGTTTAACAAAAATGCTCTCTAAATAGAAGTTTAATAAATGCAAAATAAGCTTAGAAATATTAGAAAGAAAGAAGAAATCGAAGAAAAATATCTTCTAGATTTTATTTTTTTTGTTTAGTTAAGAGATATAAATTAGAAAATATGGAAAAAGTAAACGATTGAAAAATTTGATGAGAAAAATATCTTGTAGATTTTATGTTTATTTGTTAGTTTAGAGATATAATTGGCAAATATGAAAAATAATATTTGAAAATATGCTACATTATTTGAAAATTTATTGAAAAAAATGTATATATGTATTTTATTTGGAAAATATTAAAAATTAAGAGCAGAAAATGAAGGAGAATAAATGAATGATGAATGATTTTTAAATTTATTAGGTAGAATTTGAAACATAGTATGTAGGTTATTTTGATTTAAAAGAATTTTTTTAGTATAGGAGTTGCAAAACAAAGCTAACGTACAATAACTTTTCAAGCTTTTGAATATAATACTTTTTTAATCCAAAATTCAAATTTACTTTTTTAAGAGTAGGAGTTACAGAATAAAGCTATACAGAATAAACTAAAACTATCTAATAACTATGAAAACTTATAATACTTTTTTACTAAAATTTAAGTCGGAATTAAATAAGATCTAATCTTAGGGTTGCCGAGTAAATTAAAGTCCTAAATAAATCTATTTACTTCAACTTTTCTGTCAGTAAATATTTTTTAATTTTAAGTCATTAAACAGACTTACATATGGGAAGTCTTAAAATTGAACAGGAGCGGAGTTCCCAAAAAAGTTTTCACCAAAAAACTAAATTTTTTTCAAATTGTAAATTCAATTTTTTTTCATAATATTTCAAAAATTATTATATTCTTATTAAAAAAAAAACACTTAAGAAAATTGGCCTTAAAATAATTAATTAAAAATTTGTTTAACAATAATTAAATCCTTTTTAGAATATTACTAAACTTTTTTTAAGATAAGAAATTAAATTTTTATAAAAATATTTAAAATATAAAGATAACTTTTCTGAATTGAAATTTTTTTACCATCAATTTACAACTTTTGGGAAATATTTTCAATAAAGTTTAAATTTATGGTAAAAATTTTAGTATTATGGAAATTAGCAAGATTTTAGAGTTTTTTGGGAACCTCTTTTTTATAGATTTCGATAAAATTAGTAATTTTTTTTAAAATTTATATTTTAGACAACACTTAAATTTATTGTTTTTATATAAATTTAGGCCAATTCAATTAAAAAATTGGATATTTTTTAGCACGAAGTAATCATAATCATCTAAAAAAAAATATTTTGAACCCTTGAGTATAATATGAAAAATTTGAGTATTTTAAAAATGTTCTTTAATGACATTTCGTAACAAAAGTGCCAGACCTTAAAAATCAATTTTTAAATTGAATTCAACTATGTGGAACTGTGAAGTTCAGCCTATAATATGGGTAATTATTATTAGTTGTTGGTACCTAATGCAGATTTTACCCAGTCCTGAATTTGATAAAAATTAGAACTATTCGAGTTTCTAATTACTGATTGCCACACAAAAAATTAGGCATATTTGAATTTGAACGGGTCTGTATTTTAGAGTCAGACCAATGCTTATTATAAAAAATAGCAGTTTTTTGGTCGCTTAATCCGGGAAGTTCTCGGGTTTTATTGGTTGCCTACGGGTTCCGAGAATTCAGTCAGACCCCATTTAAACCATATAGTAATATCATTATTCTAGACGTCACATGGCCCTGTAATATAATATGGTAAATTTCAATTTTTTCATATTTTTGTAGAATTTTTGTCAGTCCTGATGTAAATAAATCGATATATTTTTATTCATTAATGTTTGTTCGAAACTTGAACTAGGCCAATTTAAAAAAAAAATTACTAGTTTAGGGATATAGTAATTATATGACATAAAATGAACAATTTTTATTTGTTGATTTATAGTTTATTAAAAATGCCTTTTTTTTTTTTAAATATTATTGGCCCTATAATATAATATGGACAATTTTATAGTTATATTGCTAATATAAATTGAATTTGGATCCTAATGCAAAAATTCGGTATTGTAGAGTATATAAAATCATTTATATTATGAAGAAGTTTTGTTTTAATGCTGTTTATATAGGAATGGGCTAGTTCTAATTACAAAAAAAAAAGCATCTTTCAGAGTATAGTTGACTTCATAATATAATTTTTGAACCTATGAACTTTAGGAAATATATACTTTATATATAATATAATAAGCACTATTTTAATTGATAGATGTTTAGACATAATTATGCCAATCCTAATTTAAAAAAAAAAAATCGTTTCGGAGTATACTCTCTGTTTAGGATTTTTTTGATGATATTATCTAATTCTAATTTAAAAATATGTAAACTTTGTCTAATTTAAATTCAAAAAAATGTGTTCTTTTAGAGTAGAACATCGATGGAATTATATCTATCTTAAAGATATATAACAATCTTCTGAAAATTAGTTTCTAAATCCCAACTTGTTAATTAGTGTTTAATTCCATTATTACCATATATCAAAAGTTTATTTGAGAATATTTCTTATATAGAAGTAAGCAAAGCTTATGGCTGCCATATTAAGGGAACACTTAGAAGATTTGGCCATTATTTTCCAGTTACACATAAATGATATTAAAGGCAATGTAAAACTGGTTTGTTACAATATAAAAAAAAACAGCCATTACCATGCAACTAATTTAGAAACTCAGGTGTTTAGTTCTTAAAAATTTGTTATCATAATTTAAATATTTTTTAATTTGCTTAAATTTATTGTACAAGTGAAAAGCGGCGTTTTCTCAAAAACACAAGTCCCAAGTATTTTATGATTTTAGCAATATATACAAGCTGTTATTACATTATTATTTTTATTTTATTTTATTTTGATTTTTTATTATTTTAATACAATTAAAAACCACATAATTAGTAGAAACAATAAATGTATATTTAGCAAGAATTTTATCAAATTTAAGGAACTTGGTTGTCCTTACGAGGAAACAGAAATCGGATTAAAACAGGCGAGAATAAAAATATTTTTCATTTTTAGCTTAAAAAATATTAATTGTAAATTATTAAACTTGTAACCATTTTTATGTTAGTCTTAAGTTTAAATTGTTTTTTCTTTAGTAGCTCTTAAGTCTAAATAAACTTTATGCGCGCATATTTATGTACTTCTCTTATGTAACTAAACCTTAACTAAAGTCAATTTGTAACTCTTTAAAAATGTAACTATATATTATTAAATATTTTGTAAAACTGAAAAAAAAATACAAGTTTTAAAACAATTGTTGGTACTTAGGCGCCGCCATTGCAGCTGAACTTGAAGAAGGCAAAAAAAAAAAAACAGGTAAAAATAGCACCAAAAACCTGCGCTTAGATGGTCTTTTTTTAGCCAACTCATGGCCTACGCAAAGATTGGCAATTAAAGCCAAAAAAAATGAAAAAAAAAACTTGAAGCTTTTGTTCAGGCGGCGCACTCGAGAATTGGCCAACGAAACTAGGCCAAAAGGCAAACTTAAGTCAACGGCGCCCCCGCCATATGTGAAAGCCAAAATATGATTTGATTTTATTTTATTGATTGGTAAACGCAAAAAGCACATTTATAATTTTTTTTTTTTTTTATGCTATGCCAAATTGTCGCTCAAGTGACATGAACGAACGCGCGCGCCCTCGAACATGAGCACAAGGGGCTTCTCCCCCTGCCAACGCGTGACGCATGCGCCGTAGTCCGTCGCGTCTGTCATAATTGCTCATAAAGCGGCTGTTAGCATTGTTATTGGTTTTTAGTTGATTTTCGAGTCGAGTCGAGTATCTGCAGCTTTTAATCGCAGAGTGTGTGAGTTTTTTGCGGTTCCAAGGTATTTTATACACAATTTTTTTTGAATATTTCTATCGTTTTTTGTGCACGCATTACGCCGCCCACTGGAAATTGGCCTAAAGCCAAAAGCTGGCCAAGTAAGTTGCTTTTTTAAACTAGTTTTGCGCATGCCTCCAAACACCCAACTAATTGTCGCACATTTTTCACTGTGTGGGCTCAGCTCAGGAGTAGCCACAAAAATTAAGCGCAATTTGCTCTCCATGGCTATGGCTCTGGCTCCACGGCTTATAGCTTACGGGCCAACAGTGCGTATGCATTGCATAACATTAATGCCAATGCAGTGGAGCATATTAAATTGTTCAGAAAACAATATATGCAATTTGTTAGAGCTACACAGTGAGAAATTATCCTGAGAAATTTGAGTTGGTGCCTGTTAGGCTTAGGAGTAGCTAGCAAAATTAAGCGCCAACAGTGCGTATGAGTTGCATAACTTTTATGCTAGTATATGGACCATACTAAATGGTTTAGAAGACAAGGTATGCAATTTGTTAGCTACACTGGGAGAAATATTCTTAGGTAAAGAAATATGAGTTTGTATAGGCTGGTGACCGAAGCTTGCCGAAGCAATTATAAAAATCTAAGCACAGTTTAATCTATGGCGTATATATAGTTTAAGGGCAACGGTGCGTATGAGCTACGTAACTTTAAACCACTTCGTATGCAATTTTTAAGCTACAAAGACAGAAATCAATGCACCACAAACATTTTTCAGAAGATATTATATAGAATTTGTGAGCTAGATCCTCATCATCCTCTTTGACGCTACAACAATAATTCAGCGTTGGCGTTTTCAATATAATTTCTAAAAAAAATAATCTCTATCCTTTGCCGCTTTTTCCCATTGTAGAACGTTTAATTTTTTCAAATCATCTTTGACTTTCGTGCACGGGGTCGCCCAACTATTTTTCTTCCATCTGGTTGATTACAGCACCAAGAATTATTGGTAAGCTACACTGGGAGAAATTATTCTTAAATAAATAAGAATGAGTCTGCCTATGCTGGTGCCCGACGGATCCCGAAGCTGTTTCAAAATTTACAGGAAACAGTACGTATTAGTTTCATAAATGGAATTTAAATTTATAACATATTAAATTGTTAAAAAAACAATGTGAACTCAAGCCATATAAAAAAATACTTTTTGTGAAGTTGGGAGGATGATCTATCCAAATAAATTATTCTTTTTTAGGATATAAAATTATATTATCAACCGATACAAAAAAGTTATAATCTAATATTGAGTACAATGAAATAAAATATTCGAAAAAACCACTCGGATTCATTTTCCGGAACAAAAGTAAAATAAAAAAATTTCTTTGTAGAGAAGTATTCGACTATAATTCAATACTGATATAACTTGATGTATACGTTATTAATGTAAGTAAATAAATGGGAAAAAAAGGAAATTAATAAAAATTTACATATTTTATCGAAAAAATTTTGGAAATAAATATTTAACGCAATTAATTTTTTTTTACTTTTGAAATTTGGGCAAATACATTTTTCCATTATTTTCAAAATATATTCAAATAATATAGCTTGATTCAACCCATTTAAAAAATTATTTTGGTGAAATTGGGACCATGACCTCTTTGTTTTCAAAAGGAATCCAAATAAAATGTTTGAAGAAAATATTTGGATCCGTTTTCCGGAACACGGAAAAAATTATTTATTTCAAAGAATGTAATATGGAAAAATTCGTTGTAGATGATACCTAAAATAAATAAAAAAAGATAATGAAAATAAAATGTATCTATTGGAAAATTTTTACAAATTAATTTTTTTGTTTTTCGACTATTGATATTTTACCAAAAATTACTCCGGTATTTTTGTATATAAAAAAATTGTTTGGCTAAATGGGGGGTAAATGATCAATTTATTTTCAAAAGAAATCCAAATCAAATATTTAAAGAAAATACTTGAATACGTTTTCCAAAGCACGGAAAAAAATATTTATATATGAAGTAAGAAGTAAGTTCCAGGCGAGTTAGAATGTATTTAATTTTTTTAAGCATATAATTAGTCGTATATGAGTAAATAAATTGGTAAAAAAAAATCATCAAAATTTATATATTTTTTTAAAAAAATAATTTTTTCGTCGCAAATTTTTTTGTGTTTGAGACTATTGACAATATCTGACAAAAAGTATTTTCCAATATTTTTGTATATAAAAATTTGTAGCTTTATCAAAACCATTTACAATTTTTTTTGTTTTGGTTAAATTGGGAGCTTGGCTTATTTGTTTTCAAGGAAAATCCTAATAAAATATTTGAAGAAAATATTCGGATTCGTTTTACGGAGCATGGAAAAAAATATATTCTTTGGAAAGATTCGTTGTAAAGAAGTATGTTGATGGGATAGTTCGAATGTATTTTATTTTTTCATACCTATTACTTGCCGTATATGTTAATGCAAGTAAATAAATTGGTCCAAAAAAAAATTATTGAAATTTTATATATTTTACTAGACGAGCGAGCGAAGCGAGCATGCCGGAGCGCAGCGGAGGAATCTGGAATCTTTCCGATTGGAAAACATCGTCCGATTGATTGATGAGTGGATTAATTTCATCATAAAATTTTCAACCACTCGCCATCTTTACATTTTAACCATGTTTGATGGAGATTTGGTAGTTTTCTTCTCGGCATTGTAGGCAGTATCTGATATTAATGTTTTCGTGCACTAATAATGTTAACCTATAATGGCGACAGGATGTCTTTTTTTTATTTTTTCACGTTCACTCAAGACAAACGACAGATTGAAAAATATTGCGTAACGCGCCGTCCGCGAAAGCTGCGAAACAGGAGTGTGGAAGGCTTCGCAGCTAACTTCGCGGCGTTCGCGCCCGTGAAACACCATGAAGGTATAGTCGATAAATGAAAAAAATGTTAGGAGTGGCAACCCTTATCTCTTAGGGTATGAAAAATAGATGTTGGCCGATTCTCAGACCTGCCCAAAAGACCAAAATTTCATGAGAATCGGTCTAGCCGTTTCGGAGAGTATGTTCACACAAAAACCCATATTCACAATCCCACGAACCAATTCACACAACTCATCGCAATAGGCTTAAAACTTCCGCATTGACCTCTAACACACGCAAAAATCAGATTCATCGACTCGTTCATGAGAACACCCATAATACAGTAAAACATAAGTTTCTTCTTATATATAAAATTCTAGTTTCACAATGTTAGTTACCATACTCCTCCGAAACGGCTGTACCGATTCTCATGAAATTTTGTAGTGCCTCAAAAAATAAAATTTATAACGTTTATAATTTTTGTGTTTCCTTTCGACAAAAACAATTAACTAAAAAATATTAGTTAATCTGACAATGTACACAATGCCAACCTAAATTAAAAAAAAAAAAAATTTTTTGGAAAATGAAATTGTCGTTTTTAGTATTTTCAATTTTCCTAATTTTTCTGTAAATTTTCCAATGATATTACATAGCCTATTCGCGTCCCAGGAAGCTACTGAACATTTTAAAAAAGTCCCATTAAAATCGGACAAAGGGTTTGGCGTCCAACCCCGGACAAACAGACATACACTTTTTTTTATATATAAGATGGGAAAAAGTTTAGAAAATAAGTTTTTATCATCTTATTTTTGACAAAAAGTTCTCTCAATATTTTTGTATACAAAACATTCAAAAATATTAATTTTTTTGGGAGATGCAATAAATTTGGTCATTTTTATGATACATTTTTTTGCGGAAATAGTTCTAGTTTTTGAACAATTAATTAATCGATTTGGTATTTTATTTATCAAATATAATTTGTTCGAAATTCATTTCGGACTCAAAAAATGGTTACTAAGTAACAAAAATTTTATTTAATCATCGTATAAGTGAGTTTAAAGCTCGTATTCGCTATGTTTTTCTTTTAGTGTAGTAACTAAGAGTGGTCAAATTGTTAGCCTTAATCGATTTGGTATTTTTAGTCACACTTTTTTAATAAATACAATTTTTTTAAAGATAGTTTCGAGCTCAAAAAATGGTTTTTAAGTTACGAAATTTTTTTTGTGCTTCCTCGATAAAGATTGCCATATTACCAGGTTTGAGCTACGTATGAATCTCAATTATTTTATTACTTACGTTTCTTGTTCTATGTATATACTAAGGATGGTCAAAATGTAAGCCTTATAAAAGTTTTGAATTGACCTAAGTCACAAATAAATTTAAGACTTTTATGACTTTAAAGTTATATTTTTTCTAAGCGCAACTCTCTTTCGTTCATTTGTTTAGGCAGCGATTTTCTCTCTGTGTAGTTTCTAAGTGTTTTCAGGTTTAAAGCCTTCTAAAACTGTTGAAATATTTTCTGAATTTTTGTAAGCTTCTTTTAATGAAAATGGGTGTAAAAAATTATTTTTTACTTGGTAAATGCAATTAACCCATTTTCTTTCTCATTTTAATAAAATCTTATGTGCCTTGTGTGGTGGGTATCCAAATTTTTTTTTTTTTTTAAATATATATATAACATACATATATTTATGCTACTACTTCAACTTTTTTTGACCTCCTGCAAAACGCACCCCAATAGACACCTGATTTTGTAAAAATTTAGAGCTATAAACTAAAAATTACTGTGTATAAATTTTTTGTTTTTTCGATTTCGCAATAGGTTTTATTCCTTCTCAAATAAATAATCATGAATGATAAGATTCTTTAATTTCCAAGACTTTTGCAATTGTTGAGCAAAATGCCACCGCTGCGTATACGCAACATGATGCCTTAGCCTTCCCAGCTGATGGAAAATTAAAAAATTTTGGAAACATGTTATTTAAAGCGCATGCCACGCCTCTACATTGACTTCGTTCCAAAAAAAAATTTGGCGGGGAAAACAGCGAAAATGCGTAGAAATTTTTTACTGAAATTTTTAATTTTAATTAAATAAAATTGTCAGTCGAAAAAAATTACATTTTCGACTATTTATTAAAAATTTGGGATTGCTTTTTATTAACGACATAAAATTTTTTAAATAATTCATAGTTTTAATCTGAAAGAGAATTCTTTAAGAACATTTCGAGTCTACGATCTTCAAAAGCAGAAAATTTGTAATTTTGAGTAATTTTCGAAAACGGTCCTTAAAAAAAATGTTGTAATTTTCTTGGTTCTCCCAAAATTACCCTAAAAAATAGTTTTTACGAAGGTTAATTTTTTGTGTAAACTAGAGTAATTTACAATTTTTTGTTTTTCATTAAATAAAATAAAACTTCTATTCACCTTAAGCGTTTTAAGACAAGTTCGCGCTCAAAATCTTAAGTTCCTTTTTTAAACTACCATCCTTTTCTCTCTGTGTAGTTACTAAATTCGATCAAATTGAAAGCCTTCCATTCGCATTAAGCGCTTCAATGGCTGGCACTTCCTGTTGTCCACTTATGACGATATTGGAAAATAATAAAATACAGTCTGCCAATATAAAATTTGATTCCAAATTTATGCTAATTAATAATTGATGAGCTGTAAAGCAAAATATCCCAACTTAAATCACACAAAAACAGGAACAACAAAAACAACAAAATTCACCAAAAAATTAAAAAAAATGAAAGCAAATTAAATGCTAAATAAAAAACTGGTTAAACGAACATTCTCCTAAAAAAAAAATAACGCTCATTAAATGTAAGTGAGTTCAGTTCATTACAAAACGCATTGAGCGGGTTCGACGCAATATTATTATTATTTTTAAACATTGTAAATTATAACAAATTGTCGGGGTCGTGGCATTATTTCGTATTGCTGATTTTGGCAAACCACAAAAACAAAAGCAACAACAACAACAACATATTTTTATATGCATTCCAAATCGAGCTGAACACGCGATAAGCTGAATTTAATCGCTTACAATTTGCCTGAAATGACATAACCCAGCGGAATATATGAGCTCAATTGGCTGTGCATTGAACCTGCTCAGCTGAGTAATGCTCTCCGAGAATATCTGAGAATATCTCTTGACCTTATGGCGGAGCTTTTTGGCATCCATCCTAACGCAAAATGATTATCCTTGAGCTGGCTAAAAATGTCTCAAAGCAACTAGTTGAATCAGATTCGAATGAAAATGAATTGTCAATACGTGCCATGTGGCAAGTGCAACTGTGGATGATGACCCTGACCGTCGTGCCTCGTTGTTGCCCCCCCTCTGCCTACTACGCCTATGTCTTTGTAGCGTCGTTGTACAACACGGCGTATGCGCACTTCCGGCACACAATAAGGTTACGCCTTTTGTTTCTCAACACTCGCCGATTGTCTTGGTTATTATTTATGCAGTTTTGCGCCAAGTCATCCTCAAGTTCGAATGTCAGCAAAAGTCGAAAAAATAATCATAATCTGAAATAAAAGTGCGTAACCTTAGTTCGATGGATCACCAGCCAGCACTCGCTCTAAATGTACTTGAGAGCTCCCGACTGAGGTAGAAATTTCCGCACAAAATTAACATTGCCAGTCATGTCGTCATGTCGTCAGTCAGTCAAGTACTCAATAATAGCCAGTCAGAATTTTTGTGTTTTTTGCCAGTCGTCGTAATTTTATTGATGAAATGTTTTACTGTGCGTATACTTACTTTTTTTTATTTTTTATTTATTTACTTTTTGCTTCTGTTTCAATTGCATAAACAACTGCTGGCTGATTGACCTTAGCACGTTTTATAAATAATTAAATATTGTAACTATTATAAACAAATTTCAAGTGGCGTAGATATTCATTTATTTATTAGCACTTTAATGAATTTCTAGAACCGTTGGCTTTAAGGCTTCTTTTGACTTTTTATTATACAAAAAATTGAAAAATTTAAAATTATCAAATGTGCTAAAAGCTCAACTTTTTTTTTGCAATTTTATAGCATTTTAATTAATTAAGTAATTTTATGATCTGTCTATAAAATAAAAAGTTTTGGTTTGCTCTGCCATCTCTGTCACATTTATATATTAAAAGTTCATATTTTGCCGCTAGGTGGCTTTTAAGTGCAGGTTATAAAATTAGATAGATTTGTCGCTAGATGGCGCCACCAAGCTTTTAATGCAAAAGTGTTCAAAATAATATATAAAAAAATTATTTAATTTTATTAACAAACAAAAAACATAAACTTATATATACTTTTTCTACCTTCTCCGATTCCGACTTTTTTTTTTTATTGATTAATTTCATTTATTTGATGCAACTTTTTGTCTTATGACTCTATAGCACATTTATAACTAAGTAACCTTAACAATGAGTTGATGAACTGCCCTTGTAACTAGTAGTTGAGTATCAAACTTATCTATAACTTCAAATATATGACTATTTACAAATTACAATTTACAGTTTTTAAAGGCTTAAATCATTTCGAGGGTCTAATGGGTGCCGTCTTTTGAGCCTTCGCCTATTTGTATTTGTGGCTAGGCTTGTTGCAAGTTGGTTTGGATGAGTAGTAAGTCTATCCCTGTATCTTGAGCTGTGTCGTCCGATTAGTTCAGCTATGGTAGGGATGTTGAGGTCATTATGCAAGACTTCGTTTCTAACAAACCATTCTGCTCCAGTCATCTTCTCAGGGCCTTGTTTTGCATCGTTTGGAGTCGTTTTATATGGGTCCTCGCAGCAGTTCCCCAGAGCGGTATTGCTATGTGAAGACTGGTGCTACAATAGCATTGTAAATTGTTCTTTTGCTACGAAGCGACAATTTGCTAGAACTTTTTAGCATCCAGTCCAATTTTTTTAACTTTAATTTGCAGCTTTTGACTGCCTGAGTGATGTGTGGGCCGTATGTCAGTCGTCTGTCAAATGTGACTCCCAGATATTTTACTTTGGTGGCTCTTGGTATCGGAGATCCCAGTGTGACCTCAGGGCAGTCCCTTCTTCTGGTGGCATAGGTGATGTGCACTGATTTTAGTGTATTAATGGTTATACACCAGCGTTCCGTCCAGCTCTTGAACTCGTCTAAATATGCCTGTAGTAGTTCTGATGCATCAAGCTCAGATGGACCGAATCGTTGATATAGCTTGTCCTTTTGCGACTTCAAAGCTTCTTCCTTTCAGGTACGAGGCTAGCAGTTTGTAGTATTGTGGGAGAGCAGCTCTTATCTTGCTTAGGAGTCCCACATCCCCGACGCGATCAAAGGCCTGTTTGACATCTAGAAAAACTGCTGAACAGTATTCTATTTTTTCCAAAGAACCCAATATGTGATGGGCAACTCTGTGTATTTGTTCCGGGTTCCATGCTGACTCCTAAATCCAAATTGGTGGTCTGGTATCGACCCTCTTAGATCCAGCTGTCCAAGCACTCGTCGCAAAAGTATTCTTTCAAAATACCTTGGATAGTACTGATAACAAGCTAATTGGTCTGTACGAGGCAATTTCTCCAGCGGGTTTGCCTGGCTTTGGAATCATCACAATCATGGCACGTTTCCAGCAGGCTGGGAAGTGTTGGATGCGAAGAAAGGCATTGCACAGAAATACAAAATAATTCCATTGTGGATTCTGGCAGTGCTTTGAGGATTGTGTCATCTATTTTGTATCTTCTAAACTAATAAAGATATTGACAGCAAGATAAAATAATAAGTTGAAAAAAAGTCTTTTTTGTTTTTAAGATATTTTTAATATAGTTATTTATCATTTTTAGTTTACTTAATGTGTTTTAAATTTACACGGTTTTCTACGCGCTTTAAAATAGTGCTAAAGAAAAGTATGTAACTCTTTGATATTTTTGAAGTATTCTTTGTGATCACACCTCGCATTTAATCGCTCATAGTAAATACCCGTACCTCGAAAAATAACAAATTTAAAGGTTGTGCAGACCAGTAAGTTCATCGCTAGACGGCGCCAGCAAATCGTTGCATTTGAGATAAATTTAAGATCATACATAAATTAGAAGAGACAATGAGTATAATTATCGTTCTCTTCGGCGGGTCCATATTTAAGGTCAATAGGTAATTTCAACTGATCGGCTGTTTGTCGCTAGATGACGCCGGCAAGACGTTGCATTTTCCGAACTTCTACAAAATTGTATAGGCGTAAATAAAATGGGCATAAATAATCAAATAGTATTTGCATTGATAGGACTGTTATAAGCTAATATATTGTTATAGAGCTCTAATCTTTAAGCCAATGTCTGGAGCCATATGAGAGTATCTCCATAGTTAACTACAAATATATATGCATTTAATAGCTCAGGGATTTGCTAAACTATTCTTATATTATCACGGTTGTATGACGCGAAAATATCTGGAACGAATCTACATAGTCAAAAACAGAATAATTTTTGGTGTACATAATATAAATAAAAACGTATTTGGCATGCTCCGGATCTATTAATCAGTTAATTTTTTTCCGCTCGTTTCAAATGATAGAATTTTAAAGTTCATCTTGGCAGTGCTTTGTCGCTAGATGGCGCCAGATTCACAAATTATTTAAACTAATTTAAGAGATTTTAAAGTTCAGCTTACCAGTGTTTGTCGAAATATATTTTTAAAATTAAAGTATCGCGCTGTAATAGGGGCAGTGGAAGTAACCTATCTCGTTGTCTATCCTTTTGATTATCACTTTAATGTCAATTGCGATAACATAGAAATTACTTCATCACAAAGTTCATATTTTCTTCGCAAAAATGTAAACAAATATGTATACACTAAGTTCATATATTCTATGTAACAATAATGTTAAATAAGTGATATCTTAATCTATATACAAATCTAAGAGCATTAACTGCAATACTTGAAAAGCTAAAAATAGTTCATATATTACATTTATTAGCTACCAGTAAAACTATAAATAGTCAGGACTACAATATTTTCAAGACCTTGTTGCGGTAAATAAAATTCCGGATGACTTTGATTATTATTTTTTTTATTACTTATTGGCAATATATTAAATATACTATATAATGTAATGGAAATATCAGATGTTATCGCCAACGAACGAAATATGAAATTGGCAGCACGCAAATACCAAACCAAATAAAATCAGTGTCGTTTTCGTCTTGAACATTATGCTCGATTGTTTTAAATTTAAAAATCAGCACACTGTAGTTTGTTGTACATGACGAAACTCACCACATTCACAATTAACCATATTATCGCCACAGTTAGAGAGGAACACCTAAAAGTATGCAACGCATTTTAAACAAGTATCTTGGTACTTGAAACAAATGCATTTAATAAATTGTTTTTATTTCATAATTTTTCTCCTCTAACATAAAAAATATTTATTAGTTATTAATGAAGAATTTTTTAGCTTTTAATTATTTTTGGCAAAGGCGCGTGAAAAGCCTCCACTTGTATGATCTCAGAAGTCGAATCTTACTACCCTCTTCTCTCTCAGATTATAAGCACCTGAATATTTTGTAGGTTGAGTCGAATCCAATTGAAATTTTTTTAAAATCTAAAATAAAATAAAATAATGTCTAACTAGTTTTATTTACTCAAAATTGGATCATAATACATTTATACATCTTAATGATCATTACTTTGTATTTTTTTTTTTTATTTTTTTTATTTATTAGGTGTAGAACCTGTACAATAAAATTTAAGTACTTTAACAACACAGGAAAGAAAATATATATGGAGCCGAACCTCAAACACAGCGTGAGGAATTAATTGTAGGTAGCCTTACTGGCTTACAATTGTTTTTGCAAAACCTTGCCGGGAGTAAACCTCTTAAAAATGTGGTACAGTCGAGGCGGTGCCCGACAGTGAAATGGCATTTTTTCTATCGTAAAATTTTTTTCTGCATATTCCTACTAAGAACTTTCACATTGGAATTAATTTTTATTTTATGAAATTTGATATTTATACCTATTACTTCCGTAAATTTTTACCGATTGTGATGAAAGTTATGTCAAAAAAGATATTTAAAGTTTATGGCATACGTTTTAAGTAGATATGTTGAGGGGTGTGGGAGAAAAGACGGTTAATCGATTGCGGGTGGTGGAGGGTCAGCATCGATAAAATTTGGATGAGGATTTGTTTATTGGAGCCACATGAATCGGCTTGCCAAAAATTGTGATTCGAAGTCACTTTTAACCATAATTAGGTAGAGTCAAATATTGGCGGAGTTTGTATATTTTGCTGTATTTATCCAATATACAATACATATATCAATACAATGATATCGCATAAAATCTGGAAAACCTTTCAAGACAGCACAAAATATCAGAAATAACTCAATACTAAAGCTTCTTAAGATTTCAGTAAACAATTTCCATATAGTTATGCCTGTACACAACTACTAAACGAAAATTAATCCAGGGAAAGGGAAGCAAAGACCGCTGTAGAGTCAGCTTAGTTAAGGGCAAATATATTCTCCAAAATTGATTCCTTGTAGAAACAAAGTTAATTAAATTTTACAATTTTAGGTATAGTCAATTGGGACAGCTGCCTTATGGATATTTTAAAATGGAATTATTACCTTGAAATAGAAAAAATCGAAAATGTCTCTTCGTCAAAAGATATCTAGACTAGTAAGCGATGTAACCATGTCTTAGACACAGAGATGATGCGAGCTATAGTATTAATTTGGATTTAGACCACGGAAAATAAGTGCTTTAAATTTTTTCGATATTGGTCTTATCAAAGCCCCTAAAAAGTTCTCATGAAAACCAATAGTTTATGGTGACAATTTTTGTTTTGTTTTTTATATCATGTTGTTTCAAGTGTGGGCAGTTTTCTAATTTGGAATCGGCTAGTATCAACCCTTTTGGAACGAACATATTTTCAGGACACCGATTCAGTTAGTTTTCCAAGCACTGTATCAAATTTAATCGGTTTTTCTTAACTCTCATAAGATCGATAGGTCGAAAAATTCAAATATATAACTTACGATGCCCCACATCGTCATCTGATATCATAAAATTCGTTATATTTCGCTTATAATTCGCAACTGGTTTAAGCACTATATGCCATAATTATCAACAGTAATTATCTTGCCTGTAATTTGATATATTTTATTTACTTCTTATTTATTTTTAGATTTATAAGTTTATTTTGTTGATTATCTAATTTGTAGACAATAATGATTTTAAGGACTATGGTACGAAAATTTTTTTGGATAATAAATATATAACTGGCAATTTGTTTTATATATTTTGGCTTGTCCTTAAAACTTAAAGGTAGAGATATTCCAGCATAGAAGTTATTCCCGTTGTAGTAATTTTGACGCCTTCTACCGACCAAAATATGGAACTTCTGGGTATATAGAATTTGAAATGGCACAAACATAACTTATGTTATTTAGTTATTATATTATACATTGCAGAATTAATTCTAGGTAACAAAGTGGGATAAAGCCAGATTAGGAGCAGAGCCAGAATATTTTTTTTTAACTATGATTGAATTTAAGCTCTGTTGCTGCTCGGATCCATTTTCTGTATGTACTAATGAGGTCTAGAAGTTGCTCCTAATAATGATATTTCTAGGTTTTGCTACATTGGAATGAATTATCTTTATTTTATAAACCCCAATTGACAATTGTAATGATGAGTACTTCGTTTTATAAATTACTTGGCATTATTAAAAACATATCTATGGCTATTTGTAAAGCAAAATATGAAACAAAATATGTATTTAATTGTTGCCACATAAACTCCTGGCGCCTGCGCAGCTATCAGTACCAGGAAATGCCAGGATGCCAGTCGCGACACTCTGACGACAGTTTGGAATGCTCCAACGCGCCACCTACACGCCCCACTAGACGCTACTGGCGCCAAATGGTGTGAGCTAATTGAGCTAAACGGGGCGACATTAGGCAGAGTTCCCAACAACAATAACAACTTCTACTCCTAAAAGAATCATAAAACAGGAAGAAGCTGGAATGTCTAGAGACTTGGGAATATATTCATAAATGGATGCATTGGTTACAGCTCTCTACTTTCTGACATATTTAGTTTCCACATCATAGCTAATAATAAAAGCTAATTAAGCATTTTTATGACGACACCTGTAATTTATACATGGTATATAAGCATGCCCCCTCAGTCCCCCCCTTGGTAGACAAGCAACACTTTCAACAATAAATTGCCGCTAAATGTCACTAATAAGCGCTTCAAACACACACAAACACATGGACAAATAGTTTTTCCAGCACCCCAACTAATTAATTTATGATTTTCCTCACCGCATTAATCTCACTCAGATGGCATGAGGATGAGTTAGAGGATGTTAGGCGCTACACATCTTGACGTCGCTTGACGCGCACGCTCCCAACTCGATGGAGTGCCTTACAAAAAATTCTACGCAGATGTGTCTGGGATTGGACCAGTGCATGTTATGGTTATGCCATCTACAAGATGTTAGGGCATCTCTCTTGTGAGATCATGTTGTTTGTGACATTTATCATAATTTAGAAAGAAAAAAAATGAGATGAAAAAGTCAAACAAAGCGAATCACTTTCGTTGTCAAATTGGGGTTTAGGTGGCTTAAGTTTGTGACAGAAGGCGAACAAGTCAATAAATTTGAAATGATTTTGTAAGGGGTACAAATAGAGTAATCCGCGGATTATCTGAAGGCAATGGAGTTAACTAACTATTAGCCAACTTGGTTTTCAAATGCGCCCAAGCTTCGTGAAGGTAGGTCTTTCGTAGGAGGACTTTAAATGATTGACTCTTAGGAGTGCTAATAATAGTACTTTATTATTTGAATCCTTTCCAAATTTGTCGAGATTAAAAATCATAATTAAATAACTGACCTTATAATGTTTTAGATTGTATCCTAATTTGACAGCCCTAATAACTGGGTTCCAAGGTCAACGATATATGTTCCTTCAAATACTATTTGGAGCATAGAGCTTCAATGATGATTCGGCATCAAGAAATGTTTCAGATAGGTAGGTTGCTAGCCCTTCCGCCCTAGCTTGGTGATAGATTTCCTATCTGCACATCCAAGCAGGTATTTTGTCTTATTTTATTTCCCACTGACCCTGCATAGTGCAAAGCATTCCACTATCTGGCACCTAGAACGCGTTCGATGAAAGACAGGCAACTCCGAGTTAAACCTCTTGGTTGATGAATAGATCCATTAGTCTCTTACCATATCTTTGTACCTTAATATTGTTTTCCTTTCGTACACAAACATGATATCTCCGTGATGTATCTCAGGAACTTCGATCTCGCTGGATAAATCCAAATCAGTTTTTTTATGACATCGTAAAGTGTAATATTTTTGTAATGACATAAATTTGATTTATTTCAAATTGTTGTAATCGTATTACCCATCGCAATCTATCCGTTTTTAAGCTGCGTGACGTCACATTCTCTCATACTGCTCTCGTTATATGCTTTAGCGTGAAGGAAAATGACGTCACATCGTACCATCCTACTATGCTTATAGGTCTTTGGCGTTAGTACAAATGTATGCCACAAAAAGAAGGGACTCCTCCTTTAAGATGACAGGTTATTAGACATCTTTCAAAAAATAAGAGCTTAGAGAAAAGCAAACTGGCTTGTTATCTTTTTTCTTTTCCTCCCACTCGGAAAATTTGTTGTGCAGCTTCGAATACACTTTGATGGGAGAAAGTATAGAAAAGTATAAATAAAGAAGAAGAATTAATACAGGATTTACCTTGCTCTCCTGATCTGATGTTTCTGTAGACAGTCTGCAAAGAACCAAAGATATGCAAACTGTTGTTTGAGTGTTAGAGGGCAGCATTCCTTACCCCTCTAGGGACAATTAATAAAGTTAAAACTATTTTTATAATATGAAAGGTGCTTTAATGAAATAGTGCTAATATCGTCTACATAGGGTACCTTCCTTAATTCTTCAGGCCTTTCACGACCCGTTTCCTGCATAGTGCACCAAACCCCCTTCTAACTTAACTCAACAAAGTTTAACTAACTAATATAGATGATCTCTCAGTAAGCTTGATCGATAAACAGTTGATGGGTGTTGGTTTGGAATTCGTGAGTTTTTTCTATCTCCATATCTGAAAGGCCAGACTCAAGTGAACTTTCCCATCAGTTACTTCACTAATGGTATCTTCCGCAATATACTTAATAGGACTTAGCTATAAAAAGAAGACTAATACAGCAGCTCTTAGGAAGATGGGTCTCCATTATCCTTACAGTTGCTGTACGCACATCATATGGTTGCCAAACCCCTCTATAGGCAGGTGTCAAGCTCCGGCAATTTGGTATTTTGGCAACTCGGACTTCGCCATGCTGTAATTTAAGTTTTAGAGATGTTCACTCCATTGGCCAAAGAACAAAGTGAAAAAATATTCCCCTCCCTATCTTCAGTGCAACTATTTCAATATTTTCTTCAGAAAGAGGTTTCGGTATAGAAATATATTGTCAGATGTTATACTTCTGGAAAGATGTTCCTGGCATTACTTTGATTTCTTCACATCTATCTCTCTGTGGAAGCTAGGCATTTTCTTGCTCAAGTTTTTAAGCCAAGAAGAGTGTCTTCTACGTACATCTCAACCCTTTTTTGAAAGATGTCTGTAGGTTAAGTTATTGGGTTAGACGTTTTACTTTTTGGAAGAACCTTTTTGCATTACTTTTTTTTCTTCACATCTCTTTTTTTTCTTTTCAACATTGGGATTTCAAAAAGACGTCTCGGGCTTTAATTATTGGGGCAGATATTTCGAATATCACATGTTTTTCTTCACATCTTATGTATCTCTATAATTTATTGATTTTCCTACTCAAGGTATTGCATCAAAATTGGAGTCATCTTCCTTCATCTGCATTCCTTTCAGAAATATGTCTTGGGGATCCAGCTCCAGTCAGCGTCACGTTATTTATGTATGACCCCTTAGCACCAAATTCTTACTTTTGAAAACCTTCCAGACGTTTTACTTTTTGGAAAAACTTTCTGTCTTCACTTGTATGACACCTGTCTTTTACAGTCATCTATGTTCTTTTCAGAATTTTAATTATGGGGACAGATATTTTGCTTATTATAAAATTCTTGTTATCCTCTACATTTTTATCCCCACAAGCTAGCGATTTTGCTAGTCACGTTTTATCACTAGAATTAGAGATCTCTTCCTACATCTAGATTCCTGTCAGAAAGATGCATCAGCACCTAATTTTTCCTCAATTGAATTCTGCGCATCTCTTTCTCCTGAAGCTGGGGCGAATATTCTATGTACGTCGGCATCGTGTACATTTCAGACTTTTTACTTTTTAGAAAAGCTCTCTCTGGCATCACTTTTATAATTCCATAAATTTTGCTCATGCTTTTCCTACTCACGTGACTTACTCCCAAAAGAGCTTCTTCTCCGTACATCTTCTCCCAATAGAATTCTCTCGCATAGCACTAAACTTTAAGTTCCGGCAAATAGGCAAAACTGCACAACCTCTCGAAGATAAAATACAACTTGCCGTGCTGCCATGTTAAACGCTATTTGCCAAAACACTTTCTCGGGAATTAATTAAAACATGTGCTCATCACTTGGCCACATAAATCTGCCAGCCACAAATGCATATCAATGGCAAACTGTTTGTTTGATATGAAATTGTTAAAGACAAAGTTGACGCCAAGCGAGACACTGCGTCAACATGGAACGTCGTCAATCTATCCGAGATTTCTTTCCTACACTCCCAGCAATGCCAATTAGTAGGCGCTCTAGTGCTGGTGTCCGCACCACTTTACACATTTGGTTGGGTTATGGTGGGGCGTCACCCCACGAAAGCAATTTGCCGCCACTGGAGCGGGAAAAGGCGGATTCTGGTTTGACCCTTGTTAGACCTGCTTGGTTGCAGCTCATTAAAATGCCGTCGTAATTGTAGCAGAACTCGGATAAATTACGCAAAATGTAGCTCGATTTTAACAATTATCCAGCGGGTAGAAATAGGTGGCAACTAGTTGAGCAGCACACAAGGGAAATGGCTTTTCTCGCCAAGAAGAAGTTCTTTGGGGAAACCAGGCTGCGGCGGCGGCGGCGTCTCTTGACAACTGCCGTGACAGACTTGTACGCATTTCTCTATACTCCAGCGATGTCAAGTGACGGGCACTGAGTAATTACGCCTAATTAATTGCCATCTCTGTCAGGGTGTACATTGTCTGCTAATTTTTTCGATTGTATCATCAGCAAGTTTTGTTTTTAATTGCAGCCATCAACACGTGATTCACATTGGAAGTTGGAAGTGGGACTGGACTGGATCTATTTAAGGTAAGTTAAGGTAATAACACCCACTCCCTGGAGAAGTCATAAAAAAATTAAACGATTGAAGCTGCATGTTTTGTAAGTATCTAATTTGATAATTGGTTGTAATTTATGGGTTTTGTCTGGCTTGTACAAAACATACATTTAAATACCATAAATGACGCCTTTAACGCGTATTTTTGTATTTTGGATACTTCTTGGAACTCTGGAGCAGCAGGCTCAGCACACACACATTAAATTAATAAATGCACTTCTGGGTTTCTTGCTTAATTATTATTTATATCTGTCAGTTTATATGACTGTCTGGGAGTATGTGTGTGTTTGTGGAGGAAAGTGAATGCAATATGGAGCAACTCAGGGGAGGGTAGTATTCTGAGATTTTATGAATGAAATTTTTTTTGGAGCAACGACAAGAGGCATGATTAAATGCAGTTCAGGGAGTTGAAATGCATTCAGTAAGCGAAAGTATTGTTGAGTTGTATAATGCAATATAATTTTCGAATACTCGTACACTCGGAAGCTAAAAGTTTTGGAGACCTTTTATTGAGTAAAGTTAAAGATATTGTACAATGCCTTTGCAGCTAGTGCTTTCTTGTGAAAGAGTCACATTATCTAAGAAGAAAAGCAGTACAAGAAATTGATGTGGACATGTGGACATCTATATGAAAAACCAGCTCTCGAGGATTACACATATAAGTTCTAGAACTAGAGGGCCGTTGCAAATCTCCTCCACTGTTGGCGATTGCCAGACATTTGTTTAATTTAGTGGCAGTTCGTTCCTAGACCTTCCAATTCCAGTTCAACTTGTCTGCGTCATGTGTGAGCTGGCTTGCCTCTGCGTCTTCTTTCTCCTTGGGGATTCCACGCCAATGCAGTTGGAGTTAGGTTCGACTCAGACATTCTCAGTGAGTGGCCTACCCATTTACATTTTTTAGTTGCATAATTTACTAAAGTTTGTCATTTGTTATAGTCTGTGGCCAAAAGATGCTGAGTATTTTGCGTAGACATCGATTGATGAAGATTTGGAGGGGTAAGAGGCAAGATTTAGCAACCATCGACATTATATGTGACTCCAAAATTTTCAATTTTGTTCAAGTCGAGAGCTAATTCGACTTCTATATAGACTGGAGAGATCAAAATGCTTGCTTCCCTTTTTTTTATGAGGTTGTCAATGTCTGCTGAGGATCCACCGTCCTTTGTTATGACGCAACCTAGGTAACAGAAGTGGTCCACATCTTCTAAGTCCTAATAGTTAGTCTTAGATTTACCAACATTGAGTTACAGCCCAGCCAGTGGGTAATGTACCTATCTATTATAATCCCAAAGAACTGGTCGTCAGTCCTATCCTAACTTAGGAGTCTGATAAGGCGCAACTTACACCAAATACCACCTTATCAATCTTCAAAGGGAACAAAGGGTGGCCTGCTTCCTCCTGAGGCTGCCTCATGATGTAATTCTGAACCTGGATCCAGTGTGCACCTTTCTTAAGTTTGCAGCAGGCACTGAGGCTTCTTACTGCATCTACTTCGGGTCACAGCACTATTGTAGGTCTTATTGCTGGAAACTATTAAACCATAGTTTAAAAATGGAATGACGAATTTGTTAAGATTTTTTCGGAGAGAGAGGAGTGGAAGCAAAACACTTCTATCAAGGAGAACGATTTAACGAAGTATACTAATGGATCGAATGCGAAAGAAATGACTTGAGCAGGCGTTTTCTCTGAAGATTTTTCGGGCAATTTGGTAAGCGATAAGACTTATAGACACCTTGGGCGAAAGTTCCAGGATCATAGTAGTTCGTGTTGACAGCCGTATACACCATTACTCTATTACCCTCTGCTGGGTAACAGGGTACTCTGGTCTACCTGGGATCGAGGAGCTGGACTCGCCATAAAAAGTAAGCTCATTAGCACGGTAAACCATATCCACTATCACCCTGTTACCCTATGCTGCTGCACTCTGGTGTACCTGAGAACGGGTAGAAGGACTTTTGTGCCTGAAACGGATCACCATTATCGCTAACCCCTTCTAGACATCTTATGGGAAATTAGTGAGACGGTCAGAGCTTAAACAGAAAGAGAATGGAGCAGTTCTATCCAGGTATACCTCAAAGCAAACTTCCGATCTCCAGAGATTTCATAAGAACAAGACTAGGATAGTTGTAGGAGTTATATTTAAACACTGTACCATAGTCCTAATGGCTAGAAGGGACTGTTTGCCATCACGAATTTATCGCTGCTGCGGAGTTGAGTAGGAAATATAAAGTATTCTACATCTGTTATCGGTTCCATTCATCAATATTTTGTGACTTGAAAAACCACCAAAACCGATGTACCTGCTACTGGATAGGTGCATCTTGGAGTACATATTCCAGCATTGCTTGGATCCATGCATTTAATAAGATATGGAAAGCTCAAAGACTGATTTCCAGTTTAAGACAGTGAGCTCCTTTTGAAGCCGGAGAGCTGCCGTTGACCATTTGGGTGCCTCCGCAGGCCTTCTACGCTACTGCATACTCCTTTCCAAAAATCAAGCAACACCAATCATAACCTGAGTCCAAGTAATATGGCATAGCTAGCCTATGTTTCCTATCACCAACCTGTGTGGTTCACGGGAGGTATTTCATTTTCCTGCTACCACCCATAGATATAGAGCCTTTGCCCAATCCGCCACCTAGTGACACACTCTGTAGGTTTTTTAGGCTGCCCCCGAGGGCCTATGCAATGGAATCTAAGAATAAGAATATCTGTTATGCGACTGCTCTTCACTTTTAATAATAGGAAACGCACTTAGTTTTTGAATAATCCCTTCTTCAAATATCTCATAGCCCATATCAGATCTTGATCCTGCTCCTTTCATGGAATCCTCATGATTCAGCAGAGATAGATATTTAAGAGATATATTTAAAAAAATAAATTGTAGAAAACCCCATTTCAACATTTAAGAAGGGTTAACTATATGTTATCAAAAGCCTCAAATATCATTGCCTGTAACTTATAAACCATTTCCAACCGCATTGCTCAATAGCTCCAAGAAAAAAATAGTTCCACAATTCACTGCTACTTGGTATCTCGCGTAGAGCTACAAACAAGTAAAACGTTCATTAATTTGAAATTATTAACACATAATTCAGGCGAAACCCCTAAAAAGAGATGGCATCATGGGGCAGGCAGGCAGGCATCATAGGAAATGTGCCTCATAATGTTGACGCTGTGGCAATGGCTCGTGCGCAACATAAGTTTTTAATTGGCTGATGGCCAACTCGGAGCTACTTATATACAGGGTGCCATCGTAGGGTAATGTCTTAATTATTCATGCACAATCTGAAACAAAATATGTGAAAACACGTTAATTAGTCTGCCCGATAAGTGGGCTAGTTGGGTTGGGAGGGGGACGCAGGCAGAAACAGGGGTGGAGTTGGAGGGGAAACTTTGGAAATGTGTGGGTATCTGACGAAATATCAGAGATTTTGTGTAGCACTATGGTATGGTATGGTATATCCAGAAAGTTGTGATTGTACTAGAAATGGAATCGAGGGATTCGGTTCTGAGATTCGTTAAAGTTTATCGCTATAAATTCTTATATTCTTAGGAAATAATATCCCATTCCGGGGCTTTTTAAATTTATTGTTATAAATTCTTCTGTTATAGATTCTGCCGTACAAATTGTATGCAAATTGTCTCTATCGCCTTGTGCATTTTCTTCGAAATCAGTTTTCTTTTTCGTCATCACATAGAAATTTAATTCCCATTTTAATCTGAAACAAATTAGCTTGTGAATTATGAAAATCAAAAACGTTTAAATAACACAAAGTTTCTTTCTCGTTGAATCGACGACGCAATTTTTGAAATTTTTTTACACAGCTGTGGTTTTTGTTTAAATGAGCTATCAAACTTTTCGTCGTCGATTCGACGAAGAACAAATTATATGTGGTAAAGTTAAAGCTGTTCCGAAAAATAGTCACAAAAGAAAAAGCACAAGCAAAAATGTTCGTCGTCGATTCGACGAAGACCATACAATCTTGAAATGCCCCTTTTGTGGTCTTGTTTTAGGGACTTTTAAAGTCCAGAATGCTGAAACTATTTAACATTTTTTTATCAATCCAACTACTTAGTCAGAAATTACTTTGAGTAAGAAAATTATTACCCCAAAAAATTTTTCCCTGGAACCGCCCCTGTGCAGAACTATGTGTTCGAAAGAGAGAGATAGCATAAAACAGAGGTAGGCTGTGGCTATACAATGAGTGAGAGAGACAAGGCCGAGGCAGCCCATCCATTTAGCGTAGCAAACTGTCAGTTTGATTTAATTTAATGAGCAAATTTTTATGAGTTCGCGAAATCCCGTCTCGGGCACGGCGTTCATATCAAAATGACAACTTAATTTTCATAATTGCACTTAATGAATATTCGACTATTGCTTGCCATATTTTAAATTCCTTATAGACGAGTATCAGAGGCCCAAGTTTCGGGGTGTTAGGGCTACGGTGAAAAATGGCGTCTGTGAATGCAAAGCACTTGGCACGGGCATTTGCGGACTAATTAGTTTGTAATATTTTATGCATATTTAATCAATTTACAATTTGTTTCCCAATAGACGTAGAATTTGAGTAAAACTTTTGACCAAAACATTGCATAACTTGCGGCTTGGGATGCTCGGTCTCGGGGAAACTACATTCCACTCCCATTTAACGTTAAATGGAGCGCAACCGTGTCAGAATTTAATTAATACGAATGTATGCATCTTCATTATAAATCATCACTTCTCAAGTGTTTGTCAGGCTCATGCAACATAAATCACGGCCCGGAGTCGGAGTCACTGATGCGGTCGCGTGGTGCAGTCAGTCCTTTTTTTTTGTTCCTCTTGCTCATTTAGTTTTTTTTTCTCCAAAAACCAACTAATGATGCATTCAAGTCGCTGGCTATGGCATCAGAACGTTCCATTGATCTGTAATATAACATCTGTATTGGTTTCATTTGTTGTGGCTATGTTTTATGTGCGTTGAGGGCTCATCTGACACTCCCACGCCATTGCACATGGTTTTGGTATCCGATTACGCCCAAAGGTGAAGCTGAGTTATCCATCCCTGATGGAGTCTACTTGGACATGGCTTGGGGCGTGCATTGAACTCTTTGAGAAATTTTAGCATGATTAATTTGTTGGGTTGTTTGTTTTTCTTGACGCTAATTTGTGTTAAACACTAATAGGGCAATATGAGACAGCAAGGAATCTAAGAAGTTGCGTCTTGGATCATTTTGGAAACTATGTAATTTGGATTAAGACAACAGAGAGAGTTAAATTCTATTGAAATTTGGTTCATGGGTTGTAATATTTAAAGAGAAAAGATTTTATGATTCAGTATTTGGAATACTATTAATTTTGGAAATGCGCAAAGGAATCTAAAAAGTGTGTCTGACATGATTTAAAAAAAATATTTTAAATAAGGCAGAATAACATTGATAGACAATTTTGTATCAGTATTTTGGATCAAAATGTCAATTAAACCTGAAAAGCGGTCTTATATAATTCTATCAACCAATATGGATTAGGACTCTAAGCAAATAAAATAACAAAGGAAAATTTATATTATTTTTTTAGATGGGAACATGAAGGTGGAGCACTATTATATTGGATATAAGTCAAGGTATCAATCGAATTTTGTCTTGATAAAATTAAGTACTTATTTTGCAAAAGAATTCAATTCCGTAGAAATATCGGTTGAGTGTTCCGAATATGAGTAGAGAATAATATTTCATTAGCCTTTTAATCAGCTGCGCATACCCTAGGAAAAGAGGTACCACAAAACTCACAGAAGTGGTTACATTTGTGCATAAGTAAACGACAAGAATCTGGAAATTTAAAATGCGAATTTTAAAGCAGGCATATCATCGAAGTTCGTTCTTACAGGCCAGTACGCAGCATCACATTGGAGTATAGGGTCGTCATGACGATTTGATAGCAAAAAACTACGGTTATTTCCCTAACCACCGATGGGAGACGAGATGCTGCCACGCATGTAAATACTGTCTTAACGCGTCAAGATTTTGTATTCTCTGTTATGCAGCAGATTTGCTTACAAACAGTGCTGCCAATTTTTGTTGGCCAAATAACATCTAGATGACTGCAGTAGTAACATCACCTCTTTTGTAACTCAACTGAGTTTCCGTCTAAGACTTATTTAAATTGATTTCGCTTGATTTTCTTGATTTTTTAGAGAAAACTGTATTAAAGTTTAAACGGTGCCAAGCGGCCTAACTAACCTAAGCTTTTTTAAGCGTTTTCATCTTCTTAATAAACACTTTGATAGCGATTTGTGACCAGCTTGAACCTTATAAATGTTGAAATTAATAAATTAAATTCCATCGTGTCTAATCCTTAGTAGTTTTAAGGAAAGGGAATAATTCTGATCTTCTTAATAAACCCTCTGAATAAGGTTGATAATGATTTGTGACCGCCTTCAACCTTATAATTATTGAGGTTAAGAAATCCAAATTGAAATCCATTGAGTCTAATCTATAGTAGTTTCGAAAAGTAATCTTTGGTTAAGAAAAAAGATTTAACGAAAGGTGTAATCAGGGTCATCGAGTGGGTGGATAGAGCTCCTATTCAATAACACAGATCTACAAATACCGGAATAGTGTAGTTTCGGTGTCAAAATTGACCCAACTAGCGTCACGGATTTTGAGATATTTGAGGTCATGTGCCCAAAAACGTCATGTAGCCAAAAATTTTTGTAGAGTTTGTTTAATTTCAAGGAAAGTTCTAGAGATGGTTAAAATTTGTATTCCGCCAAGAATAATGGCTATATTAGACAGATTACGATAATAATCTATCCCTTTGACGTCATTAACTATGCTTGAGACAATAATTATTAGCTGTGTAGAGTTCTGGATTATTCGAAAATTTTCACATGGAGGTTTATTTTTCTTAGAGCTTAGTAGATGTATCGTTATTATCCGCGGAAAGGCCAAAAATTATCAAGATCTGCACTCTTTTCAGGAACCATTCCAATATCAGACAGATTGTATATAATACGTCTATACTTGAACTAACTTTCTAATACGTAATACCTTCAACTCAATGTTACGACTATATTAGCTTAACAAATCGCCAACATTTTTAATTTGAAGTATACCTCTTAAAAAAAATGTTACAACAAAATTTTTTCTGTGGTTGAGCTAAGTTTTTATCAAATTTTATTTTGCAAAATTACGGACTCCGTTAAAAATATTTCAATATTTTAACAGTACTTGGAAATTTGCATAGAGAGTGCTTTCGTTCTTTAAGCATGCATATTAGGGCGGATCAATTTGTATGGGGCCGAAAAAACGTTCTGTATATCTCTCAATTTTGATTCTTTGGGTCATTTTAAGCAATTTCGCGCAAGAAATTACAATATAGTTCTAAAATTGAATTTCGAGTCGTCCAATTTTTTAAAATAGGGTTTTATCAAAATATTCTAAAATTGACATAGACCTTCCATTTGCAACGCCAAAAAAACGTTTTTTTTCCAACCAAATGTGTAACTTGGTGGGTTTTGGGGTCGAGGAATCTATTTTTGATATTTTTTTTATTTTTGAGCGCCGACCAGAGGACGCTTTTGTGAATTTTTTCTGAGTTTTTTCTAGATCTACAAAAATGTTGCGAAAATCAACGGGATTCTTTAAAGTGCTCAAGAACGTACGAAAAACTGAAATATTTGTCATTCTAGTAAAGGATTATTCATAAACTACGTGTCACACTAAGGAAGGGATGGAGGATCGGAAATCTGTGTTATAAGACGCAAAACTATGTGGAATGACTCACGTAATATTCCATTGACTATATCACGAGTGGGAGGGGAATCTATCTTGACAAAATCAGAGCTATGAACATTAATTTATAAATGATCCTTAATTATCAATAAATTCGGAAAAAAATTATATATTCTTTTCATCATGATTACTATCTTTTACGTTTGGTACTTTTTGAAATTATTATTATTGTGTACTTGAAAGCTTGCAACAGAAAATTGTCTTTTATAGAGCACTGTGAAATCGAGAAAATATCGTAAAAAAAACGTTATAAGATTAGGTGTATACTTTTCTAGTTTCACATAGAAATTATAGAAATCTCTGAAAAATAATATACTTAAAAAATCAGTTTCGATAGGCTAGAAACTTTTTATAAATTATTCAAATCTATGAAATGGCTTTATCTCACATATCTTTACTCAAACCCATAAAAAACAATAAACAAGTACTTAAATGACCTTGTCCCGCAACCAAATCTTCCCAAACAAATTTTAATGAGTAATTATATAAGTACAATACCATAAATTACTATACACACTCACACATGTTCATCATCGCACCAACCACAATAATTCCATTTAGTCTCATTCTTTGTATCTTTCAACAAATCGCCTCTAAAAAACATTCAGCAATAGCAACAACAAATCGAAAGAAAATTGTCTGGCATAATGATTGAATATATTTAGCATAGCAGCTGAAAATTAAATAGCTCTACTTGTAGACAATTAGCAAAAAATTATGACATTTAATCATGGCAATATGAAAAATCAAAAATAAAATGAAAATAAACCGAAAGAACTCAGCACATTTTGAGAACACGCCCCGCCGACTTGAGAAGAGGGCGCTGCATTTTCACACATGTTTTAAAAATAAATTCCCAACGCATATGTGTGTGTGTGTGTGAGCATCTTTAAGATCTATATCTTCCATTTCTTTTCTTCACTTGCATAGAGAGGGCACAATTGAAAAGAGTAGGCTATATGTGAGACCACGCCCCGAGTTGAACGTCGTTTTTGAGCTCAAGAATCAAGTGCGCAGGATGCGCCGAATATTCAAATTAGTTTTTCGAAACAATTCGTTGTGCGCTGTAGTGCCAGCTGCTGCCACCGCGGCCAAGAATTAAAAACTATTCCGAAAGTATTACGAAATTTCCCTTAAGATGAATAGTCAATCGGTGGTGCGTCGCTATCCGCATAGTTTCTCAATCGAACAGATATTGGCCAAGCCGGAAACATCTAATCAAACTAATTTCGAACGTGATCAATTAAGAAATGATTGTGGTACAAATCAAGTGTTGGTAAATGGTGATAATACCAGTGGCAACGGAAACGGAAACGCCAGTGGCAGCTTTGATGTGTCCGTGTCCATATCGCGTGTCTCCAGTCCAGCAACATCTAGCTGCATAGAGGATAGCCTGGAGGATGGAAAAAGTGATATTGCATCGGATGATGGCAATGGTGCGTAAGATCACAACTTTAACTTGAGGGTTTCCGTGGGGGAGCTTGAGAGTTCACTTTTGGAGAATGCGGTTCTATACACAGCCACACTTCAAATGTCTACAGCTTTTATTGTGAAAGATTCAAAATCCAAAAAATTAGCTTGAGGGCGTTCGTTTAGCGAATTTAAGAGTTATATTTTTACTTGTGCTCTATGGCTTCAAAAAATTCCACAAAATTTTCAAATTTAATATTTAGTGTAAAAGACTCCAAATCCGACGGTAATCTTAAGCTCTTAGCTTAAGCTCTGTTGAGCTAATGTAATACTAAGAACACAGGGTGCTCCACTTTCTCATATATTCCGTATTACGTTAAAAAGCCAAAGTAAAGTTTTTAGTCCATTTTTATCTGCCAAAACTTTTTTTATAACACACTTTCACTGGCGAAATCAAAAAAAAAGAAATGGTAATGGCAGTTAAAATTTAATTTGTAGTGTCGTTTGTGATTTTTTTTTAGATACCAAATATAATACAGCATTATTGTCAAATCCGATTTCTGCGTTATAAATGACATATTGAAAGCTCAGGGCCGTAGAGAAAAAATCCGGACTCTGCAAGAAAAATGTACCGACCACTCCCACAGCAATCGGCAGCAATTACACCGAGCCCCAGAGAAAATTTCGGGACCGGGGGAATCCATCATCTCCCCCCTCTCAGGACCGTAGAGAACTATTTTGTGCTTTCTAAAGTTTCAAACGTTAGTAAGGTTCCTTGAGCGAAATATTAATGATATTCCAATTAACACTGCTTCCGATTTTGACCATTCATAAGGCTTATTCATAATAAGCTTGTGTTTGAAATTTAAGACATACATACATAAGTACGATGAAATATGCCTTATGCCCCACTACGGAAAATGGAAATGAACTAGAAAACTTCTTAGTTACGTTTACGTAAAGAATAAGCCCGTTGTGATAGCGCTGGGTGAACATTAAACCAGGTTAGTTCCCTATATGATCTTAAACTCATGTTAATCCGGCGGCCTGAATAAATCTCAAGAGGCTTCTAGGACGCTTGTCTGCGAGATGAGATAGGTCTAAGAAATATGACTTATGAAATCAGAGCATAGTCCTACAACGCTCGTGACACTGATAGAAAAAGTGCTCCACCGTCTCCAGCTCCGCGTCATCTCCACAACTTCTATAGAAGTCATTCTGAGGTGCGTTGAGCCTTGATGCATGGGTATTGCCTGGATATCTGTCGGGCACTGAGCTCTGTTTAGATCGCAAAGTTTTTTGTTTTTTGTTTTTGCAGTAGACGCTCCTTGCTCTGAAGGAGGATGCTGATATCTATATAAAATCACCATGTCAGGAATTTGACATACATAGCTTCGTAGCATTTTAAACTTCAGCGATAATCCAAAAAAAAATGTACCGGTTTGGAAATTAAATTACCTTTACTAATCGTTTTCGAAGTCCCTGAGTTCCAGAAAACATTAGCACCTCACTGTTCTGGCATAACCATATAAACACATATAACGCATTTTTAAAGTATTTCGGGTATCCAAAGATTTTTACATATTTTAGGGGACGCTGGTACCGAATCCAAGATTTAAAAATAACCCCAGTGTTCTGAAATAAATAAAAATTTCGGAATAAAAAAGGTATTTCGAAATTTTCGCTCTAAGAAGACTTTTAAGTTGCTCGAACAATCAAATCTTGACATAGGATTTAAAAGCGGAACAGAAGAATTGGGTTTAATTTTGCAACTTTTACCAAAAATTCTCCTGTTTTTCCCACTGGTATTCATTATAGAAGGCAAAAAAGTCTCGGGCCCCCTTTCCCAAATTTCGGACTTACACGTTGAATACAATAGGTGTATTCAAGAGAAACCTTGAAATAGGATTTACTATTTTATTTAATGTTCCTATGAACATTATAAAATTTTTTTATTTTGCAAGTTTTACCAAAAACAATTTACCATAGAAATGCAAAAAGTCTAATCCCAAATTTCAGATTGTTACGTTGGGTACCATAGGTGTATTTAAGGGAATGGCTAAAATGTCTTGTTTTTTAGGACTAATTGAGTGTACGTACTGATTTTGACGGCCGTGCCTTGTTTATTGCAAAAAGCGATCTCATCTTAAAGCATTTAACTTGTCAGGATGGCTATAGAAATTATAATGAGGCACTGCACCAGAGATCTCATGCTTGATGCGCATTGAGATTTCGTTCGTTGCTAAAGAGCAAGGCACTTCCTGTTTTGCGATTGTCCTGTACCTTTTAGAGAGCGTACACAGTATCCGGAAAACCCCTTTTTCGAAAATCTAGCAAATATGTCCTAGATGACCTAACGTTTTCTATCAAATGGCCTAGATAAATCAGTAATAAGGGCGGCTTGTTCACACTATTACGGTCAATTCCCAGTATAAGTGGGGATTATTCGTTTTACCTATTCTTTTCCTATTTTCATGGGACATCACAATGTACCTCACGGTCTTTTCAATTATGGAAAGAGGTTAGCTAGTCCACTGCAAATCCCTTCTCCACCATTCTTTTTAACCCTTTTTCTTTTTTCATTCGGCATTATAATGCATTTCAAAATTTCTGGCTGATTTCGGCTTGTGGCTGGTAGCCTAGCTAACCTATCCTAATGCTAGCCTAACATATTTTTTGGAGTATGATCGTATATGATCTTTATCACCGGTAGGCTAGGCAAAAGCTTAAATCGCAATTATTCTTTGTGTGGACGAGAAATGTATGCCATGTATATAAAAAAATTGCATGCTTTTGGTAAAGTTTCCATGTGTTTATGCAGAACCCAAATGGCGAGGGAGGTATGATAAACTTATTGTTTTGAATAAGTAATAGTCCGCCGCGCCTTTTAGGCGTATGAAAAACGATATTTGCTGCCTTCCAAAACTAAAAAGAAATCCCAAAAAAATTTTTTCTGGGCGGCAGTAACACATTCTTAGCCCCTGGTGCATATTATTGCAACTATGTCACTGCTTTAAAAAGCCCAGAGATACCTTCCTTCTAATTGGTGCATGCATTGCATCCAAGTAAGTGAACCTTGTATACCACTCAGGTGCAGTTCTTTAGCACCTACCCTCAACATGCAGAAATTCAGCGTAACCTTTGGAAGTTTCATAGCACGTTTCCAATGTCAGCGAAAAATAGCTTTCACAATTATTTCTCGAACTGTTTCGTCTAAAATACTAAAACTGCCATTTGGATGAAAATAAATTCGAAAGCGCTTTTTTCATGCATAATGACAATGGTTGAATGATCTCATCTGTCACGCACATATTCAACAAACAAATAAGTAGAGATGATCACAACAAGTGTCAGGAAACGCGCCGAACCAGCTAATGATGCAAATGTCAAAAACAAAGCAGAAATCCTCAAGTTGACTGAGACCTGAGTTATTAAAAGTTATATGACAATTTGTTTTCGGTCAATAAGTTTCGAAATTCTGACCAAATGCTTAATTAGATGTTGGCACAGGGTGTTTCTTGGACGTCGCACTATTGTACAGTGGGTCACATTGCCAAGTGGGATCTTGCTAATTACCGCAATTAGCTGCAAATAGTTGGCAGACAAATTTAGCGACAGTGGTCGCTGTCGTTGGCAATTAATTGGCAGCCATGTCTCATTGAGTTTACACTTTGTTTTTGCTACAGGCTACAATGATGATCGCAAGAAGCGTCCACGCACGGCCTTCTCGGCGGCACAAATCAAGGCGCTGGAAACGGAGTTTGAGCGTGGCAAATATTTGTCCGTGGCTAAGCGCACAGCTTTGGCCAAGCAGCTGCATTTGACGGAAACGCAGATTAAGATTTGGTTTCAAAATCGACGCACCAAATGGAAGCGCAAATATACAGCCGATGTGGAAACTTTGGCTTCGCATTATTATGCCCAGTTGGGCATAGGTGGTTTGGCGCGTCCCATGGTCGTGGGTGATCGTTTGTGGCTATTTAGTCAAACGCCTGCTGGACCCACACCCGTGCAGTCTATAATGTTGAATGGTAATGGCACAGCAGCGCCCTTGCCCACAGCCACGCCTATGCGGTCGTTTAGTGGTGCCACAATGCCACCACTGCCTAGTCACAGCATCATGGAAAGCGCGCGTAATGCTATTTTGGCGCGTGGGCAGCCATTGAACTTTGCGCTGCCCTTTGGAGGTGGTGCCAAACATGCCGCTGGCACAGTGCCCAGCTATGGAGCAAGATGCAAGGGTTATGCAGGCTATGGTGATTATGCTGCGGAGTATCAACGCAGTGAAGCTTATTTACAGTTGAAGTATGCTACACTACCGCCGGATGCGGATAGTAGCAGCGGTAGCAATGGTCTAGCCGAGCTGGAGCGCGTTTTTGGTGATGCCAATGCCAACTTTTTGGCACAAAAGCAGGCAGCGACGGCGGGCGGCTGTGGCGGTGAGAGTGCGTCCCAGTCAACACGCCAACGACGCGCCACACAAACAGATTCCGAGTGCAGCGACATAGACTGCGAACAAATTGATGAGGAGGAGGATGCTGTGGCATAACGCCAGCCTGTAGATACATATGAACAGATTATTAAATAATTAGTTTTACAATTGGAATTTGTTTCATTGTTGTATTTTAGACAATATTGCTTGTCGCCTTATGCACAATGTACAAGAGATTTTATTATTTTTAGGAAATATCATCATTATTTATGTTTATATGCCACAAAAATATGCTCATATAAATATAAGTTATACGTTATGTGTATGTTTATCTTTATGGTTTGTTTTTTATATACTAGTTTAGTATATTGAACATTACATTAAATGGTCATATACTTAAGTGTATGTACATATCGTATGGGGTCTTTTATATATATATATATAGTATATATAGGTATATAAGCCCTAACTCCAAGCACATACAGCAGTGGCACACATATTTAAATTAGTTTAACACTGGGCTAAATTTACTATTGCTATGCTATGTTACAATGTTGTGGGTCGGTTAAATTGGCTTTTTTTTTTTAGTTTAAATACAATAAAATAATAATCACAAATATTACACGCCTGGTCAGATTCGAGTTCATTTTAACTTAAATGCTAAATAGTTGCTAAAAGCTGTGTGTTTTAAACTAGGCTAATAAACAGTTTGCTATACAGTTCATTAAAAAAGCCAAATTTATAGCATTAACAAAAACGTTGCCGTAACTATATATAGTTGTATATATACAATAAATATAAACATATATATTATATACGCATAAACATTGGATTGGTCTATGAACTCGTTGTGGTTTTTGTTGCTTGAGATTCTCTATACAGTTCGAAGGTTTTAAGTTACAATTTAAAAATATATATGTTGGAGACTCTTTGATTCACTTTGGAACAGCGCTAGTGTAGATGTTGTTTGTAGATGGAGATAAAACTTAATTAAATTGCATAACTATAACTAAAGCTAGACATAAACGTATTTTTAAAAAAATATTTTTAAATAAAATTATAAGCAATAGCTTCACTTGGTTAGGACTATTTTTTGGTATTGTATACAGTTTAAAACAAAACCTTTTGATTCTTTTTTACGCTGCTTTTGAGTAGTAAATTAGTAGCTAACTTCAGTTTAAATTTGCTAACGCTGCATGCTGTTAGCTCCATGAGAGCTCATAGCCCTTCCAATTGGCATTAGGTGCCAAATGCACGCGACGTTTGTTATAGTAAAAGGAAACAATGCCATGGTAGGCGGTGCGCGGCACGCCACTCTGTAAATAATGAAATTTATTAGTATATAAGTGGTCATTGAGTGTATACAATATACCTTGAAATCATCCATTAGGCCAAGCAATTTGGTTATACGTTTGTACTGTTCGCGCGATGTATATTGTATGCGCACTGGTCCATCAGCTGCTATAAGATTGCGTCGCAGCTCTTCATAGGTTACAATGGGATAAGTATAAACACGTTTCAAAAATGTGTTGTCATAGTTTTCCTGCAGAAAAAACAGCATTAATAGAATTGATTTAGCTTAACGTAAGCCAGGACAAACCTTTAACAAATAACTCATATTGATTTTAGTAAATTGCACAAAGTCCTCGCTAAGTTTAATATGTTTGAGATACTTATCGAAGAACAAGCCACTGGAATATAGGATCAGAAACCAATTACTAAATATTTCATTTATACAAACTTATGTGCACCTACTTTGAAACACCAATTTTGCCAAAAGTGCGCGTACGCGATATTTCTGGTCTAATGCAAACACGATCTTTGCGCTGCGCCGGATGACGTATCCAATCATCCCAAAAACTGCAATAGTTTAAATAGTTAAAAACAAGTCGTTGGTTTTAATTGTTATAACTCACGATTTGGGCCATTTTACTGAAAGCTCCGCCCACAAATCGCGTGTTAGCATCCAGCCCAAACCCGGAAAGAAATCAGTGCGATAGAGCAGTTCCGGTTGGTTGGCATCTACAACATTGGCTTTGCCATTGTCGTTCCAAGCCGAAACACACCTAGAAATAGTTAAACTGTATTAGGGTCTTTTAAAAACCAAACAAAGTCCAAACTACCCACCATAAGCTTGGATCTTCTCTGAGCAGCTTGTGTGTGCCCAAAAAGTATTCAAAGAAATCGGGCGCCACATTTAAATCATCCTCGACAATAACCACAAATTCAAAACCATTTTGAAATGTGGTATTTAAAGCCCAGCCATAATGTCGCGCTATCTTATAATAGCCCTTAAATTTCTTTTCCTTGGGCAAGACTTTAATATCGCTTTGGTCCGGCTGTTCTATGAGCGTTACCTGCTTGCCAAAATTTTTGATGATGTTTCTGGTAGGCTCATCGCCGCAGTCCTATAAAGATTAAAAAGTTAATACAGCTATAATTAGCTTAAAATTGTTTATAATTACCTGTGAGACTATAATGGGAAATTGCTCGACGCTGGGTCGATACTGCACCAGATTATCGAGACATTTTTTAACCGATATGCGGTTACAAGCAAATACAAGTATGGGTATCACTGGTTGACCATTCGCAAGATATGTTTGCGTGGGTATTTGAGCGGGTGTGGTTTTCAAGCCAAGATCTACAAGCTCATCGGAGATTTCGGCAGCAACTATGCTAATTTTAGGTGTAGGCGTGGATGAGGCAGTATCCTGCTGTTCCTCCAAGTATTTGATTTTCAAAAATTCTATAATCGTGCGTGATAACCTTTGGCTTCTGAGATTCTCTTGACGTGTCTCTGGCACTAAACGTGCTAGATTTCTAAGCTGTTTTGGGCCAAGGTTTGAGCTGCTATTACGTAGTAGTATATAATAGGTGATAAATGTCCACGTTATCAGGAAACCAATGATGAGAAACACTTTACGCGAGCGCATTTTTGTAATGCGGTGGGGGGCGTCGTTACGTTTGAGTATTGCAAGCTTAGTATTGAAACATTTACGTATAAATTATGTTTACGTATGCGGTTGTAGCTGCTGCCAAAGCGTGCTCGTCTAGTACGCCCTCTTTTAGTCGGTGGGTGTGGAAGCGTTGTGGTTTTTGTATATGCGGTTGAGTTTGTTTTAGGCATCTGTCAGCAACTGCAACGCACAACAACTGTTCAAAGACGCGTTTATTGACGCACAACATGAGCTTTGGATTTGGAGCTGTAGCTGCTGCTAGCGCGCCGCTGCCGTGTTGGCGGAGTTTAGCTTGGCTACATTTATCGATTGATCGTCGTGCGTTACAGTTTGCCGATCAGCGCGTATAATTAACGCTTATTTTTTTTTTTCTTGTTGTGATGCTGCTGTCACGACGACGTGGACTGAGTGAAACGCTGGCTTGACGACAGGTGTTACCTTTTTGGTTTCCCTAAAGCGACGACGTCGACGACGACGCTGCTGCTGCTGCTGCACGCTATGGCTGTATGAGATGCTATTGTGTGTATTGCACGGTCAACGGTAGCGAACACGCTAATTGCAAGCTATTTTATATATTATATGCTGGTAATGACAAACTATTTCACTCATTTTTAGGCTCAGCGTTTCGGTAATTGCACAAATTGAGCATTTTTGTCGTGGCTTATTTAATGCTATGCTTTTAGCAGCAATAATACAGCTGGCTGGCGCTGCCAACTGGCTAAAAACTGACGAAAGAGCAGTGCGCCAGCTATCGATAGGCAGCGATAACAGTGTGTGTTCGTCAACACTGTACAGCGGCGCGCCAAATTTGAAGTTGTTTTGTATGCTTTGTATGTAAATACTTACAGCATATTTTTGTAGTTAGTATAATGAATGAAATTGATGTTTAAATTTAAAGCAGCTGCGTTTTATAAATAATGTTAGGCTATAGAAAAAGTGTTAGCAGCTTTAAAAGTAACTGCTTTAAAAAAATTTACTAAAAACATGCAGGCAGCGCAGCGCTCGCAGCTATCGATAGGCAGCGATAACAGTGTGTGTTTGTAGCGGCGTTTATCAACACTGTGCAGCAGCGCGCCATGTTTGAAGTTGTTTTTAATGCTTTGTTTGTACTAACTGCATGCTTTTGCAATTAGGATAATTAAGGAAATATATATTTAAGTTTAAAGCGGCTGCGTAACAGCATAAATTGGTCTTTATAGATATAAAAACAATGTTAAGCTAAAGAAATAGAAATAGAGTGACCAGCTCATCATTTTTTAAATGATGAATGACAAAATATTAGATTTTAATAAAAGGAAGTAATGTACTCTTCAAATGAAATACACTTTTATTTTTGATATGGAATTTGTTATCTAATAAACATAAGACATTCTAAGGAAATCAAAGAATCTGTCAATTACAGATTTCCAGAATAAATAATTTTCAATTTTCTGACGGCGCTGTTTCGGATTAGCGTTTTTATAGATAGTAGTGCGCAGTTTTATGGGATATGAAAGAGGTAGCTTTATAGCCTCGCTACGCAGTTTCAAAGAGATCCAGCCGGCTGCAGGATAATAGTCAGTGGGAAAGCATACGGTTGTAGTATCCATACTTAGGCCTTTGGTTTGTGTAAAGATGAGTTAACTAGGTTAGTTAATAAGATTTCAAAAAGCACCTACCAGACTTTGGATCGCCAGTTTTCGGGAAACTATTATTGTCCAACTCTACCAGAGCTGACTGTAGTGCAGGACCTTCAGCTGTGTCCACTGTACGAGGCACTGCAGCCATTGTAAGAACCAGATAAGCCATAAAATAATAAAGCCACATCTTGCCAAGAAGCAAAGAATTCTATGATTTGATTCTATGAAGTTCTATATACAAGTTTTTCAAAGCCAACTCTAATTTTTTTTGTCGTTAAATTTAAAAATTTATTTAGTTTTTAGTATTTTACTTATGCATTTCACTTTAAATTAAGCTTAATAGTTATACTTAGAAGACTAGTAGTGCTTAAAAAATATTAGACCAAATTTTTTATATATTTTTTCGTATTTTTGTTTGTTTTTAGAAATGTTTATTAAAAATCACTGTTGTTGATAGGCTGCCATAGCTTAAGAGCTTAAACTTAATTCAATTTAATTAAAATTAAATTTAATTATTTTTTATAAATGGCAGTTTTATTAGTATGCAGTAGGTAGTATATATACTATATATTTCATTTGTTTATAGCGATAGATAAATCGCATAATTTTTTTTAACCTGATTAGCATGCGCTTTCTTCCTCCACTTGAGATTTACAAATTATGCTCGGACTATTTACAAGAAGCTCCAACTTAATATGCAAAACAACAACGCGCTGGCTGCGCCCCAGCTGGCAGCCTTGGGAGCGCCCGAGGGTAGTTGACCCAGTTCCCGCTCATCCACCACAAAAGCCGGCACAGCGCTGCTCGGCGTTTGACCCTCATTTCTGTAAAGCTCGGCAAAATTGCCGCGACTATTGCGTGCCAGACGTTGATTGGCCAGCTTCAGTTCCCGCAGCTTCTCCTCCAGCTGCAGCACTTCATCTGTGGATCAAAGTAAAGCCTTGAGTTGCATGCCTTGAAGCGCTTTAAGCTCCAATACTCACTTTTGTTAACGCCCTCAATGTCGTTCACCTTGATGAACATGGCCAGCGATATCTCATAGACCTTGTTGGTATCAATTAGCGCGGAGCTAATCTCACGCTTGCGTCTGCCATAGCCCACTTGATTGTTGGAGCATTGTGTGCCCAGACATTTGTCCAGGCACACATTGACGGTGGCACGAAACTGCACATAGGAGGAGTCGGGAAACTTAAAGGCCTTGAATTTGGCGCTTAAAATATCGCCATCCACAGTATTGAAGTTCTCAAATAGATAAGGATCCACCGTGCAGCTGTTAGACCAAAAATATCTTAACTATATTGACTAACCAAGTTTTGCCCCATGCTCACCCCTTAAAAATCAACGTCTCCGACGAACTCTTCGTATCGGTTACATCCAAATAATTAACACCCAGACCATACACCGGCGCCGAGTCTGCATCCAAATTGATTTCCATGGTCAAGGGCGTGCCCGACTTGACCACCAAGTCACCATAAAATTTCTGTCCATCTTGGCTCACACCTATGGCCAAACGTGGCTCGGGCGCTTTTTTTGTCAATGACGTGGTAATTTCCAGATCCCTGCAAGTACCACAAAAAAAATGATATGACAATAAATAAAAAACATAATGAGCGGAAGATGGTTTACTAGCACGCCCTTTACGGAGCGCAACATTCCACCTGTCACACTGCCCACAAATTAACAAAATGATGCAATTAAATGTAACCCAAGTCATTAAGCCACTACCGCTTCGGACTGGTGTGTATCATGGGGCATCAAGTATGGAGTGTATCTGTAGCTTGAGGACTTGTTATAAATCATGTAACCGCCTCTCTTGCAACAGGGCCAGGTCTCTTCTACTTTTTACAGATTTCCAACCTATCAACTGCTCTCTAACGGAAACCAAAAACAAACACAGTATCTCATACGGCAGCTGACACGCCCCTTACGACTTTAAATTGAACATAGGCAGGGGCGGATTAAGGCGGATGTGGCGGCTCAAGGGCCCAAGTACTTTTATTGCTACTACTTTGGTTTAATATTTATATAAGACTTTAAAAATAAGCTACTTATAGAAATAAATTTATGAGCATTAGGGTGGGTCAATTTTTTTCGGTACAAAGGCTCATACGATTTTAATTCTTTGGATCATTCTAAGCAACTGTTCCGAAGAAACTATGGGTCTAAAATTAATTTGGAGTCGCTCACTTTTTCAAAATAGGTTTTTTTTTCCAAATATTCAAAAATCGACATTATATTTTTTCTCTAGCTAAATGTGTATTTGAGAGTTTTTGGGGTCGAGAAATCCATTTTTGACATCTTGACATTTTGAGCGCCACCAGAGGGCACTTTAGTGTATTTTTTCCGGGTTATTTTTGAAAATAGACAAAATCGGTTTTCTAAACTCATAAATTGTTTGGCAAATTTATTTAAAAACCAAAAAATCGGACCAAGTTTATTTCACAAATGGCTATAACTCGGAAACTAGACGTCCTAGAGCAAAAAGGAGCTCAGATTCCTATCAGTGGCCTCGTCAGCTACTTTAGGAACTAATGCCAATCGGACCAAGTTTATTTTTCAAACTTCAAATGGCCATAACTCGAAAACTAGACGTCTTAGAGCAAAAAGGAGCTCAGATTCGTATCAGTGGCGTCGATTTATATGAAATAATTGAATGTGCAAAAAATTTTTATTTTTAATTTTCCGCATATAATTATTTTGTATAAAGCGAAAATAGATTATTTGCCTTCCTTTTTGTTGTTTAAAATTTTGTTTTTTCATTTTGGCATCGAAGTAAGAAGATTTTTCAGAGTTATTCCATCTATTTTCTCCCACTCTTTACTTAAAGAGTTTTCAAGGTCGTCCATGGACTCAAATTGACGACCTTGTCTTGTGGGCTGTATGTACTTGTCTTGTTGGAAAGTCCAATTATTCCCAAAATGGCATCCGATAAAGTCAAGAAGGAAACTGCTTGAAAGCTCTACGTAGATGTCTGCATTGGTATTTGTAAGAATAAGGCACAATGGAGACATCTCCTCATACCGATAAGCTGCCCAAATCTAAAGCGATCCTCGGCCGCCTCCCAGATCCGGTTGGACCTAAATGACCTTGTGTTTCACACAGGAGGTATTTTATTGAAGCTCCAGATGAAAAATTTATCTGTTACTTAAGTCTTTGACGTTTAAAGGTCGTAAACTTCTCTTAATTTTTCTATAACTATTTGCATTTTTGAGAAAGTTCTAGAAGCGAATTGATTTATTTTCTTGCCTTTTTCAGACATTTCTTTTACCATGCCTCGTTCTGTGAAATTTAATGTACTAAAATTGCAAAATTTGAATACATTTTGAAGTATTATCTTTTATTTTTTCGAAAAATTTAATAAAATATTCACGGCCTTGCTATTCTCACAGTCCAAAACGTAAAAAGTCACTGTTTGCACAAATATTTATTTCGTAGGGCAAATCTATCACGCTACACAAATTTTTGATAACGACAAAGGTCGGAGGCCATTATGGTAATAATCAGTGGTCTAAGAAAAATTTTGCCAAAGCATTCTAAAAAAAATATGGGGCAGTCGAGGCGGTGCCTGACAGTGGAATACCTTGTACCTTTTCTCTCGAAAAAAATGTTTTCTCCATATTCCTACTAAGAAGTTTCCAATTGGAATTTTTTTTTTTTGGTGAAATTCGATATTTATACCTAACTACTTAACTAACCTACTAACAATGCCTTTACGAATATATTTAAGGCACATATACTTACTTCTATGAGGTATTATCCTCCAAATATTAAATCGGCTTAGAAATTTCAAACATTTTTTCCTAACTTTTCCTAAGCATTTGACATCATTTCCCGTCACAACTTTTAAATCTCTAAAAATTTTCCAACTAATAACCCGCTCACACGAGCGCCCTTTTGGGCCCTTGTCACACTACCTTAATCCGCCCCTGTCTGTAGGGTATTAATGCATGCCATCGCTAGTTGCTACCAAGTCACCACTTGAAGAGTTCTACCCTAGCTGCAAGGCTTCGATTTTGCAGTTACTTAATTACCCCTTAATCACAGTCGGACCACTTGATTTATGTTCCTTGTCGTCGTCTAGCTGGACGCAACTGGGCAAGTGTTGCTTTACAGAGTATTTAATATGCCATAAAGCTGGACGAGATTATATATGCCGTTCACATGCAAACTTGGCTATTTTAACGCGTTTGCAGCTCCTGCTGCTTTAGACGTTTTTCTTAAGTTCATCAGTGGCCAATATATTTTTTTATGTGCAGACATTAACTTTACTTGTAATTAAAAATTATCAAGTTTTATGGTAAGAAAAGTGTCTAACTAAAGAACTAGTCAGAGCCACTTGCATATCATTAAGTGAGAAAAAAAGGTGATTTCATCAGTGCCAAAAAAAACGGACTTTTATAATGTAAATTGATGAATTCTTTGAAAGAATTCATTATGGTAAATTTATGGCTATAACCTAGTTTCGGGATTTAAGGCAAACTTGATGTAGATCAGTAGAATGGATTTTATGTACTTTTTGTGTTGTTCAGCCATTATGTGCAGAAAAGATTTTTGAAATCATCTAAGATCTAGAACTTGAATTTTTTTAGTTTTGGTTTATTATTGAAGAATTATATGATATACCCTTTATATAAAAAATAAAAAATAAAACTATACAGTTTGGGTATAAAAATGCCTCATATATATATATCTTTTATGTTCTAGATAGTAAAATTAATAATAAAAGTTTAGAATTATACTTTTTTTTAACTATCTAATCATTTGTCATGAAACTCCTACAAAAAATAGTATTAAAATTAAAAAAATATATTTTTTGAAAAATTTTTAATATGAAAAAAAAATAAAAAAAAAGGATTTTATATAAGTTAAAAAAAAAAAAATTATCCGATTTTAGTTTTTTGCCCCGAAAGTCAAATATTAATGACAAAAATAATCGATCTGATAAAAAGGAGCCCAAGGGACTACATCCTTTCAAAAATATAACAATTGGAAGTTGTACGTTGTAATATACTTAAAAAAATTTTCTGAATTTTCCTGGGCAGTACGATTAGATTGAAAACACAGGTCAACATTGTTCAGTTGTTGGAAAGCTAAGAGTCATTTCCGAAGTAATTTGGTGCGTAGAATCCGAATCCGGCGTCAGAACTGGCCCATCACGTCAGGATTTTGAGATATTTGAGGTTATGTACACAAAAAATGACGTTTTTTCGTACATTTGAGGTACATAACCTCAAATACCTCAAAATCCTGACGTGATGGGCCAGTTCTGACGCCGGATTCGGATTCTACGCACCAAATTACTTCGGAAATAACCCTTAGCTTTCCAACAACTCACATGACCCCTGTATTTGTAGACCTGTGAAATTAATTTGATTCGTTGCATTTCTTCGATTGCATTAATCGATTAGGAGACAACATTCCCAATTCCCCTTATGCTTTATTAACCATCGCCAAGCATAGATCTTCAATATGAATTAAAGCTTCATTGTAAACTTCCGGCGTAAATTCCTTCACTGACATACATTTAGCTTGACGTACTCGAAAAAAAATATTTTCTGATTAATAATCTTGATATTTTATCCACAATTCAGGTGGATTTGATGGAAAAGAACCTTAGTAACACGTAAAACCTAAGTTTCTTTTATATATATAGATAGATAGAGAAGATATACACACAAAAACCGATATTCACAAAAATGCGTGTATCTCAGGAACCAATACACAAAAGCACATCGAAATAGGCTTAAAACCTCCGTATTGACAACTTCTAATACACGTAAAAATCAGATTTCAAATTTATCCACATGCTCATGAGAACACCCGTAACACGTACAACATAAGTTTCTTTTATATATATAAATGTTCTTCTTTTACCGAAGCCCAACGGACCAAATACTTTCGAAAAATATAAGAATCGGAGCTTGTTCGTCGTAAAATTTTTAAATTTGGTAAAAAAATCTCCATCGAAATAGGCTTAAAACTTCCGTATTGATAACTTCTAAGACACGTAAAAATCAGATTTGAAATTCATACACGTGTTCATGAGAACACTTGTAACACGTAAAACATAAGTTTCTTTTAGATATATAAATGTTCTTCTTTTACCGGAGCCCAACGAACCAAATACTTTAAAAAAATAAAAGAATCGGAACTTGTTCGTAGTAAAATTTCTGAATATTGTAAAAAAAATCCCTTTCTAAACCTTTGTGCTTTTTAAAACTTAACTTTTAAAGTCTAAGCTTAAAGAACTTCAAAAAATAATGAACAAAAAGCGGTACTTCCAGCTTTAATTTAATTTTCGATTTTTTATCAACACTATGCTGTTAGATCGGCTACTTCTGGTATGGTCCTCATATTGATAAAAAGTGGACCCTAGGCTTGGTGAAAGAGGCGCTAAACTAAGATAAGCCGTACATTGATTTTTTTCTAATGATCTTAAAAAGCTTTTTTAATGATTCGGTTCCGATAATTCGAAAGAGGAACACACTTCAGCATTTAAGCCTGCAATCATTGTCTCGTAAACTTTGCTCATTAGTAGAGAAAAACTCCAATCCTGCTAAAATGCTTCCAGGCATGAAATTAAAAATATCTTTAAAGCTCCAACTTTCTATATAGACCATAATAAAAGTTGTACCGCAAATACTCACTCTGGTTCTTGAAAGCCCGCTGGTAAAACATCACGTCTGACGACCCCATGATGTTGTTGTTGTGACTGCTGCTCCTGTTGTTGCTGTTCCTGCTGCTGCTCTTGGAGCACAACGCGTGGCTGCTCGGGGCTAGTCTCATTCATCATGACATTATAAACCGGACCACTTGTGGTAATGCATTTGACGCTGACGATCTCTTTGCTCTTGACCGATTCGATGATGATTTTATGGTAATAAACTTTTTTGCCCTACAGTCAGACACAAGTCAAAACAAGACAAAGAAGAGTCAAAGTCAATTATGCCAGATGTACAAAAAGAAGGCCAAAAGGAATCAGAATCAAATAAACCAAGTGGATTACCGTTAACTGGTTGACCATACGCGTCACGCCGCACTCGTAAAAATCGGTAAGACTGAGTCGAAAAGTGGCCAGGGCATCATTAATTTGAGGACGACAGCGTTCATCCGGATAGCCTTTAAGACCCTCCAAGTAGATTTGCACATTCTCAGCGTCATCCGCGGGCAGACCAATGTCTACGCGCATTTGATCCTCGGAGCAGTGTACCTTGTGTGAGCCTGTAACATAGAATAGAAAACAAAATGGTGAGACAACATTCCTGGCATGGTTCTTATTTTTTTTTTCTATTAGTGGTTCTGGAAACTGGGCTAGCATGTCGCCGCCGCCATAGACATAGCCGCTGTGCAGTCAAGTCAGCCAAACAAGCTGCCAAATGTGCAGCTGGAAACGCCCCACAATAGCTGCGCCCGGACATTGACGAGACAGACACAACACAACACAAGAGCCATTGAAGGCAACCACGCAAAGTGGTCAAGAGCTTGAGACTGGAGCTGGAGACTGGACTAAACACTAAACAATTGCTTCATAATTACTATGGAAGTGGTACGCGTTCGTTGCCTAAGTCTTTCGTTTCACTGTACTATTTTCTGCTTCTTCTTCTTCTTATTTTTACCCATTTTTTATTAGTGCTTTGAGCAGCTTTTAATAAAGCTGCAGGGCAGCCTTTTTTTTCAATATTTTTTATAAATGCTTGGAGTTAAAATAAAAAAAAGGAAAACCTGGCATTAGTCTAGGATAAAGATGAGCGCGTGCCAGAGTATGTTAGGTTATGTGGCCCGCGGGTCTTTTGGCTTGGAACTTCAAATTGTGGTTCTGGCGGGTGACTTAAAGCTCTTTTAATCTCATAAGCGCCATTTTCAGAAAAAGCTCAAAGTCTTTTGAAATAAATTTGATTCGATACAGATTCTAAAAATCGTATTGATTACCAGATTTAGTTCATTTTAGTCATCTGGCATTCTATTTTGAAGGATATCATATTAAAAAATAACTCTAATTTGCCATTTTTCCAATTATTTAAACATCGAAATTACTTTGTTTTTCAATTCTTCAGAAACGTGAATGAAAACTTAATTTCATGCGTTTCATGAAAACTTTTGTGGGCTGCGGGGCTTTTAGGGTATTCCAAAAGGCGCGATTACCAGAAAATGCTCAAAATCTAATGAAAAAAATTTAATTCAACATATATATCTTTCAATATGCCAAAATCGTATTAATTCCCAGATTTACTTCATTTTAGTCTATAAGCATTCTATTTCAAAACCTATCATATTAAAATGAGAGCTTTTTTTTAACATTTTATAATTTATTTAAATATCGAAATTACATTGATTTTTAAAACTTCAGAAAAATTCATGAAATTTTAATTTCGTGTGTATCTTTAATGAAAACTTTTATGGACCACGGGGCTTTTAGCTTGGAACTTCAAATCGTGGCTCTAGTGGGTTTCTGAAAGCTATTTTTTATCCCAAAAGTGTGATTTCCAGAAAAAGCACAAATTCTCAGATTTACTTAATTTTTGTCTACTGGAATTGTATTTTGAAGGATATCATATTAATATGAAAGCTTTTATGTAAAATTTTTCAACTTACTTAAATATCGAAAATAGCTTCGATTTTGAATAGTTTAGAAAAATTAATCGAAACTAAAACGTATCTATAATGAAAACTATTATTCCCGATTTCTAAAAAAGCTTGAAGAGGTCCAAAACAATGAAATGTCATTTATCAAATTCATACAATATGAAAATATTCTTCTTCAAACTTTCAATGAATTTATTTCTAAGTCTCAGCTGGTCTGGTATAGTATGAAATCTAGACGGGAGTCCTTGTGATATATATTTTCCCATTTAAAAAATTCATACAATATAAAAATATTCTTTTTTAAAGTCTCAGCTGGTCTGGGATAGTTTGAGATTTAGTCAGGAAACCCAGTAATATATTTTTACTCATTTATCAAATTCGGACAATTAGAAAATATTCTCCTTCAAACTTTTTAAAACTTTCAATGAATTTATTTCAGAGACTCAGCTACACTGGGATAGAACGAGATCTAGACGGGAATACCAGTGATACGGTTTTTCTCGTTTATCAAATTCATACAATATGAAAATATTCTCCTTCAAACTTTTGAAGAATTTATTTCTAAGTCTTAGGGGGTCTGAGTTAGTATGAGATCTAGACGTATGGTGCCTAGATGGTATTCCCATCGATATTTTTTTCTCTTTTATCACATTCAAACTTTCAAAGAATTTATTTCTAAATTTCTAAGCTCTGGGTTAGTATGAGATCTATCCGGGAATTCCAGTGATATATTTTTTCTCATTTATAATATAATAATTAATAGATTCTAATATATAGATGTAGTGATATAATCGGGAAGAGCGAAACCTCTTTATAGTACTGAAATTTCTTTAATTTTTCAGAACATCTCTTAAATTTTGATGATTTTGTCAATATTGATCCTATTTTAAAATTCAGGTTAGTTATCAAGTTTTCGATAACTTTATATCGTAAACGAATAAAGAGAATCGAGTAATTTTTTCTCATTTATTTAATTCAAAAAATATAAAAATTTTATACATCAAAGATTTTAGGACTTTCAAGGAATTTATTTCTAAGTCTCAGTTAAATTATGGGAAAGAGCAGAACCTCTTAAATTTCCTTAACTTTTCGAAACCGTCTCTTTAATTTAAAATCATCAATGATGATTTTGCCAAAATTGACCACGATTTGAAAATTCCGATTACTAATTAATCTTTTAATACTTGCTGAAAAAAGAAGAAAAGTTGATTTTAATAAAAATTCTATTGAAAGTTTTCTTAATTTTTTTTCAAATTGAGGTTAGCAATTTTTGTTTTGGAGAATTAATATTTTTCAGCGTTTTCAATTTCAAACCAATAGTCTTAACGGTTTGGTCAATATAAACCATCCTTTCTAAATTTCGATTGGTGACAGTGTTATCGATTACAGCATATTTTGGAATTCTTCTTTTTTTCGAAAATAAAAAATAGAAGATTTGAATTTGAAAAAAGACTGTTTAATGTTTTCTTAATTTTTTGTTGAGGTTTTGGGGCTTAAAATTTTTTTTAGAATTAACAATGGCTGATTTTTAACAAATAAGACTAATTACGTATTCAGCTTATTAAATTTATTGATTTTAATAATTTTGTCGATATTGAACATGACTTCAAAATTTCGATTATTTATAGATTTATCGATAACTGCATATTTGAAAGAGTTCTTTTTGTCAAATTATTTCGGAAAAAAAGAATAAATTTTGAATTTGAATATAAATTTGTATTTAATGTTTTCCTAATTTTATTAAATATTGATATTTTCTTTTTTTTTTGTAGAATCACAAATGTTTACGGTTTTGTGGCATATAAGAACATTTACATATTTTTTTTATTGCAGACTTTTTAAAATTTTTGGTTGTTGAATTATTTAATTCAAAATTCATTTAACTCATAAAAGGTTACAATTTGAGAAAGAGAAAATTTTTTCAAAAATAAATATAAATAGTAGATCGAAAAAATCGAAAAAAAAAGTTAAAAACAAATCTTTTATTCTACGTCTCATTTAAGCAAAATGTTGTTAAATTATTTAATTCAAAATTCATTCAATCATTTCATGAAAGGTTAAAATTAAAGGAAGAGAAATTAGAGGAAGAGAAGAGGGTAAATTTAAAAAATCCTATGTCATAATGGAATTTCTACATCTCTTTTTCTAAAATGCTGAACGAGTTTTATTCAAAATTCAAAATTTTTTATTTAAACAAACTTTTTTTTCATATTTATTATATTTTTAAATATTTATTTAAGTAAATATTTGTTATATTTTTATTTTTTAATATTTATGAATTTATTAAATCACCATTTATAATTTTTGGTTTCAAGGGAAATCTTTTTTATTCATTTTTTTTTTGAGCACTTCTGAATTCTACAAAAATAAAAAAACTACAATTTTTGACGTCTATTAAAAAAGAGAACGTATAATTAAAAAAAAAGCATTTTCTTATTTAACAAAATGCTTAAAAAGTTAAAAAACCCTTAGTTTTTAAAGAAACTATTCCGTTCTGGCTCAATGTGATCAACTCCATCATTGCCCTTTCGTGCTCGTGCCTAGAGTCACGCGCCCATCCCTAACCCCAAGTCGGTCGCGTCTTGCTCCAAGACACACTCACACACTGCTTTGGTTTACTTTGCCGCAGAGTTAAAGGCTATTCACTGGTCAACGCCTGACTACGTGCCTGCTGCTCCTCCAGCGCCTTGACTCAAAAAAAAAAGTCGGGCGTTAAACATTCGTTTGGCATAATTTTTCCAGGTGGATTGCGTTGGGCCTTGATCCGCTGGGTGGGGATCATGGCTGGCCATGTGTCTAAATATATGTTGGCAGGCATAGTAATCAAAATCTTATTATAAGCCAACATGTGTGTAGGTCGTAAGAATTTTTTTTTTTTTTTGATGTGTGCGAAATGATGATCAGTGCTTAAATGTTTCCAGCTATTAGTTGGCTGATCATGAGTGCAGGGTGTGGCCGGTTGACTTGGTTTGGTTTGGATTTGTAGCAAAGCTGCTGGAAATCCGCTGCGTTGCCAACTAATTTAAATAATTTGCCCTAAGTACTTCATCTGGCGGCCATTGGGGTAGTTCATTAAAGAGCGCACAGCTTAAAGCCATTGAAAACGTAATAGTCGCAGCTTTGCAGTAAACTATGTATGTATAGGGTGATTTTTTTATGATGCGTTTTTTTAATTGGGAGCATTTGTTGAAGCAGCTGCTTGGTATAAAGTGGGTGCTTATTTTTGTGTTGTTTTTGATGACGCTTAAATATTATAGAATTTTGTTTTCAAAATGATCGCTTTGCTCGAATAGAAACGTAAAGAAGAGCTCTATAAGTTAAAAGGCCGCCGTGAGGAATATCGAACGCAAGATTAAACATTTACGCAGTCCATTTATAACAATTGAAAAATCTAATGCATATAGCACATAATTTGAAAAACCGACAAACTATGGTAAATCGGAAAAATGTTATGAATTCTTTTTGATTATTAGTCTTTTCTAAAAATACATTTTCTAAAATAAGAATAAGTTTTGATTGATTTTAAGACAATTAAACCTACATACAAAAGGCCTTTATGTAAAAATTAAACTCAAGAATTCAAACTAGAAGACAAAAGTCTTGATATAATAAAAGCATAACAAACTACATATATGAAATATTCTTAAAAACATTAAATTTTAGATTTTTTTGCAGTCGTCTTCAGACTTTTAAGGAATTTCGCTGAGATTTTTCCATAATTGATCACTAATCGGTATTGATAATAATTGAAACTGTAGATAACTTCTCATATTTCCCTTAGTCTTTTCGATACATTTTTATATTTCCTTTGCTTTAAACAGCTGAGCGAGTTTTATTAAAAAGTAAAAATATTTAAAAAAATGTTTGTTATATTTTGGTTTTTTAAATAGTTTTCTAACTCAAGTAATTTTGCTGAGATTTTTGCATACTTGATCACTAATCAGTAAAGCTGTCGATATCTTCCCATATTTCCTTTAGTCTTTTCGAAAAATTTCTATACTTTCCTTCCTTTATTTTGTTTTTATTTTTTAAATATTTATACTTTTATAAAAATTTACCACAATTTAGCAATTTTCATTGCATGGGAATTCCTTTTATTCGATTTTTTTTCGGAGCACTTCTGAAATTCTAAATTGGGAAGTTCATAAAAAAACATTTTTTTTTTTAATTTTTAGAGATTATACTAAAAAGAAAATATATAAATATTTAATTTGTTGCGCTTTGAAATCTGAAATCTTGAAGCCAAAATTTTCGAAAATGTTATTCGAAATTAAATCTTAAATATTGAGAGCTAAATCAAATTTAGAATAGTCGAAATTCGTATTCCAAAATATTCAAAAAAAATGTTATAATTTTGGACCACTTAAAAAAAAAAAAATTAATGTTTGATATAATTTGAAAAAAAAGTTAAATTATGCTTTATAAATTTATATAAAATTATTATAAAATTAATTTTTAAAAATCACACTTAAAATAATGAACATCTTTAATTTTGTATATTTTAATAATAATAATGTATACGTACTATTAAAAAATATTTTTTGAAACAACAGATGAATGCAAAAATAATTAATTTATAACTTTTATAAACATATTATATTAAATTTTTTTTTTTAATTAAAGATTCAGCGCGTTAAGTTTAAAAATTGAAGTTTTCAGAAAAAAATTTTACTAATTAAGAAAAGAAATAAAAACAGTTTTATATAATTAAAAGAAAAAATTACGTTTTATAAATTTAAAAATTTTTACAAATCACACTTAAAATAATGAAACTTTTGTGTATTTTAATAATAATAAAAAACCAATTGAAGAAAGCATTAACATAATTGATAATTTTTAATTTTTTGTTTTTTTAATAATGTAAATTATAATAATAAAAAAATTTTTGAAACAACAGATAAATACAAAAATAATTAATTAATAACTTTAATAAACAAATTATATACCTACATTTTTTTTTTAATTAAAGATTCAGCGCGTTATGTTTAAAAATGGAAGTTTTCAGAAAAACATAATAAAATATAATAAAAAAAAAGTTTGTTTCATTTTGACATTTTTAAAAATCACACTTAAAAAATGGAAATTTGAAATTTTATATTTTAACTAGACGGCCTCCGCTGCGCTCCGGCACGCTCGCTTCGCTCTCTCGTCTAGATCTGGAATCTTTCCGATTGGAAAACATCGTCTGATTGATCGATGAGTGGATTAATTTCATCATAAAATTTTCAACCACTCGCCATCTTTACATTTTAACCATGTTTGATGGAGATTTGGTAGTTTTCTTCTCGGCATTGTAAGCAGTACTGATATTAATGTTTTCGTGCACTAATAATGTTAACCTATAATGGCGACAGGATGTCTTTTTTTTTTCACGTTCAGTCAAGACAAAACACAGATTGAAAAATATTGCGTAACGCGCCGTCCGCGAAAGCCGCGAAACAGGAGTATGGAAGGCTTCGCGGCTCACTTCGCGCCCGTGAACACACCAAGAAGGTATAGTCGATAAATGAAAGAAAAATGTTAGAAGTGGCAACCCTTATCTCTTAGGGGTATGAAAAATAGATGTCGGAGGAGTATGTTCACCCAAAAACCAATATTCACAATCCCACGAACCAATTCACACAAACTCATCGCAATAGGCTTAAAACTTCCGCATTGACCTCTAACACACGCAAAAATCAGATTCATCGACTCGTTCATGAGAACACCCATAATACGTGAAACATAAGTTTCTTCTTATATATAAAATTCTAGTTTCACAATGTTAGTTACCATACTCCTCCGAAAGGGCTGTACCGATTCTCATGAAATTTGGTGTGCCTCAATAAAATAAAATTTATAACGTTTATAATTTTTGTGTTTCCTTTCGACAAAAACAATTTACTAAAAAATATTAGTTAATCTGACAATGTACACAATGCCAACCTAAATTAACAAAAAAAATGTTGTATTGGAAAATCAAATTGTCCTTTTTAGTAGTTTCGTCGCAATTAGCGATTAAAATTGTGAATCTAAACCATTCTCAGATCCCCTTGAACACAGACAAAAAATTTCATCATAATCGGTCCAGTCGTTTAAGAGAAGTTCAGTGACATACACACTCACAGAAGAATTATATATATAAAGATAATAATAAAAAATAAATTAAGGAAAACAGATATAAATTCGAAAAAAGTTAATTAATAACTTTAATGAACAAATTATTTTCAATTTTTTTAATTAAAGATTCAGCGCGTTAAGTTTAACTTTTCAAAAACATTTGACTACTTAAAACCAAAAATTAAAAATAAAAAATAATTAAAAAAATTAGCATTTTTGTTTTATAAATTTAATTAAAATTTATTAAAAAATTTTTTTTTAATATTATAATAAATAAATATAAATAAATAAATAAAATTTTGAAAATAGATATGAATACGAAAATATATAAATAACTACTTTAATGCGCAAATTAAAAAACAAAATAAAATTAGGTTATGGACCTGAACATCTAAGTAAGTTTAAGAACTGAATTTTTCAGACACATATTTGTTTTGTCATACAAACAGGACTGCATTGTTAATGCCTAAAAATTTGAGTCTGACACTTTTTGACGTTTGCTTATACTAATTCTAAGCACTAAAAAAATCACCCTTTGACATGGTTTTATTTATACGCTTCTACAAAACTGCCGCCAATTAAATGTGAGCAACAAAAGACATCAAACACAAAGCAAACAAAAAAATTACTAGCACTTCAGCAGCACATTAAAACTGAAATCTAAGAGCAGCAGATACACACACACACACTCACACCTACAGATGCTCACATAGATACGCATACACGCACACAGATACACACGAATTTCATTGTAATTCGACATTAAAAGACAAAAAGAACAACAACAAAAACACATACTAGATGCATCGTAAGTAACTTTATCTCCTCTGGGCCAACGAAGCATGCGATAATGAAAGAAACACTTAAATCCAGATTTAATTAGCTCTACCTTTAGCCAGAAGAGCCAAACGCGCCGAGAGTGAAACTCAACTTGGGAATCTCAAATAAAATACGAAAATACGGAAGAAGAAATCGCAGCAGCGTAGCTGCAAAACTGGCGACAAAGACGAAGATTGAGCTGGAACATGGCGTCAATTAATGCTCCTCACTTTTCCAGCTGTGCACACACACACACACACACATGTAACTTGAGAGTTAATGCCAATGCCAAACGCGTGACCCTCCTAGGCCAGCCAACCTGGTAGGTACTACTCCTGCGTTAAACCCTTCAGTTAAGCTGGACGCTGATTAACTCGACAACAACTGCAACAACTTCCGGCTGTGTGTAGCCCACCAAACTATTAACAACCGGCATAAAGGTGCAGAGGCAGTGCTTCTTCTTTTTCTTCTTAATCCCAAAAGGCTGCCGCATACGCATCATTGAGTTTGGCGCCTAAATTACAATTGGTTTTCAGAGCTGGACAGGCGGATATGTCCAAGCCGTGCGAGTTGTTTACTCGGTAGGATCTTTCGATTCTAATTGAGTGCAAAGCGTTTGCTACGGCAAGAGATGCACCTAACAATTTTATGATACGGTGTGGAAGGAGGAGGAGCAAGTGGAGCTACACTGTGGGAGTGTTCTGTACTCAAAGCCGACTGATAAATGCACTTTGTTGTTTTTTAGAATCTCAACTCTTAGCTGTTCTATAAATTTTAATTAAATCAGAATTTCGGAAGCTATCTGTTTTTTGAAAACTACAAGCCTTTGTTGGAAGAGGTCATCAACGCATTCTGAAATTCTGTTGCCAAACACGAACAGCATCTCTGAGCTGATGCAGCGATATATTATGAAGCCGATATCCTACATAATTACTAGTCGCGATGGGGTTGGATTGGGCAAACAGACACCACATAAAGTTTATCATCAGGCCCTTGATTGGAACCCGTCGGCTACCGAAGAAGAGGGAGACCCAGAACAACATGCGGCCGAACTGTTTTGAAAGGAGCAGAAGAATCAGGACGTTCCTGGAGCGAACTGAAGCAATTGGCATAAAACCGGATACGATGTTGTTGTTTTACAGAGGTCCTATGCTCCTCAATGAGGTAAAGAAATAAAAGAAGAGAAGATCTGGATTTTTAGCTTTACATTTTTCTTAATTTTTTCCCCCATTTTAGTACTCCTTCAGGGAGCTTAAAGCTTTTACAACTACTTTCCTCCGGACTGTGTTTGTCGCAGTTTGCTTTACTTTGCTTTAGTTGATGCTGTGTAGGGATAATTTGTTTAGTATTGTACGTCGCCAGGTTGCCTTTGGTCTTCCCACTCTTCTGCTCCTTGGGGGTTCCATTTTTAGAGACATCCTGATCAACGTAGACAGGAACTTTATTTATACATTGCCATATATCTGCAATTGATATCCAGTTCTACCAAGCGAAAAATTTAGAAGCTCTTCGTGATCATTATTGAACCTTTTTTACTGACGAAGACAATTTAAGAAATTTACGCCTTTTCATAACATAAAAGAATGTTGTCCTTCATCCATTATTTTTTCTGGCGGATAATTTTGAAGCTTGGCGCGATTTAAATTTGTTTTCATCCCTCTTGCTTCCTTTCGTGAGCACTTTAAGAACTTAGCATAGAATTATTCTTTATAAAATAAATCGTTTTGCATCCAACACCTTGATTTTATATTATCCCCTATCCACCATCTTTTTTTGAGGGATATTTTGAAGCTTGGCGAGATTTCAATTTGAATTCCCTCCTCTGCCAGGAAATTTCAGAGCTTAGTCTCAGTTCGTGATTTTATTCTGGCTCCCTATCCAGAGCAAATTTGTAACTTAGCATAATATGCTTCTTTTTAAGAAAAAACCGCTTTTTCCTATATCCATATATTTTTTTTTTTTGCAGGAATTTTTAAAACCGTGATTCCTATTTTTTCTTTCTCTCTGGCGGAAAATTTTGGAACTTATCGTAGTTCTAGTCTTTTCCTATTCTGTTTAGCATTAAATTATGAAACTTTACGTGATTCCTATTTGTTCTTGCTAACCCTTGCGGACAATTTTGGAACTCAGCGAAGTATGCTTCTTCATATTTCCTATATTTTCTTGGGCTCATTCTGGCGGGCAAAATAAACCAGTTTTTCCTATATACATCATGTTTCTTTCAAATTGTGACGCTTGACGTGATTCCCATTCTTTTTTGCTCCCCTGGAGGTCAATTTTGAAACTAAACCAAGTATGCTCCTCATTTTTCCTTTTTTTTTTGTTGCTCCCTCTAGCGGACAATTCCTGAGCAGTACTTTTTCTAGTGAAAAAATGTTTTTTTGAAATTTGGGGTGATGCCTATTCATATTTCCTTTACGGGACAAGCTTTGTACAGAAAAAAGAGAAAACTTTCGGGATTCTAGGAGAATCTATCCCACTAAATAAATTAGAATGGGATAAAAACTGAAGATCTTTAGCGTTCACATTAAACCCAGTTCCCCCTTTAATTGCCGACAAACTACGCTCTTCAAATCCCATAGGCCCTTTTATGGAATACACAATTTTGCAAGGAAAATCTTTTATTCTTGTTGTTCCCTCATTTTTTCTAACTCCTATTCTTGCTCCCTTTTGCGAACGATTTCGAAGCTTGGGACAGAAAAAAGATAAAACTGTCAGGAGTTTTAGAAAAGTTTATCCCGAAAATCGATCACCGTTTCAAAGCAAGCATTGCGATGGAACTCGCAAGGCTGTCGCCGTCCGGGGACTCCAGCATGACCCTGGCGCCGATCCATCGAATTACTCGATGCCGGAATGATATTAATAAAGAAGCGTCAAATAGAGTCAGATTTCGTAGGATTGTTAAGGCCATTTGCTCCACTAGAGCTTGATATCTTTTGAATTAAGCTCATTTCCGTTTTGCATCAAATATTTTGCGACAAAATCCCATACGCCCTCTGATAGAGTAGACAAATTTTAACGCGCCTCTGCATTAGACTAAGCCATGTCTGGTGTCTGCATCAGACCTAACAACCTGGTCTCTTGTTGGTCTCTATGTGGGCGCTAACGATAGAACCATTGTCAGCCAATGGCGCGTATATTTATAGAGTTTCCAGAACTGGACACACCAAAGCAGCAGCTGCTCTGCTGCAGCTCCGCTCTGCATCTTGTCCCCATAACGCTCTGTGCTTTAATAAAGTTGTGGCAGACAATGTTACAACAACAACAAATACAAACTGGATGTTGATGATGGTGATGGCGATGTAGATGACGATGAGTGGAGCAGCTTCAAGCTGCTTGCCAGCTGGCTGGCCTGGTGTCTGTCCACTCCACTCTCTTGGGCAAATAACAATAATTGAATTTTAAACGTCCAGCCCTTTTTGTTTCGTTGGAATCGAGCACATCCAGTTTCGGTTTTAACGCAAAACTCCAATGTCCAAGTGAATGGTTGGCTAGCACGCGAACTTGTCTCTTAAGTCTTTTGATTGTGTCCTGGTAGTCATTGGACGTTATTTTTTTCAATTAAACCCATTGTCCCCTGCGTTGGTCTTTAATTGCGATGCAAGTATTTTTATTGAACTTTTACAACTTAATGCGGCAGAAGAGTGAAGACTTGGAATCGGAGTAAGTGCATCTTCAGCGCTGATTAGAATTTATTTAATACATTTTTTTTATGGCTCGTTGGGGGTTTTATGTGGTGTATGGAGGTTAGTATGTGGGCAGCGGCGGTTGTAGCAGCGGATTGGGGGAGAAGAGGATTGCATGGTATATATAAGATTTATGCGCTGATTGGGATCTTGATATAAATCTCGAGTAATTTATCAAGTACTTGAAACACTTTGAGGTGTCTTTTGAATTAATTTTGAGAATAGATCGAGTAACAAAGTTTTTACATGACCTAACTTCTATTTCTGTTGATAGATCTGTTAAGGGAATTCGATTTTAAGACATATCGTTAATGAACTCTTTAATTTTGGAAAACTGGTCGGGTAAGCAGGCCCGTTGAGAGGGAGGGGGAATGGAACAATTACCCCCGGTCACAGAGTTTTCACAGCTGTTGTACTGTCATGATTCAATTTAAAGGTGCGACGGAGGGGGCGGTACATTTACGCCAGCGCCCGGATTATCTCTCTATGACCCTACATATAAGCAACATTTATCTTGCGCCATCTAGCGACAACAATTGACTTGCGCCATCTAGCGGCCTTATTAAATTGATAGCCCAACACATATAAGCAATGATTTACTTGCTCCATTTAGCGGCAGAAACGTATTTGCGCCATCTAGCGGTCGACGCCATTAGAAACAATTTCTTAGAAAAAAAGGATGAGCAATTTTATGATTTAACAAAAAAACGCTGGAAGTGATTTTCTCTAAGACCAAGCCCCAGGTCCATCGGCTCATAAAAACAAATAAATGGATGAGCTATCAACTGTTGGCCAAGGTACTCGGCTAAAGGGTGTGGCGAATGTTCTGCCATTTCAAGCCTATTACTGTCTTACATATGGAAAAGTTTTTAGCCATGTAGGCAACCCACTTTAACGCCGCCAAATGCACTTACTTATGTAGAAATTGGCATGACGCTATACAAAAGCCAATTTGTGCACCAAACCAATCCCAGACACATGGACACACAACATAAAATACAAATTGCCAAAAAAAAAAGGAAAAAAAATCACCACAGCAGCAATCCGGCACACACGAAGAACTAAGCTGAAATGTTTCTTGGAAACCGAGGAAGCATTGGCATTAGCATTTAACCTCCAACATGACAAATCAAGAAAACGTGCAGCAAATCGCTCCTCGCATATGAAACTTACTTACAACAACTACAACAAAAACATAATCTCTGCCAGTCGCTGGAAGAGAAGTCGCTGGTGCAGAAGTTGGAGGCCCGGTGATGGTAGCGAAATGTACAGTAAAGCATAAATTTCCATTAACAATAAATTTAAAAGAAATTACATTAAAATAAAAATGACCCGGGGAGAAATTCTCAGGAAAGCACAGAGAGAAATGCTAGAGAAAGAGAAAAAGATATCATTGGATACTGTCGCTGCTGGTGGTACTGCTCCTAGTCATTGACAAGAAACATGCAGAACAGCATCGCCAGCACCATCAGGCGCAGCCAAGTCTTGTCCAGAATTCCTATCAACATCAATGGACACGACGATTGCGACGATGATGACGACAAAGACAAAGTTAAGTACAGGCAGTTGTACTGCTGTGGTTATACCCTACCCTAGAGTGGAGCAGGTTTTTGAAGTGCATTTGTTTGTTACATTTAGCAACAGGTTTTCTATAGGTTTTAATAGATTCTTTTTTTCTATTGTCAAACTATCTGGGTTTGATTTATTGCCAAAAATAAGGGAAATAAATAACTTTTACAATTGATCACTCTTATTTTTACTACCTTGAAAATCCTGACTTAATTTTGCATAAAAGCAATGCAGAATTTTGCGCAACACTGCTGACACCATCTACCATAAATTACTGGCGCCATCTAGCTGTCAATTGCCCAATTGGACTCACAAAAATATTAGCGAAATTAAGTGAAATAAATAATTTTTTAACTCGATCTCTTTTACCAGATTCTGACTTAATTGTGCTTTAAAGCAATGCATAATTTTTTAGCAATTGACTACTAATGAGTTTTAGTGGCGCCAGCTATCATAAATTACTGCCGCCATCCAGCGGTCAGCTGCCCCAAAAAAAGGGCAGCACTGTTTGCACACAAATAGTGAGCAGTGCTGCAGTGTTGCCATTTTAGCTTCTTTACAGCTAGATTTACCATATTTTAAAACTGTATTGTATTGAAATTGTTACATTTAATAAAAATTTAAAAAAAATCGGTTGTTAATCAATAATAATTGCCTACAAAATAAATACATTTTTTTATCATATTGTCAAGAAGTAGGCATCCCAAAAAATTGTATACAATTTGTGTATAATTTTTGCCATCTTTTGACAAATAAAATACTTATTTTTTTCATACATTTAAAAAAATTACAAAATTTCGTTTAATTTTTTTAACATTGTTCCACCAAATCGATTTGATAAAGAACATATAAAAAAACATGTTTAAAAAAATAATATAATAAATAATAATTAACTATTTATATAATTATAATTTTTTTTTAACAACATTCCACCAAATCGAATTGATTCATATATAAAAAACCATATAAAAAACTTATAAAAACACATTATTAAATATGAGAGGAACATACTTTAAAAAATTTTAAAAATTGTATATTTTTGTTTTAAGAAAATGTGTCGGTTAAATAAATTAAATATATTTTTTTTTAATTAGCCCTGTTGCCTACGCAGATAAACAAAATGTTAAGTAGTTTAATCATGAAAAACGAAAACCATTTTTTTTTTAAATTAGTTATTTAAAATTTTTTATGGCTTAACTTTAAAAAGTGAAATTTTGCAATTTTTCTTTTTTTGCATTATGCATTGAACTGCATCATTAATTTTCAAAAATCACTGGGGGTACTTCCAGTACCTTATCCAGCTAGACCCTTTCACAAAAATAAGTTCCATTATATTCGGCTGCGTAATTTAATTATCTTTAGTATGCATCTTAGTACAGCCAGAGATACTTATTTTTATACCCTGTACCGTATGGTCCAAGGGTATATTAAGTTTGTGCAAGCCGAAAATGTATGTAACATATAGAAGGAGACGTCGGAGACACCCCAAAGTTACCTAAAATATGATCAGGGTGAATAGAGAAGTCGATATACCCATGTCCGTCTGTCCGTCTGTCCGTCTGTCCGTCTGTCCGTCTGTCCGTCCGTCCGTCTGTCCGTCCGTCCGTCCGTGTGAACGCCTAGATCTCAGAGATGGTAAGAGCTAGAGTTACCAAACTTTCACATTAGATCCCATATTATTCCATAGGAGGCAAGTTTATTTTATTTTTTTGATATCGGGGATAAATTATATAGCTCCCATGGGGGTGTTTGAGACGACCTCGAAAAAAAAAGCGTTTTAGATGAATAATTCGTTTGTTTATGAAGATATCGTAACGAAATTTGGCAATCGAAAGGTTTTTATAGTTCCCAATCACTGTACCAAATTTGATCAAAATCGGTTGACTATATCATATAGCTCCCATAGGACCGATCGGCCAAAATAACTTTTTTAAAGAAAAATTGGCTATATTTCGTTTTTTAATAAAGATATCCTAACCAGATTTGGCGTTTGGAAATTTTTTAGACCACTTAAGCAATGTGCCAAATTTGAACAAAATCGGTGGACTATATCATATAGCTCCCATAGGTCCGATCTTCCAAAAAATCGATTTTTTAACAAAATTTGTTGTGTTTCGTTTGTTTGTTAAGATATTGGAACCAAATTTGACATTCGTGAGTATTTTATAGTTCCTAAGCACTGTACCAAATTTAATCCAAATCGTTTGACTAGATCATATAGCTCCCATAGGACCAATCGGTCCAAAAACACGTTTTTTATACAAAATTCGATGTGTTTTGTTTGTTTGTAAAGATATTTGAAATAACTTTGGCGTTCATATCTTTTTTAAGGTATTTAAGCACCGTGTCAAATTTTATTGAAATCGGTTGACTATATCATATAGCTCCCATAGGAACGATCGGTCAAAAAAAATTTTTGCTTAAAAATTCTTCTGTTTTTGGTTTTTTGTGAAGAAATCGGACTTTATTACAAGCTAGTGGTACAGGGTATCCTAAAGTCGTCCGCGCCCGACTTTACGTCCGCCATTTTTAAATAGAGATTTTTTTGTTAATTTAAAAAATTTTTGGGACTGAATTTTCATTTTTTGCATGACTAAAACTATTTTAATTTTGTAAAATTTCACAGATACGGACTGCTGTATAAATAAATAAAAATTTTTAAAATTAAATTTAAAAAACAAAAAAATTAATAAATAAGTAATGAAGAAAATTCTGCTGATATTGAAGAAATCATTAGTAATTTAACTATTGAAAAATTCTTGTGTGAGAGTTCAGATTTTTTTGCAGATTTATTTTAATTTTAATCTTATTTTGAAAACTTATCTTATACAAATATTTAAGTACTGAAGCATTGAAAAATTCTTGTGTGAGAGTTCAGTTTTTTTAGCAGATTTATTTTAATTTTTATCTTATTTTGGAAACTTATCTTATTTTGTCTTTTAATTTGTGGCATCACTGCTGAGCAGACAATTCGTTTGCAGTTGGTCTACATTTTTTTCGATTTTATAGCATGTATTTTTTAGAGATTCACAACTTTGAGTTGGCAACACTGCTTTAACATTTAACAGCTGATAGTTGCTTTTTGTTGAGCTTCGTTTGACATTTCATTATGGACACCAAAGCAAAACTTGAAAATTGTTAAAATTTTTTATTAAAATAGTGGTTTCGATCGTCAAATTTAATTACAATTCAAAATTTTTGTTCTTCGATAAAGCCCATAATCATATTTGATCATTAATGTCATAAAATTTTCTATCCATTAAAGCCCATTTTATTAAAAATATGTTTCTTTGTTTTATTATGTCAAGCTTTTGTAACTCTAACAAAAACACCCTTTACTTGCTGACCTGTAGGGAAAAAGTGCTGCCAATTTTTTCGAACAATTTGCTACTGGTGATTACTGGTGGCGCCATCTACTCAAGTAAGCAAGAATCTTGGCCTTAAAAATTTAGCTAGCATTTTTTTTATATGAAGCCCTTTTTTTTGTCTCAGCTCTTTTTCGACTCTGCGTAACGGCCTGCAAAAAATTTAAATTTGGATTTCTTTAATCCTTATGGCGCCACCTAACATACTTACTTACAAGCGAACAAAAATCTTAGCGTTAAAAATTTTGTTAGCTTTTTTTGAAGCTCTTTTTAGATGTGGCATACTGGGTTGCAAAAAAAATTTAAATTTGGATTTCTATATTGCTTTTGGTGCCATCTATTTGCAAAAATCTTGGCGTTACAAATTTTACTGGAGTTTCTTATATAGAGCTATTTTATGTCTCAATTCTTTTTCAATGCTGCGACCAGCCTGCAAACAATTTTAATTTGATTTTTTTTGCGTACCACGGAGCAAAAAACCTTGGCTTAGCTCCTTTTAGATGCTGCGAACTGGTAAAACAAAAATTTTTTATTTTTTTTTATTTTAGGTACTTAAAAAAAACATCTTTTTTTTTAATCCGCTGCAGTATTAGATTATATTGCATAATATATCAGATTTCTTAGCTCTCAAAAAAAATGTTAAAGAAATAAGAGCTCAGTTTACCCTGAAGTGTATTCAAGCTTCAGCTATCTTCAAATATTTTCTCCGCCTGGGTGTTTTTTTCTTCCTCTATAATTTGGTTACAAATGTGAGTGCACACTACCCACCAAATGAATGCACAAATCAATAAAACTAACAACAACAGCAACAACAACAACTACAACAACTTTTGCCAGTGACAACAACGTGCCAAAAGTTTATAAGCCAGGCCAGTATCCAGATATCATTGGCATGCAAATCGCGTCGTTTTGGCTAAAAGTCGTCGCCTTGGTCTTTAAGACGACAAGCTTCTTTCACAGGTTCCTACCGACTCCGGGTAGTGAGTTCTTTTGTCGTCCAGTGGCAGGCCGTGAAAGGTGGGAAAGACATCTCCCACTTATCGCAGTCAAGTTGGTTAAACAATTTCCCGAATTGTTTCAATGCCATGCTCAGCCAAGCCAAGCTGAACCAACCGGCGACGGCCATGGCCAAGTCAAAGTCAAGTGAAGCCAAGCCAGACCAGACCAGACTAGCTCCGACAAAAATCACACACAGATCTCTTGGCAACCAGCGCGTTGTGTGTGGCTTGTTGTCTCTTCGTGGTCGTGCCCATGTCTTTGGCATTTTGTTTGCAAGTGCAATTGGAATTGCATCCGAGAGAAGATTATGCAATTGTCTGACTCACTGACTCAATGTGGAACTGTAGTCACGTTTATTGGTGGAACTGTTGTTGTTGTTGCTGCCTGCCACTGAGCTAATAATATTTGAATTTGGCCAAAGTGTTATGGCTCGCGGCAAAACTAAATTGAATGTGTTAGCATGGCCAGCATGGCGACCGGCGACCGGTCTCAGGTACAAACAATCTTAACATTTCGATTCTATTCGATTCTATTGGATTCGTTTCCGAACACAACGGTAAACATTTATGGGAAATGCCGAAAACACATTTTCGCGCATTATAAAATTGAGCAGTCATTGGAAGGAAGCTTTGTCTTGATGGCTCTAACAGTATATTAGCAAGTTATTCAATTTCTTTTTTTTTTGTGTGTTACCAACTTTCCGAATGACTTTCACATTTGCATTTTATGAGCAAATGTTCTTAACACGCCTTGCCTCAAGCACGTCAATCACATAATCGTAAAGACACTCATGCATGGGTAGTTCTTTGGGAAACTGAACGAGGAAGCGATGAACTATTAGCTGTGCAGCAAATATTGTATTTGCCTAAAATGCATAAAATATTTGCTGCTAAAATTTATTTGCTCAAATGTTTGTCTAATTTAAATTAGAGCAAATATTTGCTCATTACACTAAGATAACTTAAGTTTGATTATATTAATAAATTTTTTTTTTTATATTATTTTATCTTATAATTTTTTTTATTATATTTAAACCAATTTTATTTCGACATTTCGCATAATATTTTCGAAGAGAATTTCGAGAAAATATTTTCGTTGTATAATAAGTTTGGTTGTGTGGAATTAAAATTTGTTGGTATATTTATTATTTTACTGTATTCAAATTGAATTTATTTCAAACATTTTTTTTTATTTTGGTCTTCCAAAATAATTTTAAAATTTAATATTTGTTTCAAATGCTAATATATTCGGTGTAAATATATGATAACACAGGTCTACAAATACAGGGGTCATGTGAGTTGTTGGAAAGCTAAGGGTTATTTCCGAAGTAATTTGGTGCGTAGAATACGAAACCGGCGTCAGAACTGGCCCATCACGTCAGGATTTTGAGATATTTGAGGTTATGTACACAAAAAACGGCGTTTTTTCCTACTTTTGAGGTTATTCCGACTTCATATCCGTTCTTAGCGACCTCAAAAACCCTCAAGTCAAAATTTTCAAGAGAAATTACACAGTACAAAATTATTATCTCAAAGGCTTATTGCAAATAAGTAACTTCGAAAAGCCATAACTTTGCGAAAAAAATAGTAATTGATCTCTTGAACCCTAAAATTAAAGGGTAAGAGTTGTACTAATGATGTAACTGGAGAGAAAGACCGCAAAAATTTTTTGCGCCCTGTACATAACCTCAAATGTAGGAAAAAACTCAATTTTTTGGGTACATAACCTCAAATATCTCAAAATCCTGACGTGATGGGCCAGTTCTGACACCGGATTCGGATTCTACGCACCAAATTACTTCGGAAATGACTCTTAGCTTTCCAACAACTGAACCATATTGACCTGTGTAATTAAATATTTGCAGCAAAACTTTGCCAACATTTATTTGGTCTAGTCTTTGTCAAATTTAAATTAGAGCAAATATTTGCTCATTACACTAAGCTACCTTATGTTATATTCTATTTATATAAAATGTGTTTTAATTTTTATAATATTAATATATCATATAATTAGTTTTTAACATATTAAAACTAATTTTATTTCGACATTTTGCATAAGAATTTTCAAATAGACTTTTGAACAAATATTTGCTTCGTATAGTGCGAACTTAAGATTGGTTATATTCAAGTGCAATTTATTGAAAAATTTTATATATTATTACAGATATTATTACTCTTTAACTTTATTAAAATTTCATTTATTCCAAAAAAAATATTTTATATTGCGATTTTTCAATTTTTAGACGACAATAATATTTGCTTAAAATGCAAAAATCCAAAGTTTGTTTGCTCACGTGTTTGTCCAATTTAATTATAGCAAATATTTGATTAGCGTCTTGTCAGCTTATGTTTGTCTCAAATTATAATTTTTTTACTATCAAAATTTATTTCAACACTTTATCTGATAGTTGCCAAATACAATTTTGGGCAAATATTTGCTTAATATAGTACAAACTTAAGTTTGGTTGTATTGGAGTAATATTTTTTAAAAATTTTATTTACATATTGTTACAGCATGTTATTACTTTTTAACTATATTAAAATTCAAATTATTTTAAATTTTTATTATTGAGATTTATTAAATTTGAGACGAAAAATTTTAAAATATAATATTTGCTTCAAATGCATAAAATATTTGGTGCAAATATTTGATATGTAAATGTGATTATTAAATATTTGTAGCCAATTTTTGCCAAAATTTATTTGCTCAAGTGTTGGCCAAATTTCAATTAGAGCAAATATTTGCTTAGTGTAATGCTAGCTAAGTTTGATTATGTTTAAAGAATAATTTTTTTACATATATTATTGTATGATATAAATTTTTTTGGTAACTATATTAAAACCAAATTTATTTCCAAATTTTAATTGGATTTTACACTTTTAAATCGTCGTTATTTGCCAAATCGTCTGGTGTTTGCCAAATAGAATTTTGGGGAAATATTTGCTTCGTATAATGCGAGCTTAAGTTTAACTATATTGAAATACAATATTTTTTAATTTTTTATATATTATAATAGCTATTATTTTATTTTTTTAAAACACCAATTCGATTCAATTTATTTGAACATGTTTTTTTTGTGATTTCTCATTTTGAGTCAAAAAATTTCAAAGTTAAAAATTGATGCCAAAAATGGATTTCTCGATCCCAAAAGCCCCTTAATACACATTTGGTTAGAGGAAAAATAAAATTTGTTGGCCTTGTAAATGGAAGGTATAAGATAATTTATTTATTTAAAAAAAAAACCTATGTTGGAAAATTGGTCGAAATTCATTTTAGAGCCATAGTTTCTTTGGAAAAATTGCTTAGAATATCCCAAAGAATCTAAATCGCTGAGAGCCTTTATACCGAAAAAGAAGTGTATTCACCCTAGTGTCCATATTTTTAGCCTTTACTGTAGAAGCTAAAAATTCTAAATTCAGTGTGAAGGTAACCAAAAATACAGTGAACATTGATTTCTGTGGACTGGTCCATTCAGAAAACTGCATTGGAGCTTTATATGGTACTCAAATTTATGGGAAATAAGCTGGAAATGCAACAAAAAAATATTCCTAAATTTTAAAAATTTTTGCTAACACTAGGAAATGGGTGGAATTTTTTATTTTTGAAAATATTACAAAATTTCTGAAAACGCTTAGAAAAACAATTACAAAAAAATTATTTTTTAAATAAAATGTAAAAAATTTGGGTAACGCTCGGAAATGGGTGGAATTCTTTTAATTACTTAAGAAATCTACAAAATTTTTGAAACGCATAACAAAATATTCACAAAACCATATTTTTTTGCAAATTGAAAATCCAGTCTTCCATCATATTCTTTAAATTTTTCGAGAAACTACCCACATACATAACCACATAACATGCTATAACTCGTCATGCAGTGATAACAAAAGGCATTTGGCCACAAATTGCATGCCAGTTAGTGGCGGCATGGCCAATATGATCCAGCCAACATCGAAATGCTTGGAAACGAAACACACACGACGCACGATTATCATCAATCTTGGCATCCTTGTCATGCATCACTTTGCTAACAGGAAATACTCGTAATTACTGCAGCGACGCCAGCGGCAGCTGCGATTGCAACGGCGACTGAGACCGCGACTGCGACTGAGACTGTCTACTTAAAGAACTGGTCGGTCGCTAAATAGATTTGCTCTTCCGTGGCCACACTTATTGGCGGTACAAATGACCAATTACTTTTAACGGCCACGCACACAAAATAAATTACAAAACATTGTCTTTAATGGGGGCCCCCTAACTTGGGGGCTTTTAAACAGCTGCCAAAACGCCAAATCGCAAAAAATGCCAAATTACGTACTTAGCTCAAGACCCGCATTTGTGGGTGCTATCCGTTGTGTTTATACTAAATTATTTTTACAGTATGTACACACTTTTTCATAATTATCTGATCGAATGGGCAGCACTTAAGTGATTACAGCTGATATTTGTCTTTTTTAACGAGCGAGTATTGACTTTGTAATTATTTTAATGATCAGCAGTGTATTTGCGAAGAAAAAATGCAAACATACAGTGAGATTAATAATTATTGGAACACTTTGATATATTAAGTGTGAAAAAGCTTTGGAAGTTAGGGAAAAGGCATAATTTAATATGGTAAACTACTGTTTGGAATTTAATCTTAAGAAAAAGAACTAGAAAATGTCTATAACGAAAAAAAATGTATTCCCTAAAAATATTTCTTTTACACAAAAATTAAATGCTTCCCCAAGTTATTTAAAGGTAGCAATAATTTTTTTTTATCATTTTTCTTCCTCACCATAATCTTATATAATTTGTAAGGGTTCAACCATATTATTCGGTACGTAGTCCTCTCCAGAAACTTACCTAACAAGAGAAAGAAAATATTTTCATTAACTGTATACTAACAATTTGATGTCTAATTAGTTTTTTAGTTAGTTTCATTTTATAGTTAAAAGTTTGCCATATAATTAAAAAAAAAACTCACAATCATACTAATACGAAATAGCAGTGTGCTTAAAAAAATTCGCAGAAGGGTAAATAAAAAACTTGATTTCTTATATAAAAAAGTTTTTACAAAAAAATTTAATACTTCCTAAAGTTTATGTAAGGATATGGAATAATTTTTTTGCCATTTTTCTTTCTCAACTAAATCTTTTATCACTTGTAGGGATTCAAACACAATACTCGGTAGGTTGTCTTGATCTAGAATCTTAATTGACAAGGGAAAGAAACTATTTTTACTTACTATTTTCTTACAATTTCGTGTTTAATTTATTTTTTAAGTTAGTTGCTAGAACTAGAAAATGTTAAAAATTTGCCACATTATTTTTTATTAGACTATTCAAATATTCCATAGCATATACGAAATAACAGTGAGCTTACAAAAATTCGCAGCAGGCTAAATCTAATAAGATATTTTACTGAAAAAAAGTTTTTATTTCTTTTTTTTGACTTGCTTAATAAATTAAAAAGACTTATCACTTTTCTTCTTGATATTAAAAAGTAATTTCATAAAGCAACTTTTTGATAATTATCGAACTTATAAGTTACCAAGTTACCAGCCAATAATTTAAGTGTTCAAACAATTTTAGGTCTGACTCTTTATGGTAAATAATAAACATAAATAAACTATATCATTATTGGGAAATTACTGCTGTAACCAACTATTTTTGTTGAAAAAATTGTTTTCTATTTACTTTATTAAACTGCATAAAACCTTCAAAAGCTTCTCAGACTTTTCTTCTGGCTGTAAACAAAATTTCATTAAGCAACTTTTCGATAAGTTACAAAGCTTCAAACCTAAAGTTGGAGTGCTCGAATAATTTTCGGCCTAACTGTTTATACCATAAAATAAGCTTTAATTCAAGATCTCTGATAAATTATTTCCGCTCAAACCTACATGTCATGTACATGTTTTTGACGTTATTCTGTTAAATGGGTAAGATTTCTCCAGATCAAATCGTATATTTTGGCAAAAGTTATAATATTAAGAGCTTAATTCGGCTCCATCGGTTCTACGTTCTAAGTTTTGCAACCTTTAATGACGTCACTACATGCTTCTTGACTTTTAGAATAAATCGTAAACTGTGTCACGCTCTTCACAAATTTCTTGGACTCGCTACAGCATTTGCGAAAACTTTTAAAAATTCGGAAAGAATTTAATATGCTTTAGTCAATAGTAAATTTGGATTCATAAAATTATGGAACATCAATGTTTTTTCTGCTTTGTTTGGAGATATGAGTACTGCTTCCATACGTGTTTGAAACCAAACATTCATTTCCCGAAAGTTTTTTTAGTTTCAAAGCATTTCTTTTTTTATCTCCATTTGGAGATCATCTTTCACTTTTTTCAATCGAAGCGTGGAAATTGTCTGAACTTATCACTTAAAGTTGAGGCGGTTTAACAAACTAATACTTTTCAAAAATGTTCTGGTGCTAAGTCAATCGACCAATACTTTGATCTTATAATATAAAGGCCCTTCTTGAGTCATTTGCTATTCTATAATCGAAAGGAGCTTGTCTTTTGTCCAAGCTCAGCATATGGTGTGGGATAAACTGAGGAAGCTCGTATACATATTTTGGTAGGTATACTCTGAGATCACAGTGATCCAATATGCAAAGAGAGTCAAATCTTCTGCACACAGCAACGACTTATGATAAAGTAGGAGATAAGGAAGAACAAGCTGACGTAGTCCATTAGACGCTTTGATCCACGCTATCCGATTTAATGAGAAGATTTCTATATGACGTCACAAATCACATTTTTAGCTTGATAGCCTTTATTAAAAAAATACATATGGGTGAAAATAAGTAAAGCAGGTCAATTTTCCTCGACAGCTTCGACATTTATGATTTTTTGCCAATGCCCAGGTCAAATTTTATTGCAACGTTCCGACTATTTATCGAGTTATCAATAACTGAATATATATACCTATACGAATATCCTTTATCTCCTATTAGAACATAGAATGTATTTAATTGCCATTATCCATCCAACTGGATTTTGAGCTATATTTCTCAATTAGTTCCAGCTTATCCCCCGAGATTTCATTTCAGACAATCCGTGAATGCTGAAATAAATTCTCTGGATTATTGGATTCTTATATTTTAGACTTTCCTTTGACAAACCATATTTTCGAAACGAACAAAAAAATCTTTTTTTTTCAATCATAGATAAAATATTGAATTAAAAAAAATAGTTTATTTTTTCAAGACTTTTAATTTTATTTTAAAAATTGTTTTTTTTTAATTTAAAATTCAAGAGGCTACTCCCACTTTAATATAACAATATATAATAGATAAAATATTCAATTAAAAAAAATAGTTTTTTTAATATTTATCTTTTTTTTTTTAACAATTTTATTTAATTATATAACTCAAAAGTGGTCTTCCACTTAAGAAAAACATTTTTAAAGACATTTTATACGTGTATTTCACTGCGAGAAATAACAAGTTAGTAACTCCTGGAATTGTAAAAGTTAGGATTATTTTAGTACTGGCAGCTCGCTTGTTAAATTATCGATAACTTGATATATAATCGAAATTTAGCAGTACAATTTGACGAAGTTACCATTGGCAGTAGCTCTACCACATAAAGTATGTAAAAATCCCCCATATCGAAGTGTATCTTTTTTACAAAACTACTTTCTATCATCCATGTTAACCCACCCAGTATTGTAGACCTTTTTGGTATTGCAGTCTCATCTTTAAGAACTTGTACGGAGCATAAATTTCCCGTGCAGCATTTTGTTGTTGTTGTTGTTTTCTCACATATCAGTTTTTGATGACCTTTTATGGCATTTTTATGTATGTCGTTGTCAAGGCCTGGAGCAAGTAAATTGACCTCGTTTTTAGACTTGGCTAAAAGTTAAGCCTTGTATAAGGCAAGTTACAAGAAAAAATTGTGCTAACTAAGCCATAAATTTAAGCCCGCTTAGCTGCAGTATATCAATAGATAATAACCTTTTAAGTAGAGTTTAGAGAAACGACTTTTGTAGAATTTCAGCCATTTTCTGCTTTTATTGAGTGCAAATTGCTGCGTCTTTCGATACCAGAAAAAACTGGTTATCTGTCAACAGTTTGAGTCGTCTTTCTTTTTTTTTGAGTTGGTTCGTTAATTGTTTCAAATGACGTAATTGCGAACTGGCATTTATAGATTCTACCAGCTGATTGCATTGCCATTGCCATTGCCAACTCATCAACACTCTGTGAAAGACGGAAATTGTTAATGTCCACAACTGGCCGGGACAGCCCATCATCAATAATAGGAACACTTTAAGCCAAAGCTATGCGTAACGAATCGAATTGAATCGAATGCCATTCAATGCTATCGAATGGTATCGAATTGTATCATTTGCCGCTCCGATACGCACAATCCCGATTTGGTCTCTTAAATTAAACGCATGATTAATTGCCAGCCGACAAACGAACGGCACAAATTGTTGCATGTCTCATCTTTGGCCACATTTAAAACATGAGATGCAAAAAAAATCAAATAAAAAAAATGAAGTAAATTTGTATCTTGAAGATGAGCTTAAAGTGTGTGCAACGGTAAACTTTCGGCCAGTTGGTGGAAGCTGCAGCGAAAAAAAAGCCGCAGATCTCAAGAGCGTGAACATTATGCGCAGCTGGCTAATTAAATTACACAGAAAGAAAAAAAAATACTCAAAAACAACTGTAATATTTGCCATTGCCAACAAGTTTTATACTCTATGCAAGGGTAGCTTAGGACTCGTAGAAAAAAATGATAAAAAACGGCCGATTTAGTTACTCCTCTCCGCGCATATTTATTTCCTCAAAAATTTAAGAAATTTTGCATCTAAGAACTACGAACAAAATGTTCTTTTTAAGCTTATGCTCCTTTTTGCATATTTATTTTCCTCGAAATTTAAGAACATTTACATCAAAGAACTACGATTAATATGAACTAGTTCTTCTTCGGCTTCCGCTCCTTTGTGCATATATTTTCATTGAAAATTGAAGAAATTTTGTATCAAAGCACTATGAACAAAACGAAATAGTTCTTTTTGGGTTTTGGGTTTTATCATTTGATCTCCCGTTTTCCCCACAATAAAAAAAATCAAAGCACTAGGGACAATATGAACTAGTTCTTCTTGGGCTTTTATTATTTTGAAATGAGAAACCATTTTCCCATAATAAAAAAAATCGAAGCACTCTGAACAATATGAACTAGTTCTTCTTGGGCTTTTAGATTTTTGATACGAGATCCCATTTTCTCCCAAGAACCTTTTCTCGTATAAATATGATTTAATTAGTATATTAAATTTTCTTCTAAAAAGAAGCTATTTTCGAAACTCATTTACAACAAAGTATTAATATAAAATCAATTTTTCAACAGATAGATCTGTATTACATATATGATCTAGTGAACTAGAAAAATCGTCAAAATCGTATGTAATCAAAAAATTTTGAGTTTTCAGAGCTACTCAGTAATACGCCGATTGGATTTTTATTATGACGATTTTATATATACAGACTAATTTAAAACAAAGTATTCATCAAAAAGTCAATTGTTTGACAGATGCATCTTTGGAGCTTTTAGAGCTGCTCAGTAATAGGCCAATTGGATCTATATTATGACGATTTTATATATACAGACTCATTTAGAACGAAGTATTTATCAAAAAATCATTTTTTGGCAGGGCGATCCTAGGCACCTAAATGATATAGTAAACGTATATTTACAGCTTAACAACTCTGAAAAAAAAACTTCAGAGTGTCGAATTTGCTTATTATGCATTACAAATTTAGGAGTTTTTAGAGTTGCACAAAAGGGATCTATATTATAACGATTTTTAGGAAGCACTATAAACTTATCTTTCGTGACATAATCGGAGATTTTATTTTAAAGTCTGGCCGCTCTACCTTATCATCTCTGAGATATCTGAGATTCATGCAGAGGGACAGACTAACATGGGTATATATCGACTTCTTTAGTCAACCTTATCATATTATGAACCAGATTATTATATTTTAAACTTGTCTTGCGTGGCACAATAAAAAAACTCAATTGAAAGTCTGGTCACTTATCATTTCTGAGATCTCATACAGATCTCACCCCTATCACACTTTAGTTTGGGGTCTCTCACAATCTTGCTTATGTGACAAATAAGTACAGAGCATTTTACAGTCGGCTAGTCACGACTGTTATCAGCCCACTTGCTGTTGTTTGTATGACTTTGACTTTGCAACTGCAACTGCCACAGAGGCACTGCGGCAAGTCATAGGAAATTTAATGCTCAGGTGGCGTCAACAACTTTAACTTTTTGTACATGTTGTTTATACATATATAGTGTGTACATACACACATTCATACATATATATTTCTTATTTGTTTCTTCTTGCGTTTTTTTTTTTTTGACATATGTGCAGGCAGCAATATGTTGCATGCAACATGCCAGCTCATGCCAGCATGCAACTGAAATGAAGCATGACATGAGCAGCACACATACAAACGTTTTATTTGCACAGACGAGGGTGGGCAGAAAGGTATTTGTGCAAGCCACTCGCTTCTGTGAAAAATAACTAATACAAAAAGGACTTCAATCTTTGTATGCCTTAAAAAAATGTGCATTAAAATGGAAACATGTTTTTAAGACCATATATTGTAACTTTGAAAGATTCAATTCAAATTGGAAAATAGATAATGGTCACAGAGGTCCCAATATTCCGAATTGCTGTGGATGCAATTTAAGTATATCAAAAAATATTATTAAAGATAAAATTTCTCCTACTGGCTTTGTGTTTGGAAACCGAAATTCAATAAAAGGCACATTTGTAAAAAAATACGATTTAATCTTTTCTAAAATTCCATTCTCAGAAGATACCATTTTTCTTATGTCTTTGTGCTCGAAACCCAAATCCAGTCATATTTGAAAAAAATGTCTACCAAAATCCGGAAAATATATTAATACGGGGAAGGATAAATGCAATTTGGGCAAGACAACAATAATTTGAACATTTCAAGTATTTTTTTTTTTGTTTTGGAATGGATTTTGTGGATTTTTGTTGCTTAAAAACGCTATCGCTCGTATTGAAATAATGCGCTTGTTCCCTCGTGCATAAGACCAACTATTGAGTATTCAATTATTGACATCGGCTAGGTATACCTTGAATATTTCAAAAGATTTTTTTTTTTCTATAAAATAGATTCTTTGGATTTTCATTGCCTAAAATTAGAGAGCAAGTATTGAAATAATGCTTGTTATCTCGGGCGTAAGTCTAACTATTTAATAGTAAATTATTGACAGCGACTACTAATAAAAATCATCCAATTCAAAATCGATTTCATTATGTGATTTCCATTTTTAAAATTTTAATTATTTTGAAAAAATTTAAACATTTCAAATAGATTTAGGCAAAAAGTGTAAATTTAAAAATTTATTGATATTCTGTATAAATATTTTACAAGGCCAATTAGGTTTCACGTATTTCCAAAACTTGTTGAACAAAATTCAATTTAAGTTCGATTTCATTATGTGATTTCCGTTTTTAACTTCATAAAATATTTCATAAAAATTTAAATATTTCAGATAGACTTAGACAAAAAATTTAGATTTTAAAATTTATTTAAATTCAGTGTAAATATTTTACAAAACCAACAAAGTTTGACGTGTTTTCGAATTTACTAAACGAAACGAAAACTTGGCTTTCTTATCAGCCTACCCTCGCATTTACACACGAATGCCTTGCTGATTGGCTGCACGGACTGTACAATCTATTTATGACCCATGATTTGCCGTGGAGGCGTGGCAGCGTGTGCCACAGTGTCAATTTGCAGTGCCCACATCAATGCCAACTTTGGGGCAGCTAATTAGCTTCACCTGTTGCAACAACGGAACACGCTCTGTTTTTTCGACTCAATTTTTTTAAACTCCTTTTTTAAACTTTTTTTTTTACACTAATTATTTAAAGCATTTCATTTGAAATATTCACAAAAAAATGAAAATATACACCGGGTCCAAATTGCATGTTGTGCAGTTTAAATGAAAGGCAACCGAACATAACAGTGAATTGCTTTACTTCTTGCTCCCACCCACTTGGCCATTAGCGGGCCTTTCCATTTGCCGTCTCTCTTTCGCGCTGTCAAAGACCGTAAGTTGCAGTTGTGCTGTTCTCGCTCTCTCCTAAGCTGACTTATATACAATAATTTGTAGCAAGCAAAAAAGGAAGACAACTATTTGTATACACTAATTGGGTGTATATTTATTTAAGTGATCATTTTGAAAACAGCTTTGAAAGATCTTTTTTTGAGAAGAAAATAATTAAAAAGTAGATCTTATCTAAAATTTGAGTATAAGATTAAGATACCAACTGTGAAGGAGATGATCAATACGTAAGTGCTGTCCACTTATACACAGTTAGATCTGTTCCGGGATTTGTGTCCAATGTTTTTTACTAATCCTTTTCTCTTATAAATAGTAGGTAAAATAAATTCGCTTCTAAAATGAAGCTACTTTTGAAACTGATGATAAGCCTACAGTCGGTATATAAACTCATTTAGAGCAAAGTATTTGTCAAAAATCTATTTTATATTATTTATATTTTATAATGAACCGATATTCATTCCTTCAAATCTCTAAAACACTTCAAAATGTTACTTCCGAAAAAGAATAGAGCGTTATATTTTTACCTAAGGATGATGAGAATACATTTATTATATGAGAAATTTTACTTCCTTTTATGTTAAATTTGGAATTAAAGGTTATTTAAAGATATTGATTGTTTTGAAAAATATCTTAATGATTCTTGTAAATACTTTCTTATGAATCTGCTGAAGAAAATTTTATGTGGATAAAAGATATTAGATAACATTTTTCTTAATTTGGTATTTTTCAATATTTTTAATAACACTAGTTCACACGAAAAATTAACCTTCGTAAAAAAAGTTTTTTACTGTCATTTTAGATCAAGAAATACGAAAATAACGTTTTTTTCTTAAGTATCGTCTTCGAAATTTCTTTAGCAAGTTTTGCAAAAAAAATTTTTGAAAGTGTTTCGGTTGGAAAGTTTTTCGGTTTTGTTTAACATTTGACTCAGGTTTAATTTGGCAATTTTTTTTTCACAACCGAATTTTAGAAGAATTTTTGTTCAATAACTAACTAATTAATGAAAGCAAAGAAATTCTTCCAAAAATATTTCAGAAGTTTTTCGTTATAACGAGTGTGTTTAAAATTCGATCAGCTTAGTAATTTTTTTTTAAAGAATTCTTACTCAATAGCTTTTTAAAGAGAAGGAAAGAAATTCATTTAATAAGTTTCCACAGATTTCCAAAGTTTTTCGTTATAACTAGTGCGTTTCCAATTCGACTTAGGTCCATTTTGGTATTTTTTCAGCCGAATTTTTAAACAATTCTCACTCAATAACTTTTTGAAGTGAAGCAAAGAAAATTTCTTTAGCAAGTTTTGCAAAAAAGATTTCCGAATATTTTTGTTATAACTAGTATGTATAAAATTCGACTTGCTCTAGTTTTTGTATTTTTTTTTCAAGCGAATTTCTAAAAAATTCTTGCTCAAGAACTTTTTTAAGGGAATCAAAGAAATTTCTTTAGCAAAAAAGATTTACGCAGTTTTTCATTATAACTAGTGCATTTAACATTCGACTTAACTCTAGTTTGGTATTTGTTTTTTACAGCTTGTTGCAATTTGTGCGTCACGTGCAACACGCCGTTGTGTGTGTGAATTTATTCTTACATCATTCATTAGTTTCGTCATTCATATGGGGCTTAGTAGCCTTCGTAGCTTCTAATACACAATGCGAACCATTACAAGTTTTTTATTTCGTATTGTTTCTAGGGTGTTATTGGAAACATTTTTCACTTGGCGCTACGCGGAATTTGCTAAATTGTTAGTTTCCGTTGGAGTACCACAAACTTATGACGAGGGGCAGCAATAAGCAGCAAAGTTAGAGGGCGGCGAGCTAGAGAGGAAGCCAGTTAGAAACTCTAAAATTATTGTTGGTTAAGTAAATTGCTTAGGGAAAAATATGCACACTGCCGTTTAAGAATGCCACTCACATAATAGAATAGAACTTTGGATATACCTATGAGTATAGACAATGCCACACCGCTGTCTTGTCTAAGCCGAGACGTGCCCCGGCAACAGGTCTAGAATTTACCGCTAAAAGCTCAACCAACGAAAGCGAGTTGGTTGCATTGTCTGTGCTTGCTCCGTGGAGTGTTAGTTTGGTGGTGCACTGTTGGATAGTGTGAAGTGAAGTGAATGTTGTGTGTGTGAAGTGTGTGCGTGCGTGTGAAGCTTGGGAGTTCTTGGGAGTTTTTTTTTTCAAAGTTCTTATATATAGTTATTTTGAGAGAATGCGTTTTACAGTTTGATTGCTTTGAAGACAGCATATGCAGGGGTGAGCAGTGGCGTAGAGCGAGGGAGCAACCTATGCTGCTTTGCAAAAACAAATTCCAAAGGCTGCAGTGGCGTAATGCGAGTAATCAATATTTTGCAACAGTCACTGTGACGACATGATAAAAAAAAATTACTCTCGTGAAATTGTGATTTATTATTACACTGGCTTGCAAAATGTAGGTACTGACAAAAAAAATTTGATACAGCAGTGGCTTTTAGCGAGGTATCAATCTTATGCAGCAGTGACTGTGACGTCATCGTAAAGAAACATTCTCAGGAATTTGTGTTTTATTATTACAAAGTATGGGACAAAGTATGGAACCTGACAGTCTTGAACCAACAAAAATTTCATAGACAGCAGTGTAGGGCTCAGAGCTAGGTTTCTGTCTGGACCAATGTTGACGCTGACGTCATAAACAAAAAAAATACTGTTCTTAACTTGTGTTTTAGTACCGAATTAACTAGCAAAAAAACACAAACACTGCCGGGCAAAAGTTTCCGGACACATGAAATTATACGGAATTGATTAGCGTGCTCGAAAAGAGCATCAAGCGTGCTTTCAAATTGATCGAATTATATTTATTGAATTATCAGCAACATAAATTCAAAACACTCATCCATCTGCAAAGACTATCTGCAAAATAAACCAATAGATAGAACGTTGAAAATCATGAAGTGGCCCAATCCCCCCTGATCTTAATCCAATCGAACTTCTTTGTGATTTTAATCGTCAAGTCAGGAAACAGTGTCTGTCATCGAAACTCTCTGGATTATCAATAGTTTCAAAAGTTAATGATCAATAATTTTAATCGTAAGGAGTAAATATTAGGTATCCGGAAACTTTTGCCCGCAGTGCAGAAACATTGCGTTGAACCAATAAATTACAGAGAAAGCGCGTCTCAGAGGGGATTCGATCTATTCCAATGTTGAATCTAACGTCACGATGAAGAATGCTGGGTTGAACTTGTGTTTCAGTATTACACTAGGTAATAAAAATAATTTCCAAAGACAGCAGTGGCTTAGAGAGTGAGTTCTTAATATTGCAATGTTGATTCTGATGTTTTTACTGTTACTGTTTTGAGCTTATTGTTTCAGTATTGAACTAGCTAGCAAAAACATCCATATTTATATTTTTAAGAAAATTATAAATTGCAGGGGCAATGTATCTCAAAGAGGGGTTATCCCAATGTTGACTATATCGTCAAAAGCCAGAAAATACCTTTTTTAACATTTATTATGGTATTGCACTAGCTTATGTAGAAAAAAAATTATGGCTACTTTGTGAACAAATTTCAGAGACAACAGCAACTCAGAGGGAGGTTTCTATCTATTTCAATATGGACTCTGACGTCTCGATAAAAAAAACTATTGTAAAAAAGTGTTTTAATATGACACTATCTAGAAAAAAATATAATTTTTTATTCAAAGGCGCTGGCTGGTTTTAACCAACAAGTTCCAGAGACAGCAGCGGCTCAGAGAAGGAGCTCCTATGTATTTCATTGTTGCTTCTGACGTCATGAGAAAAAAAATAGTATTGTAAACTTGTGTTTTAGAATTACACTAGGTGACAAAAAATAGTTATTATCCCAATACCCTGGTTGCTTTGAACACAAGAAATACAAGAGACTGCAGTGGCGTAGAGAGGGGTTCTATTTATTTATTTGCCTCTGACGTCATGAATGTGATTCAGTATTATACGAGCTAGCAAAAAAAATATTTTTTTTATCCCAAGGACCTGGCTGCTTTAAATACACAAAAATTCAAAGTTATAAATTATTTCATAGGGAAAGCCATTCGGGCCTTCAGATTGACTAAGTCATATATTCAAATTAATACTATTTCTGCAAATATTTCTATGACAAAAGATTTAACTTTAAATTATTCTCTTAGTTTAATCATTGGTCAAAAAAAAATTTTTTTTTATAAAAACATAAACTTAGATAATAAAGTTAAACAAAACTGGGCAGGTGTCTTTTGACACCTTTTGGTAAAAAATGTTGTTTTCTTTCTTCCAGCTATTATTTACTATCGGGCAAAAACAATCAGTAAATTATATAAATTTATTTAAACTATAAGAGGGGCAACTAGTCTTCATTTAGACTAGTTTGCATGCAGAACTACTAGTTATTAAAAGCATAAATAACAAAAAAAAAAGGAAGAAAATTCTGAACTGATATCTACTTGAAAGATCAAGGACATGAAATCTTTTCAGTCTTCTATACATTTGACTATTATCTGTTGAATTAAGGGAATTATTATCTGTTGAATTTCTATGGAAAAATACAGAAAAAGACAGAAACATCCAACACCTGCTATGCGACTGCCCGGCGCTTCTTAGAAGACGAACCCAGTGTCTGGATAGACCATTATTTGAGGATCTGGGTAGTCTAGCCTATGTGCCTACAGTGGATCAGACTGCTTTCGTCGAATCCTCAAGATGGTTCTACAATATGAGACTTAGGTTATTAGGAATGTACAGTTTTTGATCCGCCTCCACAATCACTCCTTTTCTTTAATTCCTTTCCTCCCCTTCTTTCGATTTGGCAACACAATGGACCTCATATTCTCTTGATGATCTCAGTCACTATCTGAGCTGGCTATACAACCAAACCTAATTTAACCTTATCATTATTAAACACAACTGAGTCTTTATTCCTTTAAGTGCACTGAAGACTCTCTATGGTTGCATTAATGCTAATTTTTGGTCGAGAAACCCAAAAATGACAATTTTTTTTTTTTCTTAAGCACCCTTGTCGAGATATTTTCAAAAGACGTGTTTTGGGCACTCTTTCCAGTTATTCGCGAGAAAAATTTGGTATCAACCAAACGAAAGGTATCCGTATCTTACCCGATTTCAAAGATCCTAGACTCAAAATGTTCTTAAAAGAATTGTCTTTCAACTTAAAGCTCAACATAATTTAAAAAAAATATTTTTTTAGCCTTTGGTTGCTTGTAATTTTTATCAATTTTATCACTGTATAGAGCGCATCAATACCTTTCGATATAATCATCTTTCACAACGACACCAATTTGTTCACGATATATTAGCGAATAACTGGAAAAAGTGCCCAAGAACATGTTTTTCAAAAATATCTCGAAAAAAGTGGAGAAAAAACTTTTGTCAGTTTCAGTTTATTTAAGAAGGTTAATTTTTCATATATACTAGTGTAATTGTAGCTGCAAAAGCTTTCGCGTTCATTAACTTCAGCTCTAGAATTTTGTTTAGCCTCTTAAAAGTTCAGTTTATTAAAAATTGTAATAAAAAACTTAAATGATTTTAAACTGAAGTCTAACTGGAATCAGGATTTATTTGCAAGTAGAAAAGAGGTACATTAATGACGGATGTAAAAATGTATTTATTGTTTTTTTTATTAACTATTGATGAACAGAAACCAATAAGAAAACTCCCATTCGAAGGATCCCAACAGAAGGTGTGTTTTATTAGGCAGGAAATGCACGCAATAAAAACAATAACATATTAGAACAGGAGAGCCGCCCCCTGTCCATACCAGGTTACGCCCATGCTACTTGTATATAAAGGTATTTGTTTTTTATTTGTTATTTTATAGTCAGACTGGAAATTTGTAATGGTCTTTATTTTAACTACTGATTGGTAATACTTTTAAGCGTCTTTTTCATGCAAAACTTTATACTTTTCCGATTGGTTACACCAGTTGAACCCTGGGGTAAGTCACACACTGGAACTTTTCCGATAGGAAATACCTTTTTTTTATGTTCAATTTTTATAGCAATATTAAAAAAAATTTTGCCGATGCTCGAGGCTGTGGAGATTCCCAGCTTTTGAGCCCTATGCAGTCTGAGTTAAAACAAAAGACTTAAGCGACGAATTTGATTTATTGTCGTGTCAGAACAAGTGGCTTATTTACTACATAATAAATGCTAATTGCTTTAAAGTATATTAAATATGCTAACTGTAACTATATATATCTTTTTTTTATTGCGTTTAGCTAATTTCCCTCATTAATTCAATCAAAAGTAAATGTGCACGCTCTACATTAGCTTTATATAGTGAGAGCAACTATATCAAAAAGAGAGAGGAAAATCATTTATTGCCCAGATAGATATTAGCCATGGCCAGTTAGTGATGCATTCAGTCAGTCGTCTGTCGTCTGTCAGCTTCTCCAGTCAGTCACTTAATTGTCCACTGTGCCTCACTCAGCTGCCACTTGCCGCGCGCTTGGACTCGACATTACCATTTTAGTGTGAAAGTGTTGTGGCTTTCCATGCTTGTTGTTGTTGTCTTGTTAGCTTCCTGGCTTGAAGCCACTCCGAAATGCTTCACCATATTTGCAATTACATAAAATGGTCGCTAACCAACCAACCAGCTAAGTAGTCGTCAACCAAACCAACAAGCCAAGATTAGTTAAGAGTAGCTTTGGCCAATATAAGGTTGACTGCCAGTCGTCGATCTAAACACCGCAGATAATTGCAAATTCTCTTAATGTTATAGCCAACTTCGTAGTTCTGGCTTTTTAGCACGTAATTGACAATAAAAGTTGAGGAAATTTGTACATTTAAAAAAACTTTGTCAAATGTTGCCCAACCTAACCACATTACAAATTATACGACTTTGGCCCACATCAATTTCGAAAGATTTGTTCTCATCAAAAGCACAGTGGGCGGGAGCTATGAATTGTAGTCAAAAATTTGTTTATCTCATTAACTTATTGTTTAATGGTTACAAAAAAATATTTAAGAGAAAATAAAAATTAAAAAAATACAAAAATATTTTTATTAAAACCTTTTTTTGTAAAAATAAATTTAACAAAATTAAATCAAAAAATAATTTTATTTATTTTTTTTTATATATTTATACCCTGTACCGTATGGTACAAAGGATATATTAAGTTTGTGCAAGCCAAAAATGTATGTAACATATAGATGGAGACGTCGGATATACCCCAAAGTTACCTAAAATATGATCAGGGTGAATAGAGAAGTCGATATACCCATGTCCGTCTGTCTGTCCGTCCGTCCGTCCATTTGAACGGTAGATCTCAGAGATGGTAAGAGCTAGAGTAACCAAACTTTCACATTAGATCCCATATTCCACAAGAGACAAGATTATTTTGTTTTTTTGATATCGGGGATAAATTATATAGCTCCCATATGGGTGTTTGAGACGACCTCGACAAAAAAAAGTTTTAGATGGATAATTCGTTTGTTCATCAAGATATCGTACCTAAATTTGGTATTCAAACGTTTTTTATAGTTCCCAGCCACTGTACCAAATTTTATCAAAATCGGTTGACTATATCATATAGCTCCCATTGGACAGATCGGCCAAAATAGCTTTTTTAAAGAAAAATTCGCTATATTTCGTTTTTTAATAAAGATATCGTAAGATTTGGCGTTTGGAAATTTTTTAGAGCACTTAAGCAATGTGCCAAATTTGAACAAATTCGGTTGACTATATCATATAGCTCCCATAGGTCCGATCTTCCAAAAAATCGATTTGTGAACAAAATTTGTTGTGTTTCGTTTGTTTGTTAAGATATTGGGACCAAATTTGACATTCGTGAGTTTTTTATAGTTTCTAAGCACTGTACTGAATTTAATCCAAATCTGTCGACTAGATCATATAGCTCCCATAGGACCAATCGGTCCAAAAACACGTTTTTTTTACAAAATTCGATGTGTTACGTTTGTTTGTAAAGATATTTGAACTTAATTCGGCATTCAGATCCTTTTTAAGGTATTTAAGAACTGTGTCAAATTTTATTGAAATCGGTTGACTATATCATATAGCTCCCATAGGAACGATCGGTCAAAAAAAAAATTTTTGCTTAAAAATTCTTCTGTTTTTGGTTTTTTGTGATGGAACCGGATTTTATTGCAAGCTAGTGGTACAGGGTATCCTAAAGTCGTCCGCGCCCGACTTTACGTACGCAATTTTTTGAAACTATATTTGTGGCTAAAACAAATTTTAGGCTTTTTGATAGGTAATTTTAGTGGAAACAGTGGCGGATCCGCGAGGCACAGTTTTCGAGTACGGATCCCAGCCACAAGTTCGGAAAATGGCTTGAAAGTTTTTTGCGAGCTCTGATATATATAAACTTCAAACCAAATTGTGGATCCGCGCCTGAGTGAAGATCTCCCAGATTCCAAATACTTTAAGAAACCTATAAATTTATGAAATCTATAGGTTTAAATAAATAATTATTTTTATATCTGTGTTTAAAGAACCAAAAAAAAAGTGGGTCGGGTTTACCCCATCTTTTTTTAAAAATACAAATATTAACTTTTTTAAAAAAATAACCTTTTCTCAGAAAGTAATAATGGTCAGAACAACTTAATACTTCTAGAAAGTGGTAACAAAGTGCCAAATAAGCATTTTAAAAACACAACAATGTAAAGGCGGACCCTCCAAAATTTGTGAATGGAAGAACCCCTAAGGCCAAATCCCAGTTTCGAAGTACTTTAAGAAACCTATAGTTTAAAAAATATATTTTCTTTTAATTTTTTTGCTGTAGTTGAAAACAATTAAAAGTTATCGATTAATTCGCATTAATTTCAATAGTTATCGCATACATTTGCGGCCTGTATACATTTTTAAAGTTTTGAAAATGAAAATAATATTTAAAGAACACTTTAAAAAAAAACATTAAAATTTTGTTAATATTTGTGCTTAATTAACCAAAAAAAAGACGGTCAGGCTTACCCCACCATTTTTTAAAAATGACAAAAATTGACTTTTTTGTAAAATTATTATTTCCCGAAAATTAATAATAGGCAAAAGAAATCAATAGTGCTAGAAAGTGGTGGCAAACTGGAAAATAAACATTTTATGGCCATCTATAGGCGGTCGGGCTTACCCTACCATATATGAAAACTACCAAAAATAAATTAAAATGAATACTTAAAAGAATCAAAACATTAAGTTTAGATCATATTTGCTTAATCGACAAAAAAAAATTGGCGGTCGGGCTTACCCCCGACATTTATGAAGATGATAAAAATTGACCTTTTTGAAAATTTCTAATTTCCAACGAATTCAATAGTATTAGAAAGTGGCGACATAGAGCCAAAATAATAAATTGTATAGGCACAACCATCCATAGGCGGTCGGGCTTGCCCCCCACTTTTACAAATAACTTTTTTGAAAAAATTAAATATTCCCGAAAAATAATTTTGGTCAGAAGAAATCAATAGTTCCAGATAGTAGCGGCAAAGCGCCAAATACTCATTTTATAGCCACAAGCAACTAGTAGGTCGGCTTTGCCCCATATTAAGTTCTGACGCAAATTAAACTTAATGGAAATAAAACAACAAATTAAGATTATATCTGTGATTATCAACATAAAAAATGGGCGGTCGGGCTTAACCCAACATTTTTAAAAATTAAAAATATGTATTGATTTTTTGGAAAAAAATATAATTTCTCCAAAAAAAATAATAATAGTCTAAAGAAATCAATAGTTCCAGATAGTGGTGGCAAAGTGCCAAATAAGTATTTTATAGCCACAACTAACTAGCAGGTCGGTTTTGCCCCACATAACCCTATATTTTAAGTATATCGTATAAGCACAAATTTTTTTTAATTTTTATAACATGATAATTGCTGTGATAGGGGATATAGTAAATAATAGGTCGAGATTACCGCACCATTTTTGGAAATTACGAAAAATTGTTTTTTTATTTAAACTATCATTTCTCAAAGTATAGAAGATATCAATTGTTCTAGAAAGTGGTAGCAAATAAGCATTTTATAGCAACAACCAACTATTACGTCGGCATTGCCCCAACTAACCCTATATATTATACATTTAATATTAAAACAAGGTTTTGTAATTTTTATTAAATGATAGATGTCGTCTTAACAAGATAGAGGGAATAGAAAATCTTTATTTCACAACACAAATTGTTTCCGAATGGATATGCTAGAATCATCCCAAGAAAAAACTCTTAATTCTCACACTTTTTTTTTTTGCACTAACGCCGCTAGTTATGTCCCACTGTGCCACATGATTATCGCTGTTTTTTGTTGTTATTCGGCGCTTGTCACTTATCATTTATCAAATTTATACAAAGACTGACACATTTTCAACGCCGTCAAAAACCCAACCAAGCCAAATGGCCGCAAATGTTGACCCACAAAATCCAACTCCATTCATTCGGAATCTCTTTATCTAAAATATATGTGGCCATCTCTATGCAGCCATAGATTTGTCTTGGCTATTGGATTGCTAATGCCATATGTTTTGTGGTCTCCGTACGAGAGAACCATCAGAATCATTAATCAACTGTCGATTATTAAACGATGCATCAACAAAAAACCGCCTTGTCACCTGGCCATAAGCCGCAGGGGTAAAACATAAACCAATTCCTTTGAGCTTGGCCCAGGCCAAGCCGCCGTCACGCCAAAGCTGACCCGACCTATTTGCTAATTAAGAGAATCCCACGGAACGTTGCAAGTATTTGCTCTAAGTGCAGAACATAACTGCCAAGCACATACATAGATATAGGTATATATATATATAGATATAGTATATAGATACAGTCGTAACTGTTAGCTGGAAGTTTGCTTTTTTGAGTTTTTGAAGTACCGAAATGATGCTACGGCCTAATGAAGCTGCTAGACTAGCCAAGTCCAAAAAGTTGTTAAATTTTATTAAGAGGTCAACACATAAATTTCCTACAGGTGTCAGACGTTAAAAACTAAACAAGGAATAATAGCAGCAGTGTGCCCCTTTTTTGGCCATAACAAAATAAATGTACTAAAGCCTAAAAGTTGCCTTAATGCATCGACATGAACACACTTTCTGGCCATAAAAGATGCGAAAAGTCAGTTTTTGCGTAAAGTGGACTTTGGAATACTCTGTAGGTGGTAGAGAATGTGCGAAAAATTATAGTGTGGTAACATTGTTTACGATTAATACTGGTTTCTGACTACTCCATATTTTGTCAGTTTCTTCTCTTGATTGTATTATATCTAATTTTTAAGATTGCATTTATATTTAATATTTTATTTACTCTCTGTCTTCAGAGAAGAAGTAAATTTAGTAAATAATTATTAATAAAATAAGTATAATAGGAAATTTCCAGTGAAACCTATTATTGTATTTTGGGAATGCATAAAATAAAATTAATGCTTCAAAAGTAAAAAAAAATCATTTAAAGTCCCATACGCAGCTTGCAAAAAAAAAAAAAAATAGTGGGAATTTTATAGTGTAATTTTCTTATAGCGAGATTTTTTTATATGAAGTTTTGATATTCTGTGCGTATTTTTTGCAAAACTTTATATAAAAATCCCACTATAAGAAAATCCTATTTTAAAATCTCACACTATAAAAAATCCCACTATTTTTTTTATTTCTAAATGAAGTTTTGCAATTCCGTGCGAAATTTTTGCTTCCTACTTGTGGGCCTTCAGTGAAATAAAATCTTTAAAGAATTTTTGAGAGCTTTGAACAAAAACCATCGCGAAGATCCCTTTGGATACAAAGATTTAACTCGATTATCAAAAAACATCCAAACCAAAAAGAAATTGAAGGTCGTTTATGCCTAAGGATTTTTAAAATCGCTTCAAGGACCGGAATAAGAGTTTTCTTAGGATTCGGGGTGAAAACAAAATATTGAAAAAAATAAAGGTAAAGATTTTTTATTTCACAAGTAAAAGATCTAGCTGGACTTAGAATCTAATAATGCAGCTAAAAACACAAGACAAAAAAAAAATTTGCGAAAAGTTTCATTTTCTGCAGCTTAATTTTAAAAATACGTGACTAAATTACTGAATATTTTTAAATAAATTTTTTTTTATTGTATATTAACAATAGGACTATTTTTAAAAAATATTTAATTTCTTTTAACAAACACATCTTCTAAAAAAAAATATGAAATTTACTTATTATTCATTTCATTTTTTCCTGCTTAATTGAAAAAATACCGATTTTCGTTTTTATTTATTTGATACTAAACTACTAAATATTTTTAAATTAATTTTTTTTAATCTAAGTTCTAAAAAAAAATATGAAATTTTTTTATTAAATGTGTTGGTTAAACAAATTTTATATTTTCTAAAAATAGTCCTTTTGTCCAATAAAATTAGCAGAAAAATTCCCAATTTTTTTATTTAAAAAAAATGTGTTGGTTAAAAATTAATTTTAAAAAATTTACTTGCGAATGTGTGTGAAATGGGGCGTGTATGGTCGATCATAAGCCAGGGGCATATCTGGTCTAAGGAACTTACCTAAAAAACAAGAAAATTTCATTTAAAAAAAAATAAGAAAATACATTTTTTTATTATTATAAAATAAATAAATAATATAATTAATAAAATATACATCTTATGTATAAAATTCTCGTGTCATAATGTTAGTTGCCATACTCCTCCGAAACGGCTGGACCGATTCTTATGAAATTTTTTGTGCCCATTGGGTAGGTCTGAGAATCGGCCAACATATATTTTTTATACCCCTAAGTGATAAAGGCTGCCACCCCTAACATTTTTTTTTTAATTTTTTCGAAACTACTCCGAAACGGCTGAACCGAAACTCACGAAATTTTGTGTGCCTATTGTGAAGGTCTGAGAATCGTCCAACATCTATTTTTCATACCTCTAAGTGAAGTGATAGGGTTGCCACCCCTAACATTTTTTTTTTTTTAATTTTTACCAAATTTCTCCGATACGGCTGTACCAATTCTTATGAAATTTTGTTTACCTATTGGGTAGGTCTGAGAATCGGCCAAAAAATATTTTGTATACCCAGGGTTGCCACATCTCACATTTTTTTTTTATTTTTAACAAACTCCTCCGAAACGGCTGGACCGAAACTCATGAAATTTTGTGTGCCTATTGTGAAGGTCTGAGAATCGGCCAACATCTATTTTTCATACCCCTAAGTGATAAAGGTTGCCACCCCTAACAGTTTTTTTTTAATTTTTGGACAAATATTTTATTATTATATTTTTTTTTTTTAGTGTGGCATTGTGTACATTGTCAGATTAACTTATATTTTTTTGTTAATTTTTTTGTCATATATAAAAAAAATGTATGTTTCACGTGTTACGGGTGTTATCATGAACGCGTCGATGAATTTCAAATCCTATTTTCGCGTGTGTTAGAGGTTGTCAATACGGAGGTTTTTTGGAAGAAATGCAACGAATCAAATTAATTATCAATCTAATCGTACTGCCCAGGCACGTGAAGATCGCAATGAACGTGAAGCTCGGCATTCGACTAATAGCTTGCAAGTTTGAATCGAGCTGCAAACTAATCTTAAATCTTTTATTTTCCAAATAATCTAACTAGAGAATCTAGAATAACTAGAGAATATTTATTCACTTTAAGAGTATTCAAAAAGTTTCGACAGGACAACGACTGCCGGGCCCACTAGTAATCTATAAGATTATATATAAATATAAGAATATAAGATTTTATCCAAACCACTTTTAAAGTAAAGGTCTTTTTATTCTTTATATTTTTAGGAAATAATTCGAATTTTGCACAAAAAACGTTTCTTCACGGAAAAATTGCACAAAAGCGCCCTCTGGCGACACTCAAAATTCATCTAGTAAAACATTGGTAAGTAAAAGTTCGTCATAATGTATTATATATCGATAAGTATTGAATCTTAATTGAGTAAAGAAGACCGGAGTTGGCATGCGAATCACGCAGGTGGCAGAGCCCCTTACCAAAAATATAAATATAATAATAATTTTTAAAAATTGACTGGTAAATTGAAGAGATTGCCAAATATTGACGCCACTAAAAAAGCTTCTCTTGGTAAAAATTAATGTATCCAGTTTTTATGGTTCCCGAGATCTTAGCGTTCATACAGACGCATCGTAGTTCTTTAACCGCTTATAAAGATACTATAAAGTCGTATGACACAATAAGAACCAACTTAGATGAAGGGCAGGGTGTGGGAAGAATCGCCTCAAATCCACAATCTAAACTTAGTTACTAGTCCAACGTATTAGGTCTCAAGATTCCAATCGTTAAAACAGACGGCTTGTATCAGAAACACGTATAAACATAATATTATTTATTCCATCGACTCAATATGTTAATCTTCATCTAGGAAAATTTTGTGTACCCATCTCAAAGATCATGATGTACCTATACTCTATACTACATTCTTGTGCGATGCAATCGGGTAATGGGTTTAAGTTTGCGATCAGAGATCTAAATATAGACGGATTAGTCACTTCATATTGCAAAGCCTCCATTCCTGTTACAAACGTTCCGACAAACCATACATACCCTGCCTTTTACTCTATAAGTAGCGGGCTTTACAACTAAAGTGAGAATAGTTTAAGAATTTATGCGGCACAGAGAGCCGTAATAAAAATTACACAACTCAAAAGTTATAGAAGTAGTCGAAGCTGCAGCGGCGAATGCGCCACATATTGAGGCATGCCCCCAAATCGATAGTCAGTTAAAAGCAACAAAAAAAAAATAAAAAAAACGAAACAAAATGGCGCTGAGTGGTAACAGCAACCAGCCAAACGGCCAAGCAACCAACTGACCAAGTGACCGTCTATAAAGGCGCAGCATTTGTCTAAAGCCTGTCTGCAGCGCCAACGTCGACGTCGACGTCAGCTGCGACTGTGGCAGCGGCAGCGTTGTGCCGCATGTGCAACAACAAAAACAACTTTAAATTTATTACATTTGCAGTTTTTGTTTCATGTGCCAAAAGATTAAAATGGACATGCTAGAGACCAACAAAGTGGCCGGCAGGGCTAGCCAGGGGTCCAGACGGCCGACGACCGAGTGACCAACCAACCAAGCAACCAAGTGGCCAACCATCCATTCCAAATAAACGCAAAACGCGTAGAAAAAAGCCGCAATATTTTATTTTGGTCATTTGCGATTTGCGTTGAATTAGCGTGGCCAGAAGATGTGCAGCCAGCAGCAGCTGCAACGCATCCACATCCCGGCCAGAGTCTTTTTGGCGACATAGTTGTCTTAATGCCCAAAACGAGCCTGTGGGCGTTTAGCCTGCCAGGCTGTGCCCAAATGTGGCAACGACCACACTAGTGTCGTGTTTACCCACACCTGGAATTGACATTATTATTTTGTTGTATGCCCCAAACCAATGCTATGCGCCTTGCGTGCACCGCCAGGCCAAATAGTGGAACCTGGCCTGGACAACATGATTTATAATTGTTCAGTCGACGGCGGCGGCGACTAGGAGCTTGGCAACTAGGTTTTTGGGTAACTCTTTTATGGAATTCCTTTGTATGCGCCAAAGCCAAGTAACAGAATGACTGAGTGAGTGAGTATTTCTTGGACTACGCATGCTCCGTTGCAGCGCTGCTGTGGCCGGAGCAACGGGCATCATCTTGATTGTGGTGCGTATTTTATGATGGTGCTGCCCAGGCAGGTTAACAGCCATCGCAGTTCGGTCATCTCTTGTACAAACTTGTTGAAACCACATTTGTCTCATGTTTAGATACACTTGCAGTGAGTATATCCGCTTTGAACTGGTAGGACTGTGTGTGGTTCTGTGGGATTCTTGGGTTTTGGTTCTTTATAAACAGGTCTGAAATATAGCTCAATAAAAACTTCAGCAAAAAAAAGTATCTAATTTTTATAGCCAAAAAAAATGCAATCGTTTTTCAATGCAGTTAATGAAGCCGCTAGTTAGACAAGAAAAATGCTACCACATTCTAGTACTGACAAAATTTATGAAATTTTTCGGCTTTTGAACCCGTCTGTACTTTCTGAGATGAAATATTTTCAATAAGCAAGTCTTATCTTTTTAGCCAAAGCCATTGAATTATACCTTTGTGCTTTTTAAGAGCTGCATTTGAATAATCAATCAAAGCTGAATGAAAGCTTTTAAGATATCTCGACCACCAATTTTATTATAATAATATTCATATTTAAGTAAAAAATATATTAAAGGTCTCAACTCTTAACATAACCATAACATACAAAACACACTTCGTAACATCATAAACATGTAATAAATTGAATTGAAAAGCTTTTAAGATGATGAATGAAGAATAGCTGTTTGCTTTTAAAGAGCTTCATTAATTAAATATTCATAGAAACGTTGAAAATAATATCTAAGATGAAAAGATGAAGGTAATTGATGAAAACTTCAAGCGCCGTTGGAAAAGATTATTTTTGATGTGAATTATTTATGAACATAACCTTGTCAAATTTTGTTATCTTGAAAAGCCATTAAATCAAAACTTTTTGCTTTTGAAGACGTTCAGATAAAAAAAGTTCAAATAAAAATGATTGAAATCAATTAACAATTAATAGAATTGCTAAAAGTTATCGCTTAAGGTGTTTCTACAAATTAATCGCTTATATTGAAAAGATTGAGGTGACTTTTTAAGATGCTCATTTAAGATGATTATTTTGGATAATCGATAAAGATGTTCCTTGAAGCTGACAATCAAGATGGATCTTCGAAATGATCTCTGGAGACAATAGTTTAAGATAATCGTTGGGGATGATTGTTTGAGATGATCCTAGAAGATGACAATAGAAAGTTAATTGATACTGTTCACTAAAATGTTACATTTTAAATTGTATCTTTGGAGTAGCAATATATGAAAAATATGACAGTGATTAATATAATTTTAATAAGATGATCTTTGGAGCCGATAGTTTAGAATGATTGCTTAAAATGATTGTTCGCGATGATCGTTAAAGATGATCCTTGAGGTTGAAAATACAAAAAGAATTCATGCAAATTCAAACTTTTTTACAGGAAAATATCTTACATCTCAATATGTAAGTTTTGAATACCAATATACGAAAAAGATGATAGTGATAAAGACAATTGTTTAAGATGATCGCTTTAAATAATCTTTGAAGACGATAGTAAAGGATGATCGCCTAAAATGATTATATGGCATTATCTATCGGTAAAGATGATCCTTGCAATTCAAAATATAAACATAATTGATGGAAACCCAAACTGCTGTTCGTAAAGATGTTACATGGCAAAGTATATGTTTTAAATATCAATACTACAAGAAAAATATGATAGCAATTGAAATGATTTTTACAGACGACCCTTTAAAATGAGCGCTTTATATGATCTTTTTAAAACGATAGTTAAGGATGATCGATTGAGATGATTGTTTCAGATAATCGATAAATATTATCCTTGAAGATAAAAAAAACTAAGATAGTTGATGCAAACTAAAATTTCTGTTAATAAAAATGTTATTTGAATAACAATATAGGGAAAATATGATAATGAATAAATTTATTTTTAAAGATGACCCTTTTGAAACGACCGCTTAAGATGATTTTTTGAGACGCTTGTTTAGGATGATCGCTTGAGATGATTAGTTGCAATAATTGTTAAAGATGATCCTTTCAAATGATAATACAAATAGATTTAAGATACAAAATTAATTGCTGTAAACTCAAAGATATTAGATCTCAAAATATGATAATCGTTAAAAATTATCCTTAAAGATGAATATACAAAGATAAGCTGCTATTTCAAAAGCTATTAGATCTCAAAGTATAAGTTTTGCATAAAAATATAAGGAATAGATGATAAAAATGTCAAAAAGTTGTAGCTTAAAAAAAAATCTTCGGATCTTTCTTCTTCTAAGACTTAAAAACTCTTTTGGTACATATGACATAACTTGCTCTAATTTTTTCAAAGAATTTCAGTTTCAAAATTTTCGATTTAAATAACAATATATAGAAAAGATGATAGAGTCGTGAGATGATGTACAACAAAATATTGCAAACATACAATTCTTCTAAAACCAGCTTAGAAAAAAAAAAATTCCAGGACAAACAAGGACAAACAAGAACTATTCGTTATTTTGAGTCGATTAAAAGAATCGGGTATTACAGCTTTAAAAAAAAACAATTCTTATAGAACGAGCTTACAAAACTAAAGCTAACTATCCACAGCCAAGCCTATTAAACGAGTTAAAAAAGAACTTAATGATACTTGATTAGAAGAATCCATTACTCTCAGCTCGAATATCGGCCAGAAAATTTCACTTGGATTCTTATTAAGATCGATAATAGCTTAAAGTTACGAGTACAGTTTTTCTACTAAAAGTTTAACCAATATAGACGAAGAATTGAAAGAATACACAAACTATATTTCATCTTAATAAACAAACAACCAACTTTTATCGCAGACCTTTCTCAGATAACGCTAGAAGAAGAAGTTGAGATGATCTTTTGCTTCTACTTCAGAAGGCATTGAGAGACATTACACTATCTTCAGACATATTAGTTATTAGTTACTATATCTATAAAACTAATAAGCAGAAGAATCCTTCAGCTCTAAGAATGAAGTATCATCTCAAATTAGAAGTAAGTTAGTTGAGATGATTTCTTGCTTCTACTTCAAAAGGTATTGAGACACTGCACTGTCTTTGGATATGTTAGTGAGAAATCCATAAAACTAACAAATCAAAAGAATCCCTCAGCTCTAAGAATGAAGTATCGTCTCAAATTAATAATAATTTAGATGAGATGATTTCTTGCTTCTTTTCAAAAGGCATTTAGAGACATTACATTATCTCCACGACGCAGGTGAGAAACCCCATATAACTAATCACCGAGAAGAATTCTTAACCTCTAAGAATGCAGTATAATCTTAAAATAGAAGTTAGTTACAACAATTTATTGATGAAACCCTATATAAAATACATCCAATTCAAAGATAATCAGAAGATTCTGATGAAGAAATCAAATAGAACTGCCCTACACTAACTGAAGAAGGGTCTAACCTCAAACCGTAACACGCTAGGGATTTAATTTTACCATGTCAAATCTCAAAATTAGCTCCTCAGCAACAATTAAGCTAAGCCCATATCGGATCCAACTACTTTTCAGAGTACCCCATATTCGTTGCCGCAAACAGCAGCTTTCCAGCTGTTTTTTTGTTGCAACAATCTGTCTAGCTGCATCTGTCCGTGCCACGTTAATAACCGTTTTTGACATGCCAAACTGCATAATTTACAGCATTTCTTTTGTGTTTGACCAACTGTCGCAAATGTTCTGCAATTGCAGCAAGTTGCTGCTGCAATCCGTTTCATCTGTTCTATCCATTTGGTCCAATGTCCCATGTCCGAGCGGAGATCTTTGGCTGGTGTTGGGTGCGCTTTTAATTGCCGCTTTGCTCGCCGCTCAGCTGTGACATTTTAATTGAAATTCTGTGGAAAACTAACAGCTCTAATGGCTGCAACGCGTTGACAGCTCGGCTGATAGTAACCAAGTCCAAAGATTGGCATCAGGTACAGAATCAGCTCATGGCTGGCAATCTTCATTGTGTTTCCCACACTTCAAAAGCGGCTGAAGCGCACTTGGATTTGCGATTTACAATTACAGCTGGAAGCCAATGTCAGTGTCCGAGCGAAATCGAGCAAGACATGCAAAGTCATTTGGAGTTGCAGTTGGAGTTGTAGACTTGGACGTGGACTACCCAGTGGATTACATGAGTTTGTGCACGCGCCCTTGAAGAAAAGCGAAACCGTTTCGGCTTTTGAAATTATTTACTTCCTGGATGTGCGCGGGATTCAGCATGGCTGGCAAATTGTGGCTTGCTTGATTTGGCCGCCGCCAGCCAAGTGGCAGCCACAGATCTGGAATCTAGCAGCAGTCGCTGCTTATGTTTAATTTGGCGCTGCATTCTATGGCCATGGATATGCATCTTGGGCTGGCTGCTCTCCAACTCCAGCTACTACTGCTGCATTTTTTTGCTTTTGGTTTCGCAATCTTTTCAATTACGGGCGGCAAGCGTACTCGCCCGCTTTGGATTTGGCTTACCCACTACCAGTACTACAACAACTTGGCCAAGACCCATGACTTTGGCTATGTAATTTAGGCTTCAAACGCATGCATGTTTGATAAGCAGCCGAGGGGCAAGCTGAAGCAGAGGTAGAGGCAGACACTGGACCGCAGTTTGAAATTGAGCAAATGCAACAGGCATATCAAAAGACTTAAGACACGAACTTGCTGCAGTTTGTGGTTTGCTGCTGCTGCTGCTACCAAAACAAATATCTCATACTTGCCGCAGTTTGTGGCATGCTCATTGCTCCAGTTAAGCTACTTTTTACAGTTGCAACTAGCCTGCTTTCTGCTTCCTGCATAGTCATAAATTTAATTTTTATATTACAACATTTTTTTTTTGGGCCATGTTTGTTGACTTTTGCGGCAAGAATTCAATAAATTAATTAGAGAATTTGTCACTGATCTTATCCTGCTGCAATTTCACGCCGTCATAATAAATAAGCCAAGAAGCCAAGAAGAAGCTAGCAGAGCAGATGCAAGGCAATCTGCAATGGTTTCGATTTGCTAATTAACAAAAAGCTAGCAACAGGGGCGGACCTAACAAAAACTTTTTGAAACAAGGTGTTAGATTTTTTGCCTTGTGGGATTTTTGTGCAGAACTGTATAGGATTAAATCCTCTAATCGAAATTTTTTAGCAATCCGTAATTAAAGGTAAATTTTTAAATCAAAAGCTGAAAAGCTGAAATCAAAATTTTTTGCTTCAAAGAAGAGTCTTCAAATTTTATGAGCAGTTTATTGTAGGCAGAGTTGTAGTGCAAGAAAAATTATCTGAGCGGGACAGTATTTGAAAAGAAAAAGTTTCCAAGTAATTTTTCTGGATTTCGATATTACTGCCGTGTCGTAAAAGTTTATTTTGCCTACATAATTATAACATAATTGTTTAGAAGAAAATGCTGAAAAATTGGCTTATTTTCAAAATCATTTTAAAGGGGAACTTCTAATTTCGATCAAGGTGTACATTCGGTCTGAGTATCGATATGGGAAAGATTCTTAAGATTTGTATTTTTGGACGATTCTAAGGATCCTGAGTTTCCCAAAATGAAAATAAAAATGACCTTATCATTTCGATAGGGAACATCTAATTTCGAACAAGGAATATTTTCGATCCCAATATTAATATGGCACAGCAGACGTTATTTTTTCCGAAATAAAGAATTCCGGCATTCCTTCCTAGGTCTGTTTTAAAAGTTGTATGTTATTAAAATTTATTTTTAAACAAAAAGCTGTAAATGGGCATATGAATAGAATTAATAATTTAACTAATTTATTTTCGAATAATATCGGGATTTGACGGAAAAATATTTTAAAACTAGAATTTCCAGGATCCGTTGGGTCTTAAATGTTGTATTAATTTATTTATATTTTTTTATAGGAAAAAAAGCCACTAAGCTAACTTTTTCAAATAGGGCTTTAAATGTTCACAAAGTTTTGTTGGACTGAGTAACTCTATTAGAGACGTTATCGAGACAGGCACGAATTTAAAATTTTCGCGTTGAGCGGGAAAATTTGAAAATTCCATAACCTTTAATTATGATTAAAAAAAATATTTTTATATATTTTATTTTACTTTATTTTATATTATCAAAGAATAATCCTGCAATTCATGAAGCTTTTCATTCATTTTTTTGGCTTTTAACTTATTTAATTTTTTGTTGCTTTTTATAAGAGACGATATCGGGATGGGGTAGGATTTTAAAATTTATATTTTTTCAAGATATTAAAATTCGCAAGACTTGCATTAATTTTACTACAATTTTCTTAAGCAACTCTTTCATTTTTTATACATTTTATTTTATCTAAGAATAAATGTATAATTCATGAATAATTTTTTTTATAGGACACAACGAAAAAAATATAATCAATATTTATTTTTATAATTTAAGCAGTTCGAAGAAAAATATATATATTTAGAAGAAAATAAATAAAATTATATTTGCAATATTTTTAAAATATTATTAGTTTTAGTTCTCAATAACTAAATGTGTAGAAAAAATTTTAAATTTGTATAATATAAAAAAATATAAGAAAATATATCAAAAATACAAAAAATGTAAATTAAAACTACACCAATTTTAAGTCAAAAATATAAAAAATACAAAAAAATGTATTTCAAATTCAAATAATTAAGGAAAAATATTAATGCATAATATAATTAAATACGTTTTTCAAAGCCTTTTAAAAATTCTTAACTCAGACACTCTAGTATTATTATAATTCCTAAAATAAGCTTACATATAAAAATTTCAGACAGCACCTGGCAGGCAGATTTAATTAAAAAAAAACAATGTTAAAAATTCATATTTCTAGCACTTATCGAATTTCCTTTCCTAATCTCTAAATACTAAGCATAAATTCATGCTCAAGAGTTTTAATCAGCTCGAATGCCTTTGGGCGGCAAACTGAGCTTCAGGACAGCTCACCATAATCCGCCCCTGGCCACAAAAACAAGCATTACAACAATCACAGCCGGCAACAGTTGGCAACAGTTGGCACTGGCTGCAATTCGCAATTGAAAACTTGGAGCCGCTCTCCATTGAGATTTCAAGCATTCCGATAAGATCTGCTTTAAGTATCTATAATTGCATGACAGCATTGGTACATGTATGCTCTGTCCCAAGTTCCGAACCATTTGCAAAGTATGCCTTGAAAAATTGTATGCCATTTTTTTGGGGCGTTCTTTTTCAATTTTCCCTATAATTAAATGCAAAAAAAAATACCATAAAAAACATAAGCATAAAAAATTCGCATAAAGTGTTAATGCGGCTGCCATAAACACGGCTACCATCTTTTTTTTTTTTTTTCATTTTTTAAACATTAAAAAGTTATTGCGGCAAATACTTATGCAATACTTTGTATTCATGCGTACACTGGGCATAAAAAATATGCTCATTTGTGGGCTTAAACTAAGAATTTGGCTATAAAACATGGCCATAAAAATGAAGTCGATGCTAATTTTATGTTACTAGATTTTTTATGCTAAGAATGGAATAAAAAAAATGCTATAACTCTTTATAATTGGAAACAAGTTTAAGAAATTAAAAAAAAAACATAATACAAGAAATGATTGGAACTTAAAAAAAAATGTTTCTATGAACTTAAATAAAAAAAGGAGTAAAAATAGCGACTGACAAAAATAAATAGTTTAATTTTTAAACATGTCGATTAAAAACGAATTACGAATTGGAGAATTAAAAGTTGTAATAAATCAACAACTCTAAAACTAAATAAAAAAACAATTTTTTTTAAATAATTAAAAAAATCATAAAATATACTCGCGATTTTTAAAGCTTTTCTAGCTGACCTTAGTTACAAATGCAATAAAAAATACAAGAAATTGTCGGGACTTAAAAAAAATAAATTCTAAAAACATAAAACATAAAAAAATAGCGATTAAAACGTAAAAATTGGTAAATTTTTGAAAAATGTATTTTAACAAATTAAAACCAAAATAATACAAGAAATGCTTTAAATTTAATAAAATTCTTTTTAAAAACTTAAATAAAATATCTTTAAAAAAATAGTGACTGACAAAAACAAATTTTTGAAAAAGGGTCTAGCTGGATAAGGTACTGGGGGGGGAATTTCCCCAGCGATTTTTGAAAAGTAATGATGCAATGCGATGCAGAAAGGCAAAAACAAAATTTAGACCAAATTTTCGTTTTTAAACTTAACGCGTTGCGGCTTACTTTAAAAAAACATGTTTTCCACGTGTATATAATTGCGACTAAACTACTCAATATATTGGAGCCAATTTTTTTTTTAATCTAAGTTAGCACTAGGGATGTTTAACAAAAAAAATTTTATTTTTTTTAACCAACACATTTTCTTAAAAAAAAATGAAATTTTCTTATTTTTTTTTAAGTATGTTCCTTGAATATGTCAATCACCATTCTTTTTTCAAACATGTGTTTTTATACGTTCTTTATATGGTATGAATTTAAATCAAATCGTTTAGTTGGAACAATGTTAAAAAAATAAAACGAAAATTTTTTAATGATTTTTAAAAAAATGAATGAAAAAAAAAATTTTTTTTTGTCAAAAGATGGCAAAAATTATAGTTAATTTTTATAATATTTTTTTTTGCCATTCTGCATCGAATTGCATCATTACTTTTCAAAAATCGCTGAGGGCAGTTTCCAGTACCTTATCCAGCTAGACCCTTTAGTTTAAGAATTAAAAAATAAATAAATAAAATGGTCTGAATTTTGTAAAAATGTGTCTAAAAACTCAAATAAAAATAACATCAAAATAGCGATTTTGACTAAAAAATTTTTATACATATTTTTATTTATTTTTTACTATTATATTACTTTGTTAATACTTCAAGAATTTTAAGTAAATCAAATTGTTAAAAACTAAATAAAGAATAATATTTTTTTTTTAAATTTAAAAATGATGAATACGAATATTGCTTCATTTAATAAATTTTCATGATATTAATTATTTTTTTTTTTGTGGTTGTTTATAGTTATAAATAAAAAATAAAATTAAACAGCAGTAATAAAAAAAAAAATATTAATGATAAAAAAATTGACTGAATTTTAAAAAAATGTGCCTAAAAGCTCAAATAAAAAATAACGATTTCGACAAAAAAAAAATGATTACTTATTATTATTTTTTTAATACTTACAGAATTAAAAGTAAATCAACAAGTCAAAAACTAAAGAAAAAATAATGTTATTTTTTAATTTAATTCCTTAAAACTGTTTATATAAAAAATTAATTTTGCTTTATAAAATAAACTCCCATGACTTTAAATTTGTGTACTTTTTGGTTTGCTTAAAGTTATAAATAAAAAAATGTGTACAGAACTAAATTAAAAAAAAAATGGCGGACGTAAAGTCGGGCGCGGACGACTTTAGGATACCCTGTACCACTAGCTTGTAATAAAGTCCGATTTCTTCACAAAAAAAACAAAAACAGAAGAATTTTTAAGCAAAAGTTTTTTTTGACCGATCGTTCCTATGGGAGCTATATGATATAGTCAACCGATTTCAATAAAATTTGACACAGTGCTTAAATACCTTAAAAAAGATCTGAATGCCAAATTTATTTCAAAAATCTTTACAAACAAACAAAACACATCGAATTTTGTATAAAAAACGTGTTTTTGGACCGATTGGTCCTATGGGAGCTATATGATCTAGTCAAACGATTTGGATTAAATTTAGTACAGTGATTAGGAACTATAAAATACTCGCGAATATCAAATTTGGTCCCAATATCTTAACAAACAAACGAAACACAACAAATTTTGTTAAAAAATCGATTTTTTGGAAGATCGGAGCTATGGGAGCTATATGATATAGTCAACCGATTTTGTTCAAATTTGGCACATTGCTTAAGTGGTCTAAAAAATTTCCAAACGCCAAATCTGGTAACGATATCTTTATTAAAAAACGAAATATAGCGAATTTTTCTTTAAAAAAGTTATTTTGGCCGATCAGTCCTATGGGAGCTATATGATATAGTCAACCGATTTTGATCAAATTTGGTACAATGATTGGGAACTGTCGAATACCAAATTTGGTTACGATATCTTTATAAACAAACGAATTATTCATCTAAAACGCTTTTTTTTGTCGAGGTCGTCTCAAACACCCCCATGGGAGCTATATAATTTATCCCCGATATCAAAAAAATAAAATAAACTTGCCTCCTATGGAATAATATGGGATCTAATGTGAAAGTTTGGTAACTCTAGCTCTTACCATCTCTGAGATCTAGGCGTTCACACGGACGGACGGACAGACGGACATGGGTATATCGACTTCTCATTCACCCTGATCATATTTTAGGTAACTTTGGGGTGTCTCCGACGTCTCCTTCTATATGTTACATACATTTTCGACTTGCACAAACTTAATATACCCTTGGTACCATACGGTACAGGGTATAAATATGTAAACAGCACTAAATTTAAAAGAAAATTTTGGTATTTTAGCAACTCCTTATTTTAATTTTTTTTTGTGGCGGATTACCTATGAGCCTAAATTTATAAACAAAAACAAATTTTAGTTATTTTACTATATTTTTATAATTTTTAATTTTTGCAAAAAGCCATTAAAACTTGCAAAAAAATAAAAACAGTGATTGGGAACTATAAAAAACTTTCGAATACCAAATTTGGTTACGATATCTTCATAAACAAACGAATTATTCATCTAAATCTTATTTTTTTTGTCGAGGTCGTTTCAAACACCCCTATGGGAGCTATATAATTTAACCCCGATATCAAAAAAATAAAATAAACTTGCCTCCTATGGAATAATATGGGATCTAATGTGAAAGTTTGGTAACTCTAGCTCTTACCATCTCTGAGATCTAGGCGTTCACACGGACGGACAGACGGTACCCATGTATCGACTTCTCTATTCACCCTGATCATATTTTAGGTAACTTTGGGATGTCTCCGACGTCTCCTTCTATATGTTACATACATTTTCGGCTTGCACAAACTTAATATACCCTTGATACCATACGGTACAGGGTATAATAATAGTTATGTAATTAATTTAATAAAGCAGTTACAGTAGTATTTTTCTTGTTGTGGCTTATGGTTCACAACTGTTTTAACTAGCCTGTTGGTGTAAGCAAAAAGTAGTATTTTAATTATTGATGTGTACAATTCACAACTCATTGAAGCACTTTTTTAAAGTCAAGTAGCTTATAATGCTAGGTAATTTTATTATTTGTTACTACAATATTTTTTTTTTATGTATTTTACTTAGTTTTATAAATAAATAATTTATTAATATGGATTTTTTTTTAACCATATCCATGTTTATCACATTATCGGTGTTTATTAAGCAAAAAAGTCAACTATTTTTTATCATCTCGAATAGATTTCTTTAATACGAAATTTTCAAGCAAATTGTTTCAGTGTATCTGCGCCGATTTTCTGACTTGAACCGATTTTTGATGCTCTTTTTTTTGTCTCGATTTCAAACGATTAGTATTCGTTTTTAGCCATGTCATTGACTTTAAAGAGAAGGAAGGCCTTGTGCGTGCGCAAATTGTTGCGCTACTTGGCACACGCAGCAGTAGCAATAAACAAACAGACGTATGGACTTCTCTCTTCTGGCCAGGTTAGCATGCAAGGTACAACATGGCTAATACCGACAGTAATAATAATAATAATGATGATAGACTTGATAATGATGTTGGTAATGACGTTGATGATGACACAACGAACCAATATTTAGCAAAACCAACAACACGAAAAGTGGCAAATAACTCTGTCCGTCACTTGAGAATTCTGCTTCTTCTTGCTCTGCTGTCAGCGACTACAAATTTAAATGCAAACGACTAAAAAACACTCACAATTGGAGCTCTCTTTTTTTTTTATTTCGAATATTTCGAGCGGTCAGTGACTTGGCAGCATGACAACATTTTCTATGGAATAAAAGTGCGACGTTGTGAGCCACAAATTCGCAGACAAATTAATTAAAATGAATTTGAAATTTGAATTGTTTTTATTTTTCCAACCTTTTTTATTATTATTTTTAGCTTCCCTTTGTTGAAAAGCATTTTATGGACTAGGTATAGCTGTTGCTATTATAATGTTGGCTTTATCATGTTAGCTTATAAAGCAGGAAACAAAGCAATTTAGTATCTCTATAAAGTGTTTGTATTGCGATAAAAACTAAATAATCACACGCCATCATGTAGCTGTTTCTTTGTAACAGTTTTTGCAGTTTTTTGGCTTTTGACGGATTAAATGATTGGAATCTGCGGTTTTTTTAATTTTTATAATAGCTCCAACATTACGTATCATAAATGTGTAGGATCAATGTGACCAACAAGCTTTATAAAAAAACGATATTTACTTTAATTCTTTTAGCTCATTCTAATTATCTTAAATTTTGTGACGTCATACATTCAGACAGGCGCATTTAAGAAAAAGTATTAAAAGGAATTTTGTGTAAATTTGATAGAAAAAAATGGTTTTATAACTTTATGAAAGTATTTCGATTTCAAATTATCGTAATATTATGTATATTTTTTTTTAAATATTAAACAAATATAAATCTTTGAATAAAATATTAATTAAAGTTTTTTAAAAATTAAGTTATGTAATTTATATTATACAGCCACTCAAAAAACAAATTTTTTCGGGTCTGGAGGTCAGACCATGCTTACTAATGTGTTTCGGTGTCGCTGAATCCGAATCCGAGGTCCAAATAACCCAGGACGTCAGGGCTCTGACAGAACCTCAAAAAACCTAATTCAAAATTTTATTCGAATCGAGTTCGGGGTCGGGCCATGCTTTTATATGTTTTTTGGTCGCTGAATCCGAATGCATCGTCCAAAAAACAATAGCATGTCTGGTTGTTGACATTACCTTCAAAATATCTCGTTATCTAAGCTATTTAATGCTTCAACGTTTTGACTTTAGCCGTATATTGAACAAAAATCAGTTCAACCCTTAAATTTTATAAAGTTTTTGAGGTTACGTCAAAACCCTGACATACTGGAGTTTTTTTGACATCGGATTTGGATTAAGCGACCAAAAAAACATATAATAAGCATGGTCTGACCCCCGGACTCGAACAAAATTTTGAATTAGGTTTTTTGAGGTTATATCAGAGCCCTGACGTCTTGGGTTATTTGGACCTCGGATTCGGATTCAGCGACACCGAAAACACATAGTAAGCATGGTCTGACCTTCAGACCCGAAAAAAAAAATTTTTGTCTGGCTGTGTTATCAAACTATATTTTTATAATTACTTTTAATTGTTAATTATCAATCATATATTTTATTTATTATAAGCAAAAAAGCTTTATTGGCGCCAGTGTGCACAATTTTTAATAGAAATATTGAATAGTAATTTTTCGATAAAAGAAAATACATTTAAAATTTTTGAAAATTAAGTTTTATAATTTATAGTATAAACCATTTTTTATTCTGAATTATTATACATTTTATTTATTCTTAGCAAAAAAGCTTTATTGGCGCCAGTGAGCAATATTTTTTATAAAAATATTCAATATAAATTTTTAGATAAAAATAATATTTATATTTTTTTAATTTCAATCAATTCAGTTTTATAATTTATGTTATCATTAATTAATTATCATACAATTTATTTATTATAAGCCAAAACTTTTATTATATTAAAATTTTTTGATAAACAATATATAAATTTTTTTTATTTTTAAACAATTAAATTTTATAATTTACTAGCCGGCCTCGGCACGCTCGCTTCGCTCGCTCGTCTAGGAACACGTTGACTATTTTCTAGATGAACTGCTAAATGGACAACGGTTGGGTGTCGTTCGTGAATTTGGAATGAGAAAATTCGCCATATTGCCTCGTTACTGCTAATGCAACGCCCTATTTGATATTGTGAAATTTCGTCATTCGCATTGTCGGCTCTCACACCAAAAATCGCCATATCGCTTCCCTTATTGACGTATTTGCAGATATATTTGATTGATTTTACTGAGTTGCAATACTCGACGTTAATGTGGGCTTTATACGTTTTCGATAATAATGGCGAAAATGGAACAACCCAACGATTGTCAATTTCAATCATGCATGGTGAAGTTGGGTTGAGTACACCATATGGTCCGTGGATCATATTCTTTGTGATAACCTCGAACAATTCTGGATCATTTGTTTGAACTGGGATTTCCGCCGATATCACATCATCAATTTCATGCGGTAGTATTTTCTGAACCAACCAAATCAAAATGTGCGCATAAGGTAATCCTCTCTTCTGCCATTCTACCGAATACATCAAGCAGCGAACATCTCCGAATACACTGCTTTTGATAATAAGCAGGCCTGCTGTTTCATTGGGAAATTTCAGTGCTTGGCACTGATCACATACCTTGTTCATTGTTCCAATTACAACAGATTGACGCGAGCTATAATCGGTCGTATTGTTATATTCGAATGCAGCTCTGTGCAGATTGGATGCATTGCGCATTTGCCTGAATGTTCTTTGGATTAAATTCTGTTCTGCATGGATTTCATCTGATTGATTCTGATAATCCCGATTTCGTCTCATTCTTATTCGAGCATTCATATTGTATTCACCTCGTTCTTCTGTTGTATGAGCAGAATGTGATCTTGCTTCTCTTAATCGATTCAACTCATTCCTATGTAAACGTTGTTCCTCAGCTTCAGCTGTTCTTTGGGATGATTGCAATTGAGTTCTGCGCGAATTTCTACCAATGTTCCGTCATTTTGGCGGCATTATGTGCAAATATTGATCTGATCATATGTATTTTAAACAGAAATCAAAACATGAATCGTTAATAATATTTTTGTGTTTCCTTTCGACAAAAACTATTAACTAAAAAATATTAGTTAATCTGACAATGTACACAATGCCAACCTAATTTAAAAAAAAAATTTGTTTTGGAAAATCAAATTGTCCTTTTTAGTATTTTCGTCGCAATTTTGTTATATTTTCTCAACCTTAAACAATCCTTGGACTTCCACGAACATTTCAAGACCAAAATTAGCCAAATCGGTTCAGCCGTTCGTGAGTCCATAAGCTTCAAAGGAACATAACATTGTGACACGAGAATTTTATATATAAGATATTGTTGGACCATTCATACATTTTTTATTTTGAATTATCATTCGACATTTATTATAAACATAAAAATTTTATAAATACTAAGCCACTTTTTTATAATTTTTTTATTTTGAGAACCCTTACCAATAAATAAAATTTATAAGCAAATATTATTTTTTTTTTATTTTCAAACAATTAAATTTCATCATTAGACAATTTTTTCATAGATTTTTTATTTTGAATTATCATACGACATTTTATTAATTATAAAGAAAAGCTTTATTGACGGCAGTGCGCATTTTGGATAAAAAAATATTTATATTTTTTAATTATCATAATTTATAATATTAAACCATTTTTGTATTCCGATTTATTTTACATTTTATTTATTATAAGCAAAAAATCTTTAAATTTAAATTAGGAACATTAAATATAATCTTTTTTGATAAAAACATATATTTATATTTTTTAATTCCCAAAAAAAAATTTAGTTTCGCAATTTTCATTATTTAACAGTTTTTAATAAATTTTTTTTAATTCTACGGCAATTTATTTACTAGAAGCCAAAATAACTTTTTAGCGCCAGTGTGCCCATTCCATATTTTTAATTGTTTGTTATTTTTTTTTTTTATTACTATATACCATCTTACAACAATATAATTTTATTTTAATATTTTATTAAACAAAAGTATTTTTTTTATTTACAGCTTTTATGGTAAGTCTTTAGTATGCATTTTTATCAACAACAAACTGTTGTCTAAGATCTATTACCCCTTTTCGCAAGTTTATAAAACTTAAATAAAGTAATGAATTAAGTAAATAATTAAAAACATTTTGATTGAATAATAGATTTTTCTAATAATATGCATAATATTATATAGGAGGTAACCACAAAAATATTAAGCACAATAATGCCTATTCCAGACTTGAATTTCGATTTATAAATAGTAATAATCGAATATCGATAAATCCCTATCAAACAGGAACATTTTTTTTTTTGTGTAATCTATTAATTTTCAAATAAAAAACTATTCATGACTTTGGAATTTTGATTCGCATGTTTTAGTAAAAATTATATACATTAAATTAAATGCATGTTACAGAACTTTTGTTAATTTATTTTTTTTAATTTAAAAAATTTTTTAAAACTTAAAAAAATGCCCGAAGTTACAAACTCCTCCAAAAAAAGTGTCAACTTTACATGTTACAAGGCTTCCCATATGGATTTTGAGGACCGCTGAGTTAGGACCCCAGGTTCGAAGGCCTCAATTCTTCTAAGTTTTCTGCTGAAAAATTTGGATTTCCTTGCATTTTCTTTCATGTATGATTGTATTTTCTTTGTTAATGCTTACGATTCGCAACTGCTTAAAGTTGTTTGTTGGTGTAAGTTGGTTTTTCTCATTACATCATTTACAATTCCCAACACATTAAAGCAATGAGTGAGTGAAGTAGAAACTTTTTTTCCAGTTTTTTTTTTTTAATATATTATATTATATATATATATATATATATTTTTAATTTAGTGGTTGTTTAAAAGTACGAAAATTGGAACATTGGAAACGAGAGGATTTTTTGTCAAAAATTAAAAATGCTAATTGGATTTAGAAACTAAAAGTTTTAGGTGAATGCTTTGTTTCTTTATAAAAATATCTTGATATCGTAAATTTGATATTTGAAAGTATTTTAAAGTTTGCTGGAACTATATCGAATTTAATACAACTCGGTTGACTAAATCAAAACTTTGAATTTTGTCGTTCCAAATAAAACGGCCATAAATAAATAAAATAAAAAAATTGTAATTCTCGCTAAAAAAAAATAAATTCTCGTATGGTTCAATAAAATTAAATTCAACGACTGACATTTCTACAAAATAATAAAGAAAAAACTGTACATATTATTGTGTTTTTGAAATGGTTGAGCCATATCTGGTAAATTGTTTTCCAGTTTTTAGATTTTAATGCCAGCTATCATACCCTTTTACATATTAGTCTCTAAAAAAGAAGACAGATTTGGCATTCGAAAGAACTCTACAATTCTGAAGCTCTGTACCAAATTTTAACTCAATCGGTGGACTATATTAGAACTTAAAAGTTTGGATAAACTTTGAATGAATCGGACATAAATAAATATTCAAAATCAATTTTTTAATAACAGAAGAATTTTTAAACAACAATTTTTTTGTGACCGATAGTTCTTATGGGAGCTATATGATATAGTCAACCGATCAAATTGTATACAGTGCTTGGAAACTTTCGAATGCTAAATTTTTACGATATCTTCATAAACAAATGAATTATTCATCTAAAACTTTTGTTTTTCGAGGTCGTCTGAAACACCCCTATATAATTTAGCCCTGATATCAAAAAAATAAAACAAACTTGTCTCCTATGGAGTAATATTGGATCTAATGGGAAAGTTTGTTTACTCTAGCTCTTACCATCTCTGAGATCTAGGCGTTCATCCGAGCAGACGGATGGACGGGCAGACGGATATGGGTATATCGACTTCTCTAGTCACCCTGATCATGTTCTCGGTAACTTTGGGGTGTCTCCGATAATTCCTTCTATATGTTACATACATTTTCGGCTTACACAAACTTAATATACCCTTTGTACCATACGGTACTGGGTAAAATAATAAAAAATATATAGTATATCGTATATTTGATATGCTTGAAGAATTTCTGCGGAAATTGTTTTCCAGTATTTAGATTATAATGCCAGCTGTCATACCCTAACATTAATCTCTTTAAAAAAAAGACAAAAGTTAATTTTTCAAAAAAACTCACATAATCGTCTTGAGAAAAACTACGACTGATCTGCATTGTACTCCTATATAATATATAGTATACCTGTTACAACAAACAAGCTCTTGTTATTGTAAACAATTTTATGGTCTCCAGACAATGTCTAGTATTTGTTGATATTACCCATAAGGTTGTAAGTCTTGCATAACATTTGCACACAATGTGTGAAATTTGTTTTGCAAATGCTACAAAAAAAAAGCAGAAAGTTGTTGCAAGTTCGTTGTGTGAGTCTTTTGTTCACAGACTAGAGAACTGGAACTTGGCGTGTTGTTCTGCATGTGGTTCAAAGTTTAGCACAATTAATGACCCAGGCTTAGGGTTCTGGCCAAACTAGCTGGCCAAGATTTGTGCACACATCAATCAATTTCAAGGCCCAAAGCGAGCTAGCGTATTTTCTTCTTCTTTTTTTTTCGAAGAATTGGTAAGCTCAATCAACGCCATGTTATGGTGTTTGCCTTAATAAATGCAACTAATGTGCGGCAAGTTCAGCTGAGCTGGAACTAAAGCGGTGGGCTTGGAGGGGGGTAGCCCGGTGATGAGACAACAAATAAATATGATAAATTTGCCACATGCAGTTAGACATGCAATTCATCATGCCACATGTGTGTGTGTGTGTTTGGCTGTATGTGTGTGAGGCATGCCGCAGTTTGTTGGCTGCCTCCCCGTTGCGGGTCAGCGCGTCTAATAGATTAAATAAATTTCGCATAAATTATGCAATTGTGGGGCGCAATATTTTAGCCGCCGGGCAACTCTTACGCACATTTCTTATCTCAAAAAAGAGTTTGTTGTTTTTTTTTTCGTACCCAGCCATTTGTTGCAACTCCACGTTGCAGCTTTGTTGCAGTTTTTTTTTATGCTTTATTGATTTGCATGCGGTGCTGATCCTGTTTTGTCGCAGCGCCGTTAGTTACTGGCCATGACCAAGTCTGGTCTTGGTTTGGCGGCATCTCTCTAAGACGCTCTCTACGCACAGTTTGTATTGTAATTAAAACTTTAGCGAGTGACTTTACTTGCCAATACTAACGGTTCTTGAAGCTTCTTGGCCTGCAGCAGATTCCCAGCTCCACCGAAGTCCCTCCCGTCTCCGCTCCGCTGCGTGTAGGACGCGCGTCCCAAACGTGCGTTGACCAACTGGTTTGTTATACAACTTGAGCACATTTATAAAGCAGGATTAAGTATTGGCCTATCGAAATTTACATAATGTGATTTCCCACTCCAGATTTATCACCACGTACCAAGCCAAGACACAAGCTGCGCTTAACAAGCCGTATAAAATGCTGGACTTCACTTTTGAGCATTATTCAAGTTGGGCTACTTGGAGCAATGGTCAGCTAAGACTCTTTATAAGAAATGGAGTACATCAGTCTTGGGTTTGCTGAAATATTTCTCTTTTTGGAAAGGAAAGCCGAATTTATGCTCTACAGCTTATCTCCACAATTTCTTATCAGCAGAATGTTTCACTTTGATTTGCGATACCTTCTACGTAGTCCTTTCACCGTTTTAGTGAAATTTATTGTAACGAATTTTTTATTCTTATTGAGCTTCCTACCTTCTCATAGCTTATCTCTGCGATTTTTATCAACAAACTGTTTAACTTTGAATTGCGATACCCTGTACGTAGTCCTTTCTCCGCTTTAATGGAATTTCTTAACATACACTCTTTATTCCTATTAAGACTCCTACCTCCTCCTAGCTTATACTCTATAGCTTATCTCTGCGTTTCTTATCTGCAAAACGTTTCACTTTGATTTGCGATCGGGGTCCATTCTCCGCTTAAGTGAAATTTCTTGAAATTAATTTTGTAATCTATTGGAGCCTCTTACCTCCTCCTAGGTTATTGTCTACAGTCTCTCTCTAAATTTCTTATCTGCAGAATATTTCACTTTGAAATATTTCTTGAAAAGAATTTGTTAATTTGTAATATTAATTTCGAGAAATTCTACAAATACGGAGAAGGGGTTACGTAGTAGGTATCGCAAATCAAATTAAACAGTTTACTGATAAGAAACGAAGGGATAAGCTGTAGAGCACAAGCTAGGAGGAGGTAGGAAAATCTTATGGAAAAATTATTCTTATGGAACCTCCACCTTTCATACTCTATAGCAAAATCTTTCACTTTGATTTGCGATACCCTCTACGTAATCTTTTCTCCGTTTGTGGGAAATTCCTTACTGTGCCTCCTACCATCAGTGCATTGATCTTAGAGAATGTATCCTACCCTTTCTGGGAGCTGCTATAAATAAAAATAACCCTTGAGTCTTAAACTCGATTCTAAGACAAAGATTAAAAAAAAAAATGGCGGACGTAAAGTCGGGCGCGGACGACTTTATGATACCCTGTACCACTACCTTGTAATAAAGTCCGATTTCTTCACAAAAAACCATAAACAGAAGAATTTTTAAGAAAAAATTTTTTTTTGACCGATCGTTCCTATGGGAGCTATATGATATAGTCAGCCGATTTCAATAAAATTTGACACAGTGCTTTAATACCTTAAAAAGATATGAATGCCAAATTTATTTCAAATATCTTTACAAACAAACAAAACACATCGAATTTTGTATAAAAAACGTGTTTTTGGACCGATTGGTCCTATGGGAGCTATATGATCTAGTCAAACGATTTGGATTAAATTTGGTACAGTGCTTAGGAACTATGAAATACTCTCGAATGTCAAATTTGGTCCCAATATCTTAACAAACAAACGAAACCCAACAAATTTTGTTAAAAAATCGATTTTTTGGAAGATCGGACCTATGGGAGCTATATGATATAGTCAACCGATTTTGTTCAAATTTGGCACATTGCTTAAGTGGTCTAAAAAATTTCCAAACGCCAAATCTGGTTAGGATATCTTTATTAAAAAACGAAATATAGCGAATTTTTCTTTAAAAAAGTTATTTTGGCCGATCGGTCCTATGGGAGCTATATGATATAGTCAACCGCTTTCGATCAAATTTGGTACAGTGATTGGGAACTATAAAAAACTTTCGAATACCAAATTTCGTTACGATATCTTCATAAACAAACGAATTATTCATCTAAAACGCTTTTTTTTTGTCGAGGTCGTCTCAAACACCCCCATGGGAGCTATATAATTTAACCCCGATATCAAAAAAATAAAATAAACTTGCCTCCTATGGAATAATATGGGATCTAATGTGAAAGTTTGGTAACTCTAGCTCTTACCATCTCTGAGATCTAGGCGTTCACACGGACGGACAGACGGACGGACAGACGGACAGACGGACAGACGGACATGGGTATATCGACTTCTCTATTCACCCTGATCATATTTTAGGTAACTTTGGGATGTCTCCGACGTCTCCTTCTATATGTTACATACATTTTCGGCTTGCACAAACTTAATATACCCTTGGACCATACGGTACAGGGTATAAAAATACCATAACTTAAAGTCTTTAGGTGAAAGAATTTTAATATTAAATATTTTTCATAAATTTTCGGATTCATTTTCTTAACCGATTTTAAAAATTTCACTCTTATGGATTGGAAGCAAAATAAGAAAGGTTTCAAACAAAATCCAGTTTTATATTTAAATAATTGGCTAGTAGCAACGAAAGCCAACGTTCCAATTTTAAATATAAATCTATTGTTTCGATGCTTTTAACTGGAAAACATCGTTCTATCTATTTATCGTTTTGTGTTCCAGTCAGAAATTCCAGATATACAACCTTCAATGTATCCAGTGCCAGATCCGCGGTTGTAATTTTCTGGTCCCAAGCGCAAACCCCCGCGGGTTGATAGTCTTTTCCGAGCACAGATATACATAAATTTCAAAATAAAGAAACCCCCAAGACCAAATCCTTAATCCGCCCCTGAATGTATCGATACATTGTATCGTGAACATCGTTGTTTTTCCAGCACTGCCATAGGGAGCGTGGCGTTTGCAGCTATCATCTTAAAGGATTAAAAAATTATTTTCTTGCCAGAAGATACCTTGCCGTAGTGGCGGATCCACGGGGGTGGTTTTCGGTTCCGGACCCCCACCAAAAGTTCCAAAATCGGGATGAAAGTTGTGAGTTCAGCAATGCACACTCTTTGAAGTGAAGAATCCTCCCCAAGACTAAATCCTAGACCTGCCTCGCCATATAACTCTTGCAAACCGGTGTAACATTGCACTTAGTAAGTAGATCTAGAGTAGAGCCCTTTTTTTCACAATCCAAAAGTAACCCTGTACAGATAATTGATCAAACCCGTGCTTCTTAATGGATCTGACATTGTCTGCATCCGATCAGACAACATTAGGGCCTTTCGAGAGAAAAATCCTTCAACAGTTCTTCCGACCGACAAATTTGAATGCTGATTTCCATGTTCTCGCGAACCACAAGGCTATATGAGCTTGATGTTGATACTGATCTAGTCAGACGCATACAAATCTTAACGTCTTCGCTGGTCTCATCCATGCTCCAGCTAAAAAGTTATTCTAGCGAAAGTGACTGGGAAGCACGTCGAGCACAGGAGTGCCCGCCTCTGCGATGGCATGACCAGACAATGAAGGATCTTTGTAGTATTGGGATCACCAATTAACGCCATCCATCCATCATTATCATCAATAGTTCAAGGAAAAAACAGTCTCGTTAACCTTGTGAGCTCGTTGGCCTTCCGTGGTGTGGATATTCCCTAAAGAAATCCACTACTTAGACTATTTCTTGTTCTCCGCTGAATTCTTTTCAAGATTCAAGATTTTTAAGCACTTCGAAAATTTATATGATTACTCCATAATATGGTACTTAATCAATCAACGCACTTCTCCGCAAAGCCAAATACATCTTTGTGGGAGATGCCAACGACCTCAACGATGTCGCAAATATTTACCTACAATTGCGCGTATTTTTTCTACATTTATAATTCGATTGCCAAATAGATGTATAGTCCTTCCAACTTCTTGCCATTTCTTGATGTGATCAGACTTTTAATGTTTCAACTATTCCTATATTAACATATATAAATCCAGATTAGGCTTGGTAAGTTAACGTCAATGGCGTCACTTCGGACCAGATGCCAATTTGGCTTTGGGGAGGGTATTTCACTTCGTAGAGTATGTATTTTTGAGGTCGCAGTCTTTACTTTCCACCCATTTTTTGGACTTTTTTTCCGTACACTTAAATCACCCCCGTCGATCCGCCACTGCTTCGGAGTCACTCACAAACGGAAGCGTCTTAACGCTTTCAGCGAAGTTTTTTATGTTTTTTTGGATCGCTGAATTTGAATCAGATGGCCCAAACGTCATCAGCGTTCTGAGATAACCACAAAAACGACTTGATTTGTGTACAAAATTATATAAACAATTATAATATGTGTATAAGGGATTATATAGCAAATTTTTTCTGGGATGTCAAAGGTTTGTATTGCCTTATAGTTTATGTGTGAATATGTGCTTTTGTTACTGCTTATAATTCACGACTGTTTTAAGTAGTTCGTTGGTATAAGCGCTAGAAATTTTGCTACTTACAATTCAGAACTTACATTTAAATTCAAAAAAAATTGGTTTGAAATCTTGAAACTTATCGATACTTATTGTAATTAAAATTCATCAAGGAGCGTCAAAAGTATTGGAATCCTTATATAAAACACAACAGCGACTCCAAAAAAAATTGTTATCATGTTTTGAGCACCTAAAATCGAATTATTGTTGTATCTGCAACTTTTTTTTTTCTATCGACGATTGATTTTTTATATGGCTCGCGAGAATATCTCCAGCCCAACCAATTCTAAATATTTCCATTCTAAGCCTTGTCTTTCTTGAGCTATACCCAAATCTGCAGTGTATATAATTTCTTACTTTTCTCTGCATTTATCGTAGTTTTTTTTATACCACAAACTGTTGACAATTTGCGGCTATCATTGTGGTCAGAGTCTGGTCCGTAAATTGCATCTAGCCATGGGACCCATGAGCTATGACCATGCAAATCAATGTAGCTGCGGCTACTTGGCTGGGATGTACGTTGTGCCCCACCTTATGTCAAGCCACTTACACAATTAGTCTTATATAATACGCATACCTTTTTTTCTGGACAAGGAGTGCCACAAAGATAGGGGTAAAAAAAGTGTAAGAGAGAGAGAGAGAGTCAAACCGTTAGTACATACTGTATACAGTTAGTTGGCTCTGCTACGCAATTCACGCCACATGCGGCACATGTCTTGTGATTGAAATGCCTTGGGAGCGTGAATTGATTGTGCAGCAAACAGGCCAAGACATGGAGTTGGAGTTGGAGTCTTTGTGCCTGTTGGGCAACTCACTGCCTGGGACAGACACTGGGGCAGCTACATACTGTGCAACGTGCAAAAGTTTAAAGCTTAAAAGGCTTGCCACATGGTGTGTGTGTGTGAGTGACCGACTGAAAACGACTTGGCAACCACGCAGTATGTCAGATTTGTGCTGCTGCCAAATAATGCAGCACAGCCGAAAATGGTCACACTGGCACAGCGCAGCAGTCAGGTGGTAACGGTAAAAGAGCAGTGTTGTATTTGGCCCAAAGGCAACTGACACTGGCAAAACGATTTTGTATTTGTTAACTAATTAAAGTAAGTCAGCCGTAGACAATGTTGCACGCCTCGGGCATATTAAGTTGTTGCCACAATCCAGCAATCCAGACCAAGCTCCACAATAGGTGCCTGTAATATACTCAACTTGGCTGATAAAAATCCAATCAGATTATTATTCAATAATAAAAAGAGAGAAAAAAAATGTGCGGCATAAAGAAGATGGCTTGCACTTGATGACAAATGCCTGAGCGAGCTCCTCATCCAGCCATGGCTCCATGCATATGCAGAAAACAATCCAGAAAAAAAACAAAGGCACACAGCCCTTAGTCAGTGCCGCCCTTTTAGGGCGACTACAAAACCAAACTAAGCGCATTTCGATATACATTCTGCTCCACACTGCTGCTCTCCGCTCTCTGCTGCCCTCCTCTTTGGGTTTTTATCTTTGGCTTTTAATCTGCACATGCCGCACTCAAGCAAGTTCCAGCTAACTCACAGCGGGCCATGTTAAGTTGGGCCAGGGAACAGCAACCAACAACTGTTGGGCTTTGGGCACATTGGGCATTGTTTGCCAGGCCGGAGCGCAGAACTTTATAGCCGACCTTAAGAGTTCAGAGGCACATGTAAAAGACACGAGCGGTGCAAAGGATGCGACATGGCGCAGTTCAGCATCAATGGGGCGCGCTCCATTCCACTTTGGCGGCGGCTCGATTTTATTAGCTTTGGCAAAGGCTTCAATTGTTGTAGGTGCAGTTGTATGTATTTGTTGTTGTTGCCATGGCCAAAGCTTGTCTAGACGGGCAATTTTTCACACAAACACACAAATGCACACTCACATATACACACATACATATACGTTGCTTTGAGTTGCTCTAAAATTGGCATTTTTCGCACACATAAGGCAAAAATCTAAAGCAAAGCAAGACGCTGGCAGTGCGACTACACTGAGAGAAATCGGAAGTGCAGCATTTGCTCAGGAATGTTTATATTCAATAGATTTGTGCTTTGAAAGTCAGGGACCGTAACCAAATTATATGACCCGTTCAGTGGCGAGGGGGGGTTTTGTTATACCACGCTTGGTCACTCCACCGGTGGGGGGTCTAAGTTTATGTCACGTAGTCAATAATATTTGGTAGGGAAATTAATTTTTTTATTATTTGTTCCAGATGGGTGTCTTCGCACTAACTACGGTTGGTCACCGATGGGGGAGGGGCTCAAAAATTGTAAAAATTGAATCACGTAGTTTATGTACGTCCCCTAGGAAAGTACCAACCAGCCTTAAAGTACATAATTTTGGCCTATATAACCCTAACGAGTTTCGGTCTGGTGCAACATTTCCCTCCAGGCGCTTCCAACACCAAGGGCTGGTGGATCTTTAGACACTTGGTTCCGCCAACGCAGCCACAGTCTTCTCCGCTGGCCGCCAACTACCGCATCGAACACCTTAAGAACTGGAAGAACTATACGACCCAGCCAGCGACCCAGACGATTCACTACTGCAATGGCGACGTATGGCTCCTACAGCTTATCGTTCCAACACAGACGGAACCGAAGATTTGTCTCTCGAACACCCCAAGAGCAGCTGCAAATTGTGTGCTACCGTCCAGTCCTCTGCGCATAAAAAAGGACTTAAAGGATGTGTGTTCTATGAACTATCGAACATTTTGAAGCAAAAAAAGTATTTTATAGATACTTAGGTTAAGTATGGTTAGTGGAGTAGTTGGGCAGTTGGCGTTCCAGCCCACTTAGGCCAAGGAATTAGCCTGTTGTGATACCTCTGGGTGGACCCAACACCACCCACTCCGGAGATCTCTTATATAATCTTAAAGTCACTTCCATCCGGCGGCCTGAATAAACCTCGAGAGGCTTCCTTGATTTTTTTCTGAGAGCTCAGATAAGACAGTAAAGAAATATGATTTGAGAAAGCAGAACCTTGCTCTGCACAGTCCATTCTAAAGACTTAGATTTTCAAAAATAAGTATTTAGTACGTCCCACAAATATTTGAGATTTGGTTTTTACGCAACTCATTGTGAACACATCGAAACTGACTACTGATACAAAACCTTTTGAAAAAGATGATATCGAAAGGATACGTTAAATAAAAATAACGAAATATTGTATTTATATAATGCTCCACCAAATCTCATCTATTCCCATCCTACTTGATCTTGAACTGCGCTAAAAATAACTCATACCAGATAGAGAAGGTGTCATAAGATGTCATATCTTCATTTGCTGATAAAAAATGATTTGCAAAACAACGACGCCTCCAAACCACATTTCACAACATGATCAGATTAAGCGACGATAGCGAAAACACCAAACCAGAAGTTCAAAGAACTTGCTTTAAATCAAAAATGTTGATCACGAACGAGCTTGTGGGACTCTGAAATATCCATTGCTCCCTTCCATAAAGCTCTCTTAATTATTTCAATGGTTATAAAAGTTATTCTACAATAACAACATATGTAAATTTCACGTTTATCTCGTGATTTAGGATATAGAGTATCGGGATCATCCATAAATTACGTGAAGATGATTTTCGTCAAAATAGACCCGGCTGGCTCGTTGGGTTACCGCACTGATTTCTAGAAAAATCCCCAGCATGTAAATACAATGTAATTCGCAATCTCAAGCATTAGCTTCTAGCTCTGCTAGGTTGTGGAGGAAATAATTTCCCAGATACTTTTTCCTGTGTCTGCTTAGAGCGTTACAGGAACCGAAGAAGTACTCTAATGATTCTACCTCATCTTTGCAAATTCTAAAAAAGTATTGGAACCTCTAATCTGGCTGCATGTACTCTGACAAGCCAGTGTTCGGTGATCCCTCTGACAACCGACAAGCATTGTGGTTAATATTGTCCGCAAAGTCTGGAGAAGCTCTTTGCGTCAATTTTTGGACATATTTGGCGACTATGTCTACAATTGGGTGTATTGTTCGACAGTCTTTGGGCGATTTTTTCTCTTATTTGTAGCTTGAAACTAGTCAACTGCATACGGATATCCTTCTTATTCCGTAGAAGAGTAGTGGTGGAGTCGTGTCGACCCAAGGTTTAAGACTTTAAGATGCAATAAACTAAAAAAAACCCATATGGACTTCCAAAAAAAGGCCCATTCATTCTTAACTCCTTATATTAATTGTACTAGTTGCTTCTATATTAAATCCAGTTGCGGATCCATGGGGTTTTTTCGGGTTCAGACACCCAAAAGTTGACAAAATGGGTTAAAAGTCTTTTGAGAGCTCTCTCCCACTTTGAAGCGAAGAACCAATTTTTCTCTCAGTGCCCACAATATCCAATACCCATTTCAGCGCAAGCTCTCAATGCTGCAACAGCTACAGCGGTTTATTTGCCTTGTGTGGCATCAACTTCATCATCATCGTCGCCATGCCTGCTGACGCTGCCGCCGCTGCTGCTGCTGTGGTCATCGTCATAGCTGGACCCCCCCTTGGCAGCACCGTCGCAGCTGTTTGTTGAACTGGACTGTCTGTCTGCCTGTTGTTGCTGCTGCGGCTGCTGCTTGCCTCTTGGCATAATGTGTCGGCCAAGTTGCGGCTATGGATGTGGCTGCAACCACGTCGCGACTTCACTACCACCACCACCACCGACTGCTCGGCAATGTTTTTGCGCACAATTTCTTTATTATTTCGTTTGTCCTTTTAGGCAAGTCTGTGGCGAGTGGTACATGAGTTGCTGTCGCTTGTCAAAGCACTGATCATTATTGTTGCAAGTTTATGTTGTGCTGCACCGCATTAGAAGCAACACACGCCGCGCCGCCATCATGCAGCCTGCTGCACCCTCACAAAACTGTCGTCGTTGTTGTTGTTGTCGCTGTTGTTGCTGTTGTCAATGTTGTTATTGTTGTTGCTTTTGTTGCCTTAATGTGTCTACTAAAGGTACATTCGTGGATACAACAATACATAGTTATCATTGTTGTTTTTGTTACTCTCTTGTCACTGCGTCGTATTTTATTTAAATGGCATAGTTGACTACAAGATTTATAACTATTTAAAGCCGCATAAAATTTATGTGATATGCTGGGTTCCTCTTTATGGCAACTTTGTTGGCCGAGAGTCAATCGTTCAAGCCATAAATAAAATTATGCGCTCTCAGGCATTGCAACTACCTCAGCTAGAGTCAAAGTCGGAGTCATCTTCACAAAACAACAACAAGGTAACGCGTGCGTTTTTTTACCCCGCTCATCGATGACGTAGCAGCGTCCAGAACAACAACAACAACAACAGCAATTAAACGAGTTAATCACAGTTCGATGATTTGTCAGTTTGCCTTTACCTTGGGCACACGCGCACCTCATCATGCGCGCTCATCTGTGCAATTCTACAGAAGATCTAAGATCTTTGGGTTTTAAGGCAGCCAGTATGACATCATGTTCAATTTATTATATGATGATTATATATGCTGATTTTAAATAATGCATAAATAAGTACATAAAAATTATATTGGTACTTGAGCAACAGTTGCCAGAAGGTAACGCATTTGCATGAAATTGTTTATAATTCTCAAGTGGTTATAACCTTTAAAATTGCAAACAAAGCTTTAGTCCATTCCAAAGTTCAAACACACAACTGATTTGTTCACGCCTGACTGCATTTATTTCTTGCTAAAATTTACTGTACTCAAATTTATCCCTTCAGTTCGGCTCAGGCCTGAATTAGTCATGAAATCATGCCTGCATTTTCAGTACCTGCCATGAGTCTACGCATTCATTTGTCACTGAATTTAACACATGCATGTCCTGAACCTTAGCCGTAACAATCAGCTATGAATTCAGTTCTTATTGACTGTGAAAAGTCATGCTTAATATCAGGTATGATTCGTTGAAAGTCAGATCTGTAATCACGTCTAAAATACATGCCTGAATTTTGTGCTGAATTTTACAAGCCTGAACGGCCGAACTGCTGGGTATATTTTGATGAATTCTTATATACTTTTTTTCCATCTTATTCATAACTGTCGCTTTCTCATCAGTCCTTCACAATTACTCTCTCTGTGCCTCATTGTACTGTACACCAAAACATTGTAATTGGCGTACTGGTTTTACAACTAGTCACAAAAGGCAACATTGACTTACACACTCTCGAAAGAATACAGCAAAATATGAATTGGTTTTTAGAGGGAATGATTCATTTGCTACTTTTGAATGCATTCATTAAGACCTCTAGCTATTCATTTAAGTCAAAATACTGTGCATGAGCAGGCTCAAAAATGGTACTTAACTTTTTGATTATAGCCTGCATGCACCTGAGGAAGACATCACTTTAATTACTCAATATAAGCAGCATGTGCATTCAAGCATAAGCACGCAATGACGTCACAACGCACAAAGAAAATTTTAGAACAGCTATCATTCCGTTTCTGCTAATTGGTAATTATTAGGGAGAGAAAGCTGCAATATCTGTGTGACGTCATGACGTCACCAACAACAAATACTCTCGCAGCTCCATCCATGAATTTCCTTTAACTGAACTAATTTTTATTTTTGCGGTTTTATTTTATTTGTTGATTTCGGTAACAATTTTTAAGATAAAAAACTTGGCCCACAAGTTTCACCTCAAATATGGTTTTGGTTTCCTTTTATGGAGAGAGAGCAAAGATCAGGGTACCACAGCTGTGAATTTTAAACTTTAGTGAATAGATAGATGTTCATTGATTAATAGGAAAAAAAAATATTTGCCAGCCGCATTGTAATAACTATCTGAGAGGTACCACAAAATAATACAATAAAAATTTTTGTATAATAGTTTTGGCTTGCAATAGGCGCGTGTTCCTAAAGTGAGCTATAAGATTTCCAGCCGAGATATTTTTGTGGTCAAATTGAAATAAATGCGAATGCCCATGGAAGCGAAAGTATGTCGGTATTAGGGCTAGGAATGATTTTATCTGCAAGGTTTAAGGGTTAACTTGGTTAACAAAGCATTCGTAATCGTTGTTGTGGGTTAGGCATAGGCCTATATACACTGCGGCCAGTTTGATTTATTATGCACGCCTTTAGATTTGGACTTTCATTATGTCGAGGAAACTAATCTTCTGTATAAACGCAGCGAGCTCAAGCTCTTACTAACCTGCAAATGGATGATCTATCCCTACATTCTAGCAACTACCTCTTCTTCTTCTTATGTGGCCATAACAACCCGATTACCGGGTTACGGCCTGCCTTAAAACGTCTCTCCAGGCGCCTCTGCATTGCGCGCGCCTTCTCCAGTTGGACACACCGAGCGAAGACAGGGCCCCTTCCACTTGGTCTTTCCAACGCAGACACGGTCGTCCTCTCCGCCGACGGCCGCTGACTACCGCATGGAACACACGTTTAGCTGGAGCATCCTCGTCCATCCTAACGACATGTCCGAGCCAGCGAAGCCGCCGGATGTTGATACGCTGAGCAACGTCCATGTCGTTGAGGAGCTCATACAGCTTCTGGTTGGTGCGGATGCGTTAGTCATCGCCAACTCGAATAGGACCAAAGATCTTGCGCAGAACTTTCCTCTCGAACAACTACCTAGTGGTTATTCACATCAGGGATCTTCTTCTGTCATCCTCGACTCCCAGTGGAGCATAGGGCCTCACCTTTTGGATAGTGTTGGTTTCATTCATCGTGATGTCTTTGCGTTGATTTGGCACCTCCAAAATCCTTGTGCCAGTTGCCGAAGTATTTCTTGTAATAAGACGATAGCCCCTTGGAATTAACATCGATTGACAAGCAGACGCTTCGAATTTCGCAAAGATTGACGATGCAATTTGTCCGCCTTTCAATGCGTACTCCCTTTAGCTCTTAGACCAAGTATGTTGAAATGGGCTCCCCCTCTTGTTTGCCCTGACCAAGACTCCCCCACGGGTTGGCTTCCGAATCTTCGTCACAGGGAGCCTTTGAAGGTCTTCATCTTCTAGTAGGTATGCACCTAAAATTGTATGTCTTCTGTGGCCTAGCGCCCCTCAGTTTGTGATCAGGTATTCCATAGCCATTCTTCCTTATCACAGCAGGCGAAGTGAACTGTTTGTGCTCCAGAGAGTGTCTTTTCCTGTTTAGGGTGAGCGTAGTGTTCGTTCTTTTAGCGCTGAAGTTCAGGAATTTTTTGGGACGTTTTTGTCGAGTCTATTTTTTAGTGCCATGTTTTATGTTGTTTTTGTTAAAGCCAAAACAGGGAGATGGGCCTATAAATAGCTTTTCCGCCCCTTTTTTTGGCGTAAAGATCCGCCTTTTCATTGCCTTCATGTCCTTCACGGCCGGGCACCCATATCAAGGAGAATTGGTTGTGGGTGGCCAGTTGGTTGAGTCCATTGCTGCACTCTATAAGCACTTTGGAAGTAAATATGTAGCTCTTTAGGGCTTTAAAACTGATTGACTGTCTGAGAATATTTTGATCTTAACTCTTCTCTTTTGGATAGAAGCTTCACTTCACTAGCCCTTGAGGCGTTTATTATCCATCTGTATACCATTTTTGTGAGTCGTCACATAACCAGATTGGGCTAGCATTCCATTTAAGAAAGTATTACCCAACCTTTTTAAAAATTTATGTCATCTTTCTGACGGCTATACTGAGCAGCAAAATTTACGAATGTAATGGAAATTTAAATTCTTTGAAAAATTTTAATTTCAGGGCTTAGGCTTCGTCTGATTAGCTTTAAAATAGGACGAGAATCAGTTGACATCATACGCCGTCTTTCTTTTATTTAAAGATCTACTCCTAAACTTCTCATCTTATCAAAGTAACTTAAGTTCTTTGGAAAAATTTAGTACGCTTAGAATTTGTCTATGTAAATTCAAAATAAGACTTCAATCGTCATCATATCTTTCACTGTTGTTGATTGGTTTCAAAGTTACTCCCAAACCTTTCATCTTGTCAAAGTAACTTAAGTTCTTCGAAAAAATCTAGCACGCTCAGAATACGTCTTTAAAGCTTCAAAATAAAACCAGAACCATTTAATATCTCCCACTGTTGTTGTTTTGTTCAAATTTCTACTAAACTTTTCATCTGTTCACTCGTTAAATTAATTCTTTTATTATAATTTTTATTGAGTGGAACCAGAAACATTTGATCGTGTGAAACAACAAGATAATACTATCTATTGTTGTTTCCTCTTAATAGAAAGCAGCGGAAGAGGCGTTCGCGAAACAAAGTCTTCAAGGGAATAAATGATAGATAACCAGAAATGAAGGGAAGTAGTTTTGCCAGAACCAGCAAGTTCATATGATTTAAAAGCAGATTAAGAAAGATCATTAAAAGACTAAAAGAATAGTTTTCTTTTCTTTTTAGTATTTTAATAGAGACCTCGACCACCCTAATGTGCCAAACAAAAGAAAGGGCCGTTTAAAGTCATTTGGCTTATGCCTTAAGACAAAAGCGCAACAACTTTCTAGCCAAAACCAAAATGACGAGGAGAGCAAGACGAAAAAAAAACTTTTACTTTTATTCGGTTGCAACATTCATTCCCAAGAAATTTCGTATAATTTTCAAAGCTACAAAGTAAAACTTTAAAACGCCCCGCAGACAGCCAGTAATTTGGCTTTCAACTTTTTGGTCTTTGGTTGTTGGTAGTTGGTTGTTGGTTGGGTTCTTAAGCAAAAGTGTTTGGAATGGCGTTCCGATGCTGCTTGAGACTGTCTACAAAGATACACACAAGGAGACAAACAGACACACAGATACAAACACACACACTAACACACCCACAAATGTAAATTATAGCTGTCTGACAGCTGTTATGTAAATACTTTTGCAAGTGCACTGTATGTATCTAGTTATATACCAGTCGTATATAAGCCTGTATTTAAAAGAGCTTACAATCAATCGTCAGCTGTCTCAGAGTTTAGTATTTAAAAATATTTTTCGTCTGCTTCTTGGCATGTTTAACAGGTTCGCCTACACTGCGACTTCTTTTAGAATTTTTGCACTTGAAACGGGCGTCTTATATACCTATATTTATAAATACTATATAAGCCCGCTTATACTTATATAGCATATATAAAGTCAATGTCATATATAATATCTTTTTTTACGGCTGCTACTTGTTTGACCACCTGATTGCCTTTTAATAAACAGCCCATACAAAGCACAAAAAAAAGAGAATTACTCATTTTTATGCTTAGATAGTATCTGAGCCCATGCAGGGAACGTAATTTTTTTTCTTATATAACTTTTTTTATAATTTTTTACCCTTTTCGTTTATTTTCCAGCGTGTCATGTTTCTGTGTAGGTGTCTTGTCGCGGATTGGCTTTTGTTTTTAGCCGCTTTTTGTTGGCTTGTGCTTCTTAAGGCAACTTGGCCGGCAGTTAATGACTAATGTAAGACTTTAACAACGTTTCTGCCTACTTTTTTCTTTTTTTTACTACTTATAAGGTAATACAAAACAACTTGCTACATTTAGTACAATCGAATGAAATCAAGCGCAACCCACGCCAAATCATAAAATAGAAAACTTTTTTTGCTGTATACGATTTCGAGTTTGTTGCTTAAGTCATTCGTTTTAATTAAGTTTACAAGGCTCGAAAAAGCGTTAAGCACACCCCCGTAACTAAGAGACAAAATGTGGTATAGTCGAGGGTGAAGGTGACGACGGTGTAATACACTGAGCCAGGTTTGTAACAAGAAAAATATTTTAGTGGTGAATTGGATATATCAATTCGGTTCTAGCTTCATATTTATGAGATCCATATATTTCGCAGCCTCCTTTTCCTGGATTCCTAGGACTTGTAAACCTGCTGCATACGTGGGTGAAGATAACGATAGTATAATACACTGCGACAGGTTTGTATTAAGAAAAATGTTTTAGGATTAAATTGGATATCTCAATTTGGTTCTAACTTTATTTTTATGAAAATCATATATTTCGACTCTCCCGGACACAGACCGCGTTTCCTAGATTTTCAAGACTTGTGATCTTTTCAATTTCGTTTTTATATTTATAAAACTCATATATTTCGCCAGTCCCGACCACAGACTCCTTTTTTGGATTTCAAGATCTTGTAATCTTTTCTCAAAAAAAAATATATATCTAAATTTATCATATATCTCCGAAATGGCATATTCATAAAATTCATATATTTTCTTGACCCCTCTCTCTTTATGTATACCCCAAGCTTACAGCCTTTTCATAAACTAAGAATATAATATATCTTGTAAAATGACAAACTTTCCTCAGTACGATCCAAACAGTCTTATTTAATTACTATAAAATAATTTCTGAGGAATGCGCTTATCCAAAAAAAATTATAAATTGAGTCTACTTTTATAGCTCTGATGGCCCGGCTATAAAAATGTTTCGAGGATTGGATCTAGTTCGAGCTTAAGTGCATTGCAGTCGATGGGGAATCCCCTTGAAGGGAACAATATTGATTTTGATGAATAATCTTTTATTTTGGATTTTCTGAATAAATTCCGGGGAACTTTTTTAACAAGGTGGTATATGTACTGCTCGTTTCTAAGGTTAGCTAATGACTTATACGAGAGAGAGAGAGACAATATTATTTTCTTTCTTAATTTTAAACCGAATTTTTGTAGTTCGCTCGGTTTTGGTAAAACCTTTTTGAAGATCACCAATGGATTTGATGTAACAAAATGACGGCATTTTTTGCTTATTAGGCTCACATGAGGCCGCAAGTTTTATTATACATATATATACTATACTTCAGTTTAAAATTTTTTACAGCCCGAAACATTTTCGACAACAGTTTTTAATCCATAGATTCTAGATCAATCAAGAGATAGTTTTCGAGACAAAATTTATAATCTTGTGATAAAATAAAACTAAGGGTTCTTAAAACTGAAGTAGTTCTAGGCAAGTGGCATAAAATTAGTTTGTTCTGGACTTTAACTTTCGACTGATTCGATTTTGTATATTTTTATAATTAGAGCCATTGATAGAAAATTATAAAGCCGGTGTCTACGAGGTCCTTAAGAGATCTTCGCGTCCGTACATAACATTAGGCCTGTCTCTGCAGTTGCCAGAAAAATTCAAATTAGCAAATATTATCTATTCAAGAAAATTCAATTCAAAACGGAGTACTACTCCAAAGCCAAGAAGTGAACAAGAAGTTTGTTTCCAGGAACAACGTGAATAGAGTAGGCCTTAGTCCTTAACCGCTTGAATGGAATAATGAGTCAATCAATAATTAAAATCAAGATACATAATGCATTAGTGCTGGAAGTAACATCAATGTTTTCAATATTTCTTTCCGATCATCGACATTTTTATTTCGATTTTCTATCATAGAAAAAACAAATCTCAAAGATCGAAAGTAGTAAGGTTGATATAATTGTAGTACTTCGATAATATTTTAATGTCGAAATATTATATTCAAGCATAGTATTTTTAATATAGACCTCAAATTATGGCGCTATCAGAACATGTGCAAAAAATTACCATTTATTTCTGTAATATAAACAAAAGCGAGCAAGTCTGGCAAAAAAAAATGATTTTATTTAATAACCACAATGAATGGATATCAAATTAGTTTGAAAATTATAAGACGGCAATGCTGGCTGGAACAGAATATTTTTTTGTTATAACTAACAGGCTCATATGGGGTGCATTTTGGGCAGCTGAATTTGAAGTCCAAAAAACCTCAATATCTAAGAGTTCTTACATAATTTCCAAATTATCTCGTTTTATGAGGGTTTTTGGTGATTATCTCACAGCCCATGTGTGAATGGGTTTTTTGGACGGATATTTTCTGAATTAATTTAAGCATTAAAAAATTGCCGCTAAATATAGTTCAATGTATCGATACATCGATATTTTTTAGTTAAAAATATCAAAAAACATCTATGTTGACCAACATCGATAATTCTCCAGTATTGTTTCATAATTGGATGACCTCTGATTTTTTTAAAACAGACAAATTTGCAAGACGAACACTGGAAAAATCTACCCGTTTCATCAAATTTTTTTTTTTATTTTTCGCACAAATTCTTAATTATTAACCAAGGTAATCAAAGAAGAACCCTGGACGAATCTGCTCGTTTCTTTTACCCTTTTTGGAAAGCCTGCTGACGTGATGTCTTAAAAGACTTAATTAAAAATTATTGTCAAAGTTTAATGAATTGGCAAAAAAAATTGTTTTCGACTTCTCGTAGAAATGTTATAATAGCAAAAAAAAAAATTTTGTTTGTATCTTTTGACACATTTTACTAAAAAAAAGTGTTAAGGTAGATTAATGATATTCAAGACCATCTTGCTTTTTAAAAACGCTTTCTGTACTTTGTGCAACCATTCCGTGAGATCCTAATCTGTTTGAAAGACTTTGTCACTAGGAAACTGTTCTCTGTTAAAACATTCCGAAAAATGATCAAAGTGACAAAATCAAGATAGAATGTTTATGCCATCAATCTAAAATTCCTAATCCTCTCTCATCTCCAACTACCTACTAATTTTATCAAAGTTCTGAAACTCCTTTGGATAATCTCGTGGAAACAATCAGCCATGCAGGATTACAAAAAAAATCCTTGAATGAAATATAAGTCCTATCTCTGATTTTTTATCGTCGACTAGTGTTATTGGTAGAACTTGGTGTTCCCAAATCTCTGTTAAAGATACAATTCCCAATCCTCTTCTCAAGCTACCCCATAAATTTCTCAAAGTTCCCAAAGGCCTACAGGGAATCTCGTGGGAAGCAGTCCCTTTAAAAAAATACACGGAAGGATGTAATAAAAATCAGTTTTTGATTGCTGAAACATTGCTCTAACATAAAATGTAAGTCCCAACTCTGAAGATTTTTCATCGTCGACTAGTTTTATGGGTACAATTTGGTCATCCCAAACCTTTGTTAAAGATACATTTTCTGATCCACCCCCAACTTAAACTACCCACTAAGTTTCGCAAAGTTCCGAAAGACCTATGGGTAATATCTTAGGAAGCAGCCCATTTAAAACAAGCCGTTAAAAGATAATGCAAAAATAGGTTTTGGATTGCTGAAAATTGCTCTAGAGATCTTTCATTGTCGACTACTTTTTTTTTGCTAGTATTTGTCCAAACTCTTTATATCTTGATTAGATGATCCAGATGCTTACATCAACGCCTTTAATTTTGGTACTGCTGCTTATTGTACAAATCTATAAACTCTTTAACACTAAAGAGTATATCCATAATTTGAAAAAAATGAACTGCAGAGCGTTGTTCAAGCGAAAACGAGGTCACTTTTGCGGTATATTGAAAAAACTTTACGTATTCCATTGCGCACAAAATGACATCATAGCTTTAAGTTTTTTTTTATTTCTGTATATATATTTGTGGGAGCTTGGATTGCATTTAGCTTTTATATTCGCAAAAAGCTTTTTTGCATTTATATACTATATAAAGCGTATATTATGTATAAAATTGGACTTACCTTTGGCATAGGCTAATCCACAAAATAAAAACGCCAAACTTAGGGCGCGAAACATTTGCGCTTGCTGCATTTTAAAATTTGCCTAATTAGTCAAAAGCAAACAAATTAAAAAATAATTTATATAATTAATGACACGAAATTTGAATTTCCACACACACACACACAAATGTGCTCTCGAACCACACACTTATGATTATTATTATTTTTTTATATTCTTGCCTTGTGTTGTGTTTATCGTGAAATATTTATTTATTATGAAATAAAATAGAATACTAAAGAATATGGTTATGGTAGATACGGTTCGGTTGGTGCTTGTGCATAAGACCCAGCCAGGTCCAAACGTCGCGTCGTCGTCGCTGGGGACTTAACAAAAGCGCCGCTGGCTGTCCGAACAAATAAAAACAAAACGCAAACAAAAATACACACACAGAGACACACACACACTGGCATACACAATCAAACGCCGCACCACACAACACGATTCTCACAATTCTCTCCTCTTCTCGGTGAAGAACAACACAAAGACCGAAATAAACGTAACCTTACTTCTTGAAACCGAAAGACGCGAGCGAAACACGTCAAAGCCGCACGCTGGTCGAGACTGAAATAGTCGCATGCGCGACTCACGTCTTCTGGCTGGCTGGCTCTTGAGTGAGCTGACTGCGCGGCGACGGCGGCGCCTGCTGACTGCTGACTGCGAGCTGCGCGCCGGCCACGCACAGTGGGCCGTGGTGGCAAAATAGCGGTCAAAAAATTTTAAAGTTATGTAAAGGTTGCAAAAAGGCGTGTGTAGGTACTAGTGGTATTGGGACAGAAAATGTGAGGGAATGAATACATCATTTCATTCGAGATCGGAAAGTTTCGATTAGTTGGATAAAAATATTCGAGCAATTTCTGCTTAATAATTTTGTACGCGATTAAATTTGATTAAACGCGATTTTAAAAAATCATTAAATATTTTTAATTAACAATAACGCATAAAGTTCTAAACTAAATTTTTTAGTACAGTAGAAATAGACAAAAAGGGTTTGATCAGGGAAAAATTGCATGCTGGAAATTTCTCTAGCTTAATCTGTTAAGGACCATCCAAATAACCAAAATGCAGACCTCCCCTCTTTGGGCTTTCTGTTAATTTGGCATATGTTTGAGCCCATTTATCTTAAATTCAATAAGTCGTACACAAAAATTGTTAAGGCATAAAAATTTCAAAATTTAATTTACAATTTTATTTGTAATGAAATGTATACCCAAAGTTCGTCTTTTCGGCGGTAGAGGTCGCCAAAGTTACTAAAACTTATTTTTTCCATTTCAACCGCCCCTTTGCCATTTTTTGCTCTACTAATTGTATAAAATCATATTAAATCTTTCAATTTCCGTAAATCTTAGATCTATTATAAAATAATAAAAAATTATAATTTTTCCTGGTTTTAATAAACGATAATTCACAATATAAATTTTCTTTTTGTGAAACTAATATTTTTTATTATATCTTATTTATTCCTATACGGAATTTCTTATTTATAAAGCTTACAATATTTGATCACCATAAGCATGAAGGATATGATTAGTAAGTATACGAAAAAATAAAGAGGAAGATCTAAAAAAAACTATTGGCTAATCACATTATTAAAAAAAAAAAAACACAAATGTATTTCCTTTTTGTAGGAAAATCTAGTTTTTTACTTTTCCAGTTTTTAAAAATAAAGTCAAAAAATAAAAAATAAAATTTTGCGATTTACAATTAATTTATTAAGTTACAATGTTCTGTTATAAAAAAAAAAAAATAGCCTAAAAAACATGAAGAATTATTAATTCCCTAACTAAATTTATAAAAGATTAGGTTAATAAGAATATTTTTCTTTAAATTTCAAATTGCTTTTTTTTAATCGTAAAATCGAATGAAATTGAAAAAACAACAAAAAACTACATTTTCAGGACCGTGACATTTTAAAACCATGTAAAAAAAATACAGTGTTCATATTTTTTCTTTGTTTGTTTATTTAATTTAAGATTATTACTATACTATAATACGAATTAATGTGTAAATGTTTCTGTTTTACTCTACTAATGCCTGTTAATGTATTATTAATATATTTCCTTATTAAATACAAAAGTCAATTTGAACCTATGGGAAGTTATGAAAAGGTATCAAAACTATGCCTATTTTAATCATCCACTTTATTAAATCCAAAATTAATTTAATATATTTATGTTCCTTTAACACCTATTTTGAGCAGAGGGCATCAAAAATATGTTGAAGCATTAGATTAATATCCACAGTCAATAAACATGAAATAGCATATTTTTAATTTTGAAATAACAATTTTACGCTATATACATGGTTGGTTTTAGAAAATATTTCAAAGGAACAATTTCATAGAGAAATTTTTAAATAATTTAAAAATTGATTTAACAAATTAATTGCTGTAACTCAGTTAAAAAAAATCCACTTAAAAATTATAATTTCATTTTATATGTTGTAGTAGAAAATATTTTGAATGATCAAATTCACAGCTGAATTTTAAAGTTTTTCCAAACCTATTTCTGCATGTAACAAAAAAATTATTTGCAATTTTCAGCTTCGAATTTTTGTTACTTAAATAAGCCACTTCAGCCCACTGTGCAACGTTGTTTGCATTTACCTGTGTATGTGTGAGCAGCTGTTAAATGCAAACGATGAAAGCTTTAAGAGCGAAAGCTTTAAAAGCTGCCTGGTTTAAGCCAATTGTTAATATCAACAAATTAAAACAAAAAAGCAGCAAAAATAATTGCATTTAAAGTGACATAAAAAATTGGAACAAGTTAATTTTAGTAGCAGCCGCCACCTCTCTAATTGTTTAATTAATTTGTTTTAATTCTTTTTTTTACATTAAATTTTTTATGTGTTTGTTGGCATAACATTATTTAACTTTCTTTAGAAGGTAAATCGTGAAAACCTGCGGCAATAAATTGTTTAACTCAGAAGTGATGCAGAATTATGTATATTTACTTATAGATAGAATTTTTTATTAATATTTCTGACATATATCATCATATTATATCATCAATTATTATTATTATTAACAATTTAAAAAATGGCGGACGTAAAGTCGGGCGTGGACGACTTTAGGATACCCTGTACCACTAGCTTGTAATAAAGTCCGATTTCTTCACAAAAAACCAAAAACAGAAGAATTTTTAAGCAACAATTTTTTTTTGACCGATCGTTCCTATGGGAGCTTTATGATATAGTCAACCGATTTCAATAAAATTTGACGCAGTGCTTAAATACCTTAAAAAAGATCTGAATGCCAAATTTATTTCAAATATCTTTACAACAAACAAAACACATCGAATTTTGTAAAAAAAACGTGTTTTTGGACCGATTGGTCCTATGGGAGCTATATGATATAGTCGACCGATTTGGATTAAATTTAGTACAGTGCTTAGAAACTATAAAATACTCACGAATGTCAAATTTGGTCCCAATATCTTAACAAACAAACGAAACACAACAAATTTTGTTAAAAAATCGATTTTTTGGAAGATCGGACCTATGGGAGCTATATGATATAGTCATCCGATTTTGTTCAAATTTGGCACATTGCTTAAGTGGTCTAAAAAATATCCAAGCGCCAAATCTGGTTACGATATCTTTATTAAAAAACGAAATATAGCAAAATTTTCTTTAAAAAAGTTATTTTGGCCGATCGGTCCTATGGGAGCTATATGATATAGTCAACCGATTTCGATCAAATTTGGTACAGTGATTGGGAACTATAAAAAACTTTCGAATACCAAATTTAGTTACGATATCTTCATAAACAAACGAATTATTTATCTAAAACGCTTTTTTTTTGTCCAGGTCGTCTCAAACACCCCCGTGGGAGCTATATAATTTATCCCCGATATCAAAAAAATAAAATAAACTTGCCTCCTATGGAATAATATGGGATCTAATGTGAAAGTTTGGTAGCTCTAGCTCTTACCATCTCTTAGATCTAGGCGTTCACACGGACGAACGGACAGACGGACGGACAGACGGACATGGGTATATCGACTTCTCTATTCACCCTGATCATATATTAGGTAACTTTGGGGTATCTCCGACGTCTCCTTCTATATGTTACATACATTTTCGGCTTGCACAAACTTAATATACCCTTGGTACCATACAGTACAGGGTATAAATATTAGATTTTCCGCTAAATCGCTGGGTATATATAAAATCCCACCAAAAAAACCTTTCAGGTAAAAAATGAGTGTCGGGTTCCCCCAAAAAAATCACCGTTAAAATAGATCACCTTTTCCAAAAAAGTTCCTTGAACATAAAACAAAAATTAATGATATGAACTCAGTCGGCTTAAAGCCGTTCTACATTAACAAGTAACGTGCTGCCCTCCAGTTGGACCAGCCACTTTTTTCCCCTTATCACATCTATACACGAGAAGCATCCGAATCTATCAATTTCGTACAATGGGGAAAAAAGTGGCTGGTCCAACTGGAGAGCAGCAAGTTACTTGTTAATGTAGAACGGCTTTAAGCCGACTGAGTTCATATCATTAATTTTTGTTTTATGTTCAAGGAACTTTTTTGGAAAAGGTGATCTATTTTAACGGTGATTTTTTTGGGGGGAACCCGACACTCATTTTTTACCTGAAAGGTTTTTTTGGTGGGATATCATCCCTTTTTGTTGCGCTAAATGTCATTATTTTGCAAGTTATATTCTCCAATTTCTTGTTGCCTTTAGTTGACACTTTTGCTGTTTCAACTTTGTCTCTTAAATTTTGTGAATAAAAATGATATGTAAACAATACTAAGAATTGCTAATGTCGCCTTTGGCAGACACTTTGGTCAATCAATAACAACAAATTAACGAGAAAGGTATACCTCTTGCTTGTATATGTCGCAGAAGCGTTTACTTACTTTACTTTGTGAGTGAAGCGAATTCCAACCGGCGCATACAACTGTCTGAACACAACTACTCTCTGTACGCAACTATACGCAACTACTGTCCGAACGCAACTATACGCAACTATTGTCCGAACGCAACTACTGTCCGAACTACTTCTTTGCACACGCCGGCTGGACTACACTCGGCGACAGCGCGACAACGCCATCGCCTCACTCGTATTGTACCTAGGCGCCAATCATATTCTACGTTGTAGTCAAATTCTAAGAATCACGTCTGTCTCTCTCGCACCCGTTGATCTCCTATATGGAGACTTTTCTCTCTCTCGCACTCGTTGAATCTCCTATGGAGAAAAATCTCTTAACTGACGATGAACCGCCAGCTGAAAAATGCATACACGCACACATAGAAAAAAACACGCACACATAGAAAAAAACACGCACACATAGAAAAAATACATGGCGCGTATAACTATAGCGTGCTCACGTATACATCACATGGAAACATGGATATACACAACTACAATTTATTCGAGTTGGCTCCAGTAAAGAACCTTCGGTCCGTGCTTTTTGGGGTGAACCCGACAAGCACGTTCGACCGAACGTACTGATAAAAAAATTTATATTAATAATTTTAAAAAATATATAAACTTTTTACATAATATTTTTGGTTGCAGCTGAGTTGCTGTTGTAGTCGTTGCTTTGGTGACGTCACCTGTGTATGAAAAGCAAGTAAGTCCTAATGGGAGTGGAGCCAGGTTTCATTTCCATACCGATTGGAGAAAAAAGATGTGAACTCTCTCTCTAAACTCAAACTCTTTGGCTCTAAAAACGTGCAAATTTTATTTAAGGACTGGGACGAAATTGAGTCTCATGTTGAGGTAGTTTCCGGAAACACACAGAATGAAATGATGATGACCACCCCGAACTTTATTTTGAAGGGTGACTAATTAACCTATTTACTTTGTTTATTACCAATAATCGTATATACATAATAAGCATAATGAGATATATTTCATATATTAGAGTACGTATTATTAGAATTATTTGCAGTATCAAAAGGACAGTTCATATTAAAAGTTCAAATTTCTTTTAGAAAAATTTAGAGAACTCTTTTAGAATGTGTGTAAATTTTATCGTCGGTACAGCAAAAACAGTATTTTTTGTTTCGAGCTTTTTGATTTTTGTCTGTGACCCTCTCATGGTAGTTCTAATGTATGATAATAAGTACGAGGGTAATTTATTAAATGTATTTATTAAATTTTTTTATATGTTTAATATTTATTTGTTTATATTTACTTCTTAGAATTGTTTGGTTGTAGAATCTTCATAGATTTAATGTTTATATGCGTGTGCTGGTCTACTAAATTATGGCTTAATAATACTAACTTTAGAGTAAGTAAAAAAATTAGTAAAAAAAAACTTTTTAATTATATAATAAACCGAGATATTGAACATTTTTAGAAAGATGTCCAATTAATGTACCGATGGTTGATATTTACCGCTCTTCTGATAGGTGCTGATGTAATATTCATGATTATAGTTATAACGCAACTTCATTGGGGTTTTTTGATATTTTCCGCTATAACTAAAAGTATATATATTTTTTATAGTTTTTTTAAATTATTAAAGTTGTTTTTTTTACAGCTTGGTTACTTTATATTTGGAATACAATTTATATCCCATATTGTATATTATATGCGGAAGCGCAACGAGAAGTAAGGCTACTGGCAGAAGCAGTGCAAAAATTTTAATTAATTTTAATAAAAAAATTAAGAAAATACATAAATTAATTAATTACATTTTCATTTTAAAGCGAAAGATATTGAATAAAACTTTTTGACATCTTATACGAAAAAAACAAAAAAATTTACATAAATTAAAAAAAAAAATAAATTAAAAACTTTTGTTTTATTTTTTTATAACATTGTTCCACTAAATCGATTTGTTTCATATTCACACCAAATGAAGATCATGTAATAACATGTCTTAAAAAAAATGATGGTTTAAAGAACATAACTAGAAATAAATAAGTTAATTTCTTTATTTTTTTTTTTAAAAATTCGGTGATATTTTTTATTAAAATTAAATTAAATAATTTTAGCCATTTTGGCGAATAAGAATAAAAAAAAATATAATCAAAAATTTGGATATAAAAAAGATAAAGTATTCGTAACCCGGCTACTAATACAAGAAGTACAAATTTCAAACTTGGTTACCCTAGCTCTTATCTTCTTCTTCTTATGTGGCCATAACAACCCGATTACCGGGATTACCGCCTCTGCATTGCGCGCGCCTTCTCCAGTTAGTCACACCGAGCGAAGACAGGGCCCCTTCCACTTGGTTTTTCCAACGCAAACACGGTCGTCCTCTCCGCCGACGGCCGCTGACTACCGCATCGAACACACGTATAGCTGGAGCATCCTCGTCCATCCTAACGACATGTCCGAGCCAGCGAAGCCGCCGGATGTTGATACGCTGAGCAACGTCCATGTCGTTGAAGAGCTCATACAGCTCCTGGTTGGTGCGGATGCGGTAGTCATCGCCAACTTGAATAGGACCAAAGATCTTGCGCAGTACTTTCCTCTCGAAAACTCCCAAGGCAGCTGCATCAGTTAGCGACATGGTCGTAAAGAAGCACTGGAAGGATGAGTGCCTTGTAGAGTGATAGTTTTGTCGCGCGAGAGAGGCCTCTACTACTCAATTGCCTATTGAGACCGAAATAGCACCCGTTGGCAAGAGTAATTCTGCGCTTGATCTCCAGGCTGACATCGTTGTCGGTGGTGACGGCGGTGCCAAGGAAGATGAATTCCTTGACAACATCGAACGTATAGCTATCGGCCGTAATCTGGGACCCAACCCGCCGCACGTCCCCACTTGTCAACAGCGTATACTTTGTTTTGCCCTCATTTACACCTATTTTCGCAGACTCCCGTTCGATAGCACTGAAGGCCGCGGTGACATCTCGCTTGCTACGCCCGATGATGTCGATGTCGTCGGCGTACGCAAGGAGCTGGACACTCTTGTAGAAGATAGTGCCAGTGCCATGACGAAGTTGAAAAGGTCGCATGATAAGGGGTCGCCTTGTCGGAAACCTCGCACGGTATCAAAAGGCTCTTATAGTCCCCAAGATTAAGGCGTTCAGACAAACCAACGAGTTAACTAGAAATCTATATTAATTTTTTGAAACCATGTTTCATGTGACTTTTAGGCGTTTCTTTACTAACAAACAAATTTTTAAAGTAGAGCTCCTCAATTCGGTGCTAACCAAAGATCTCTGACACTCGATCCACGACTCCCACAACAACCTAGGGAACCTTTTTAGCTCTCTTGGCGAGAAACAACTCATTATAAGTACAAATTCTAAAGACCTCTTGTCACATATTTGCAATTAACAAATGCAAAAGAATTCTTCTAGCAGCTGTATTAGCTTCAAAGGTTTGACAAAAACATCTATTATCATGTCTTTAATTTGTGAGTTTCAACTTAACTAAGAGTAAATGCAGTCGACAGATAGAAATCTTGTAATGTCCATGGGTAAAAAATATGGAATGGCTCCCACACAACAACAATTATGAAATGTTTGTCTTTTTTTATTATGCAAGTCTTTGTTTTAGTAATAGAACACTGAAAGAAATTAACGATCAAAAGAACAAGCCTAACCTAACCTCAAATCGTGCTAAGCCGGGGAGTCAAGCAATCGAATGCATTTCTACAGTTTTCGATATATTTTTTGTAGTCATATATTTTTTTTTTATAGTATCTTTAGCAGTAAGCACTACTGAGTCTATGTGAGAATTTCCCAGAGGTCAACCGGTATAACCTTATAGTATATCTTAAAATAAAGTAACAAACCTTATATTTCCTTACTTGTTTTTTTTTTTGTTGGGAACTTCTCTAAAAACTCAATTTATGCATTTTTTGTCTCTGGCTAATCAAAGTAATCCTAGCCTGTTTGGGATGAGTTATGTTATCTAACAGATGTCTGAGATTTTCTAAGTCCCATCTCCGATATTTAGTGGCCGTATGCTTATAAAAACTCCATGCTAATTCCTGATTTTTTTTCAGTTATAAAAAAGCTGCGATGTGTAAAATCTTGACGCAGGTGGTGACTGTGGACTACTCTTTTTTTTTACAAATCATATAAAGGTTACTATATAGTGTATCTGGAATCTTAGCGAGTGACACTGGTCATGCCGCCCTTATTTATTCCCTTCCTGAAGTATCGATCTGCTCTAGATCAGACCTTATTATCACGGAACTTTTCCACAACAGGAAATTTAGATATCTTCTCCCTAGTCGGGAGACTTGGGATGATGGCAGCCCCTGTGGAAACCCCCGATGGCAACAATGGTTCACGGATGGGTCCAAAACTGAGCAGGGTGTAGGTGTTGGAATCGTTGGACCCAACACCAGAATCTCTACGAAATGAGCATCTGGCCCAGCGTCTTTCAAGCGGAGATTCATGCCATAGAGATCTACGTTCTTAATATCCTTCTCAAGAGAACAAGGGGCGCAAACATATGCATTTTTTCAGATAGCCAAGCTGCCATTAGGGCATTGTCTTCCTGGAGCAATCTCCTCCCGCATGGTTAAAGAATGCTATAACTACCACCAAACCCTGTCAGGCCGGAACAAGGTCGTGCTATGTTGGGTGCCTGAACACTCGGGAGTGGATGGTAGCGCGATCGCTGACGATCTAGCACGACAGGGTGCCTCCACCCAAACTACATCTCCTGCGCGGTCCACGATTAAAACCATGATAAACAAATGGGCCGCAGGAGAACATAGGAGATACTGGTTCTCCCTTCCGGGGCTTCGTCAAGCAAAAGTGCTGGTCAAACCTCTGGATGCAATCAAGACAAAAGGTCTTGGCAGAGCGGACCTAAAGCTCCTGGTAGCTTACCTATCTGGCCACCGCACTGTTAGATATCATCTACAGAAAATTGGCCTCTCGGACTCTTTAGAGTGCAGGCTCTGTCTAGAAGACGATGAAACCACCAGGCATATTCTCTGTGACTGCCCAGCGCTGGTATGGAACAGATCCTGCCACATGGAAAAGAAACGGATTAGTCCCTTCCATCTCAGGTCAATACCATCAAAAGACCTACTGCAATTTGTGCGGAAAGCTGAAAGTCTTTTCTTTAACTTAAGGGTATTTTTACAAAAGACCTGTTGGTCTTCTTCTGCATAGTCCAAGACAGTCTAGCTCCTCTTCATAAATGCAGCTTCTGCAGAAATCGAGATGTGGAGTGTGAAACCTAGATGCGTGGGTTCCCACTAGCCAGCTTCCAGTCAAAATATTGTTAAGTTCTGAAAATCTATAAACACATCAACTCTATTCTAAAAGCCAACTTTTTTGTGTAAGATCATAAAAAAAAAATACTATATTGTGTAATTCCTGAAACAATCCTAATTATTTGGTATGTTTTTATCATTAATTTCCTATGACCGCCTAAGGGGAATGTTTTTCTTCTGACTAATGCGTTTGAAGACTTCGTGGTTAGTCCCAAGTAAAGTTAAGGAGTCAGAATTCATGATATGGTAATCTCAGGTACCCAAGTCTACATTGTCTCAAAATAATAAATTCTTTTATTATGATCTTAAATACTATATTATCATCATCAAAATTTCTAGTATCTCCCACTGAGTCATAGGGACAGTTTTTGTGCCTTATCCAGCCAGAGCTTTTATAATTCAGTCTTTATAAATGCTATAAGCAGTTGGTAAAAAGTCAGAAATAATAGATTTAAAAAATAAATTATATTAATAATTTAAGAAACTTTATAAACGTTTGACATGTTTTTGGATGCAGCTGTTGTGCTCTTAGGTAAGGTTGCTGTTGTAATCGTTGCTATTGTGACGTCACCGGTGTATGAAAAGCTAGTAGTTTATCAAAATGATGCCTCCTTCAGGGCCTGATGGTGATGGAGAAAGGTTCCAGTCGTACCTGTGCGTTCTAAGTCGATCTCTATACTAATTGGAGAAAAGAGACATGAACTCTTTGCCTCGAAAAACGTAATAATTAGGCTTATGGACAGAGGCCAAGGGCATGTTGAGTCCGGAAACACACTGAGAATGATGATGGTGAACACCCCCAAACTTTTATTTAAGTGGGTCGGGGCGTGACCAATTAATCAATTTACTTTGTTTATTACCAGTATAATCGTATATAATCACCTTAATTAGATACATTTCATATATTAGAGTACATTTTATTATATGCTTCCGTTAAACAGTATACAAAGGACACTCCATATTAAAATTACACAATTCTTTGGGAAAAATTAAGAGAACACTTTCAGAATGTGCGCAAATTTCATCATCTGTTCATCATATACAATATTTTTTCTGTCGAGCTTTCTCCTTCTTTGCTTTGAAGCTTTCATAATAGCCATATTGGATTTTAATAGGATCATGGGTAATTTAAAAAAAAAATAATTAATAACTTTTTTAATGTGTCTAATTTATTTATTTCTTAGATGTTAATGGATGTAGTTTTATGATAGATTTCTTTTTTGTATGCATCTGCTGCTCTGGTCACTTGTTGCAAGTCAATAATAACTTTAGAGTAAGTTTTTCAAAATAAAAAATTTAAAAAAAAAAAAACAAATTTTTATTAATTAAGATTTTGCAAAAATTTTAGAAAAATTTACAATTAATGGAACTGTGGTTGATCCTAACAGCTGTTCTATTAGCTATTTATATAGTATGCATAATTATGACTATAATGATAACTCGTTGGGAAATTTGTGTAATTTCTACAATAACTATAAGTATATATTTTTGAATACTCTTTTTTGAAATTAATTTTTTTTATTTAACTAATTGGTCCTTTTACAGTTTGGATACTTATTGTTTGGATGAGAATTTTTAAACAATATTGTATATTATATTCGGAAGCGCAAAGAGAAGCAAAGCTAAAGCAACGAACTCCGATAATTCTTAATTCATTTTAATGAAATACATATTTTAATAAATTATACAAAATTTTATTCATTAAATTAAAAAAAAAACAGAAAAATTTAGTTTTTTTTAAATAAATAATAAAAATAACAATAAACAAAAAACGTTTAGAAACAAGTTTTTAAAAAATAAATTCATTCTTAAATTAAAAAAAAAAAACAATTCTTTTAAAAATAAATGGTGAGTGATATATTTAAGGAACATACTTAAAAAAATGGCGGACGTAAAGTCGGGCGCGGACGACTTTAGGATACCCTGTACCACTAGCTTGTAATAAAGTCCGATTTCTTCACAAAAAACCAAAAACAGAAGAATTTTTAAGCAAAAATTTTTTTTGACCGATCATTCCTATGGGAGCTATATGATATAGTCAACCGATTTCAATAAAATTTGACACAATGCTTAAATACTTTAAAAAAGATCTGTATGCCAAATTTATTTCAAATATCTTTACAAACAAACAAAACACATCGAATTTTGTATAAAAAACGTGTTTTTGGACCGATTGGTCCTATGGGAGCTATATGATCTAGTCAAACGATGTGGATTAAATTTAGTACAGTGCTTAGGAACTATAAAATACTCACGAATGTCAAATTTGGTCCCAATATCTTAACAAACAAACGAAACACAACAAATTTTGTTAAAAAATCGATTTTTTGGAAGATCGGACCTATGGGAGCTATATGATATAGGCAACCGATTTTGTTCAAATTTGGCACATTGCTTAAGTGGTCTAAAAAATTTCCAAACGCCAAATCTGGTTACGATATCTTTATTAAAAAACGAAATATAGCGAATTTTTCTTTAAAAAAGTTATTTTGGCCGATCGGTCCTATGGGAGCTATATGATATAGTCAACCGATTTCGATCAAATTTGGTACAGTGATTAAGAACTATAAAAAACTTTTGAATACCAAATTTCGTTACGATATCTTCATAAACAAACGAATTATTCATCTAAAACGCTTTTCTTTTGTCGAGGTCGTCTCAAACACCCCCATGGGAGCTATATAATTTATGCCCGATATCGAAAAAATAAAATAAACTTGCCTCCTATGGAATAATATGGGATCTAATGTGAAAGTTTGGTAACTCTAGCTCTTACCATCTCTGAGATCTAGGCGTTCACACGGACGGACGGACAGACGGACAGACGGACATGGGTATATCGACTTCTCTATTCACCCTGATCATATTTTAGGTAACTTTGGGGTTTCTCCGACGTCTCCTTCTATATGTTACATACATTTTCGGCTTGCACAAACTTAATATACCCTTGGTACCATACGGTACAGGGTATAATCACGTTTTTTTTAAATTAAGCCACATCGCGATAAACTTAAAAACTGGAATTTTGGCAAAAATTTTGTTTTAAATGCAGCAAACTTTTAGCTTTCAAAATTCGCTAGGTGCATTTTCCAGTACCTTATTCAACTAGACCCTTTAAAGTTAAAATAAAAAGGTTAAACATTTTTTTAGCACCTTAAAAAAATTTAGAAATAATCTTAAAAATATTCCTTATTATTATTCCCTGAATGCGCTACTGCAGTTTGTTCCTTATGGTACAAAGAGTATACTACGTTAAAGTTAAGTTATAATAAGAAATCGTCATAATTTTTTTAATTTTCTTACCAAGATTATATTCCAATAATTCCAGATCTTTGTGGGCTTTGCCCTGCTGAACAATATGCCTCCAAGTTACTCGAACTTTTGCCGTCTCTTTCCCGTTCTCCAAAAGGAGTTTCTTTAGGTCTTCGTTTAGTTCGTACATCCATCTTGATATTGGCCTTCCCCTTGCTTTGACTTCGGATCCAGAATTTTTCAGAATTTTTCCATATCGTAAAAAGAATAAAAATCTCACTTTTGTTAGAAGAATTCATTAATATAATTTTAGGACCTTTTTTAATTTCTTCGAATCTCCAAAGCACATTTCTTCTTCGCCACGCAATCAATTCCTTGCTCCCGATTTCTTTCAGTGTACTTTCCTTGTCTTGTTTTATTTTGTGAAAACAAACATTTAGTCATTGTCACCATCGGAACTGTTGTTGGAACTCGCAGAGTTTCCCAGCTCCATCAACTTATCTCGAGATGGCATCGAGTCTTTGGCATAGCTCCCCCCACATATCGTACATAGATATTATGAAAATGTTTTCTGCACACCTCGGGTAGGTTGGCACTTCTTTCAGCTTTTGGACTCGGGCTGGGCGTTCTTCTTGACGACCTCATTGTACGGTAAACACTTCCGCCTTTTGACCACCAACCATCATAAAGATAAGTACTTTGCGGTTGCGCAACGTTGAGCTGCTGACACAACGCTTTAAATATGGCCCAAAGCCTATAAGCCAAGAGCAATAAATAGACAGCACCGTTCTTTTTTTTGTATGCATTTGGTTCAAGTCTTGGCTTTGAACAGCTCCTGTCAGACCTCCAGATGCCTCCTCCCCAGCAATATGCGCCCAATTTCACACTTGTTGGTTGCGCGTGCTTGGACACTGGACGTCATCGGCCAAGTGAACTGCTCGATGTCGGCCCAAATGAGCATACATGAGGACAGGGGTGGGTATAGAGGGGGAGCGGGCTGGTCTAACAGAGTCACCCGAAATAAATTGGCGTAGACGATTTATAAGCTTCAAAATTTATAATATATGAGTTGAAATTAGATGCGATGAAATTATATGAAATGAGTTGAAATTATATGAAATGAGTTGAAAGAAAATGAAATGAGAACAATTAAGATGAAATGGAATTAAATAAGATTAAATGAAATTAAATAAGATGAAACGTAATTAAATAGGTTGAAATGAAATTGAATAAGATGCAATGAAATTAAATGAAAAGAAATGAGATGATATGTGTTAAAGTGAGATGATATGAGATAATATGAAATGATATGAGATAATATGAGATGAAATGAGAAGGGATGAGATCAAATGATATGATATGAAATGAGATGATTTTAAATGAAATAAGATAAACTTAGTTAAAAGAAGTTGGAATGAGAAGTAATGATATGAGATTAGTTAAGATGAAATGAAATAAATAATATAAAATAAGATGAAATTAAAGGGAAAGATATGAAAGGAGTGAAATAGAAGAGATGAGATGAGATGAAATGAGAAAAGATGAGATGAAATAAATTTATTTGAGAGGAAATAAGATGAAATTAAATTAAATAAAACGTTAATAAATAATAATAAATTAAATGAGAAGTAATGAAATGAGTCTAATTAACATTAAATAAAGTGAAATAAGAATAAATAATATAAAATTAAATGAAAAAAGATGAAATGACATGAAAGGAAATGAGATGAGATGCAGTAAGATGATTTGGGATGAGAGGAAATGAGATAAAGTGAGATGATATAAGGTGAGATGAGAAGAGATGGAATGAGAAGTATTGAAATTAGATTAATTGAGATAAAATGAAATTAAATGAAACAATTTAAAATAAGATGAAATGAAAGACTAGATGAGAATAGATGAAATGTGATGATCTGAGATGAATGGAGATGAGATAAAAGGAGCTAAAATGAGATTAAATGGCATAGAATCCACTCAAATTAAATAAAATATTAATATCTCACCTTGGACTTTTAGCCTTTTTATATACAGAAAATGAGACAAAAACAGTTAAAAGAAAGATAAAATGAGAAGTAATGAAAGATTAAGATTAAGATGTAATGATGTGAAAAGACCTAAAAATATAAAATGAGATGAAGTAATATGAAATAAGATCAAATTGTATAAAACGAGATGAAAGGAGATGAGATGAATTGAGAAAAGATGAGATGAGCTTAGATAAATAGTTAAATAAGATGAGATCAAACGAGATGAGATAAGATGATTTGAGATGAGACAAAATATTAGGAAATGCGATGAAATGAGATTAGTTGGATGGAGCTCAAATGAGATGAAATGATATAGGTTAGGTTAGGTCCAGTGTAACCACACTGTGGCCACACAATGCAGCCTAGCATAGACCTTTTGGTCCTTAGCTGTGCCAGGGAAATGATATAGAATCAGTTTAAAATTAATTAAATTCAAACATCTCACTCTTAATTTTTAGATCTCCCCTCGAATTTTTCTCTTCACGCCCCCACCCATGCCCAGACACAATGTTAAGAGCACATTATGCGATGTTGAAGAACTCTTGTAGTTCTTCTTGTTAGTTTTCCAAGCCAATGGCCAGTAGCCAGTTGGTAACACCGAGCCCAGCCTTCTCGCGTACTTTGCGCCTATCATTAGCCAAGTTAGCCAAAGGTAAAATGCATTTCAAAAGAGTTCCATTCGCGGCCTTATAAAAACGGTAAATGACGTGCAAATAAATGAACCCAACGATGCGCGTTAATTAAATTTGTTTAAACAATTTTGTAGCCATGCATTTTTCATTAGTATCAGAGCAAACTAATGGGATCAATGCCATTAATAAATAACTAGATCATTACGAAAACTGATTGATTTTGGCTAGATTTGAAAAGTTAAAAGAACTTCAACTTGGCTACAATAAATCTAATATGTTACTTAGAATAAAAGATTATAGATTGTTATAGTCAATAGCTACAGAATATTAAATTTTAAAAACGTATCTACTATCATGAGACCCTATACTCCATTAGGAAATGTAGGAATAGAATTGGATGATACCTTTCTCGAAAGAGCCATCTTTAAAGATTCAAATATTGTGACTGTAAATAAAATCAAAGTAAGACCAATATTTCCTGAGGGTAACGTGGTCAACTATTGACCTTTGTTCACTTTTTAGAGTATTATTGAATCCCGTTTGATTTCATTTCTTTTTACCTCATCTAATTTCATCACATTTTATCTCATTTCATCTCTTTTCATGAAATCAAACGAGATGAAATGATTGCAATGATGTGAAATAACATAAAATGAAATGAAATTAAGTGAGATGAAATTAAATGAGATGAAATAAAAGGAGATGTGGCCCTAACCTAACCTAGAGTACTTTCTGTGTCAAATTTCCTCGTTCATCAACACAAAACTCATAATAATAAACATCAAAATCTTTAGTTTTAATAAGCCTTTAACTTGGCTATTATCCTAAAAACCATAAAAGCTTAATTATGCTACAGTTTTTTAAAGTTTAATTTTTTTTAATAACTAACTTACTTTCAAAAAAGTTTTTTTTTGACAACACATAAGACAATATTATAAAATATAATAATAATAATTAGATTTCGCTTTAAAAATAATATAAAATATAATAAATTAAATAAATATGATTTGACCCTTTTAGTTATGTATAATATGAAATAAACATTTATACCTTTTTAAATTTGGAAAAACTTTAGTGCATTGCCTTAACTATAAAGATTAGAGTTTAATGATTAAGCAGATTAAAATACAAAATCATATTATTAATTCATTACCAAATATTTTTTAATTCCTATTACGATTTTCTCCAAAATAGTACTTTAATTAAATTTATTATTATTGCCGCATTAGATTAAAAAATTTGTAACTGCAACTTGGCGTTCAAAAAAGTTTGAGAGCAATTGTGCTCTACTGCACTTAACAGCGATATGTTAAGCAAACGTTTTATGCAGGGTACGAAGATAAAGAAATCTCAAACGTTTCGTTCAAAGAAGAATCTCTTGTATATAATAATATATCATTTTTATTGAAATATAATACCAAAATAATACTTTAATAAAATTTATTAAAAAACATAATTTAAATCGACTCTTTTTCAACAAAAATACCCGTATTGGATTTGAAAAGTAATAATTGCAACTTAGCGTTCAAAAAAGTTTAAGAGCCATTGTGCTCAAATGCATTTAACAGCGTTATGTTAAGCAAACGTTTTATGCAAAATATAAAAACAAAATAAACTTTTTACAAGCGTTGTCTAAACTCACAAAGTTCTCTTTTCAAGTACTTTTTGGAATGTATTTGATTTTGCTTCATGACTACAAACATTGTGAAAGCAATGCAAACATTATTTATTTTTATTTTCATTCGTTTTTATTTACTATAACAGCCTGTCAGCAAACGAAAGTATGTTAAACTAGTTTAGCATTCATTGTGGTGTTGCAAAAGTTTTATGTTCACTGCGCGCATTTCTAACTAATGTTAAGTCTTGAATTGTAGAAGCTGTTAACCGAGCGAAGTTATGTTAAACCTTGAAACTGTATAAGCAGTTTGACATTCAATGTGTGCCCGAATTAAATTACATTAAGAATTGTGAATTGCTTGAACTATGCGAAATAATAGTAGTTTTTAAATAAGAATAACATTTTAACCGTCAAACAGCAGTATTCATTGTCTGCAAAAAGCAGTTTGACATTCATGGTGTGCCTGATTTAACTGGCATTAAGCTGTTAACTGTGCGAAATTATGGTAAAAGATTTTAAATTAGAATACCATTTTAACTGTCAAACAGCAGTTTGAAATTCATTGTCTGCACGTCTTCACTAATGTTAGTCTTGAAATGTAGCAGCTATTACCTGTGCGAACTTATATTAAACGTTTTATAGTTGATTTTTAAGTAAAAATTGCATTTTAAACTTCAAAAAGCAGTTTCGCATTCATTGTGAACCTGAATTAAATAGCAATAAGCTGTTAATTGTGCACAGTTATGGTAAAAGATTTTAAATTAGAATACCATTTTAACCGTCAAACGGCAGTTTGATATTCACTGTGCGTTCATGTCACAGCTGTTACAGCATATTAGTTGCCAAGCAACAGTTTGAGAGCCGCTGTGCGCTCAATGCGCAACAGCTGTGCACTATAACAGCTGCTAAATATTCAAGGCATGTTTAATGATCGTTGCCAAACACTGTTACAATGGCGGGCTGTTAAAATTTGAAAATTGATTGCAATTTTGAAGGTGTCTGAAATAAAAAGTAGTTTAATTGCCTTTTTGGAAATGTAATTAGTTATATTTACAAATTAATTGTAAATGTAATTGGTATAACATCTTTTTTAATGATTGACCAATTTAATAACCGATTGATTTCGATTTTACAATAAGCATTTACAATTATCGTTTGAATCGCCGTGCGCTCAATTCTGTGTACTAACAGCTGCGAATATTCCAAGCATGTTAAATAATCGTTGCCAAACACTAACAATGGCGGGCTGTTAATATTTTGAAATTGATTGCAATTCTGAAGGCGCCTGAATCAAAAACTATTTTAATGAAACGATATTTGGAAATATACGTAGTATATATAAAAATGGTATACATTTTTAAAATGTTTAAACATTTAAATAATTGGTTAGTTTTGATTTTACAAAAAATATTTATATGTTCCTATGCATTTTAAAATTTTGTAGGCGTCTCAAATAAAAATTAGTTTAATGAATTGATTTTTGGAATTTTAATAAGTTATATATGCAACTGTGTAATTGGTATAAAAAACTTTTTGATTGTTAAACATTTTAATAACTGGTTGGGGTTGATTTTACAATAAATATTTATAGTATTTTGTTATTCACTAAATTCTTTACATAATTGTGCAATTAGTTATTTTTTTTAGTACCTTACAAAAAACGATTTTTGAAGGGTAATTAAAATCAAATCAATATAATAAATAGAAATATTTGTTTTATCTTTCGATTAATTTGAAAGTTAATTGTTATACAAAGATGATAAATAAATTATAAAGATGTATGGGAAGTGATGCACAGCAAAAACGGCCGATGTCAGCATCACCATAGAAAAGACCGGAACGAGGGATCCCTCCACGCATTTCCATCTTATTAGCCAAGAGTAAAAGCTCTTCTAGATGCATTAGATCATTAGCCAGCCCAAATTCGCGACCTTTGCCTTCTTGTTCTTACACGGCAATCGCCGAATGCTCCAATAGCATTTGTACTGAGCATCCCTTAGAGATAGTTGGGTACGTCAAGCTTGTTTTGGGGCAACATTGCTGGCATCAAGATCACCGGACAGACTTCAGACACAGCAGTTCATAATTTGTGTCGTGACTTCAACGTTATGTCCCCCTTTTTGATTTGGAAAAGTAACGAGGTTGTCTCCTAAACATATTCCATATGATAGAGGTTCGTCTTAAGTATCACCAAAGCTCCAGGATTGTCTCAACATTGCAGCGTACTCCAACCGTTTGACCAAGAAATAGAAATAAACACATTTATATTTTATAAAAGTTGTAAACAAGCAATATTAAAAATATAAATTTATTAAGTAAATGACTAAATGCGTAATTTGCACAAATATTTTTTGTCATAATAATGGCAAATTTTATTAAAGGGAGAAAGGAAAAAAAAACAGTGCAACCGGCAATTGTTAATTAATGTTGTGCTCAAAAAATAATTAAATATAACAGAAATTAAATAAAATTAGGTCAAGAAAATAAAAAAAAATGTGCAATTAATTGAAAATTGCATTAGAAGAATTGACTCAATATATACAAAATAAGTTTAATGTTTAATTAATGTTTAACTAACTAAAAATAAAATAATTTATGAAATGTGCATACAATTTAAATTTCAATAGTTTATTTACCTTTTATATCCCTTTACTTTTTTTTTTATTCGCCTTCGTTAAGACCGCTAAAATTTTTTTAAATCGATCTTTGCTTTAAATTCAAAGTCCAACTGCCAATTCAAACATCTAGTCAACGAAGCACTTGATAAAAGGAATAAGCAGAACGCTACGAAGTTGCTCAAAAGGCAATAAGCGACAAGCTGGCTTTGCAACTGTTGCTGGCTACTTACAGTTGTCTCACTCGCACTTGTGTAAGCTCTATAAGCGGCCGTCGCTGCTCGCAATGTTCGTTGGCGCGCGCGTCTAACGGCACTTATTTTCCAGTGAAATTTTAAAGCAAGAATTCTGAAAAAGAAAAAAAACTAAAATACAGAAAAAAAAAAAAAAAGTACATAGCTGAGCGATACATTATGTATTTGCTTATGTAGAACACACAACTGCCACTTTTTATGTTTAAATAAATATTTGTAAGCCGGGTGATGTGCAATATTAATAAAAAATACAAAATATTGTCACAACACACGGCCTAAAAATATTTAAATGCGCTATTGGCAACTTGCAGCACTTGGAAATTAAATAAATTAAATTCTAATATTTAACACACACTTTTTAAAGGAGTAATAAGCAAAATTCCAGTTTATTTTTTTTTTTACTAAGATTTTAATGTTTTTTAGAACTTTCTTGTTGTTGTGCAAGCATATTTGGAGGCCGGTTGCAGTGCAATATTATTTAAAAATAAAACATTACACCACACACGGTCTAAAAAATAAGTTGCATTTTTAAGTTTAAAATAACTCGGGAAGAAAATTCGCAAAATTAATTAACTTTAATTATTGATTTTTTTTTGTTCATTTCGCCGAGTTTTATTTTTGTAGGTTTCTATGCAAACACGGCTGCCTTAGCTAAATATTTAATTTTGTTTATTTAAAAAAGCTCACACATTTACAGGCGGAGAAAAGTGCAATATAATTTAAAAAAATATAAAATATTGTCAAAAATCTCTACCTAAAAATATGTTGCATTTTAAATTTTAAGTTTATGTCACAATTTATTAATTTTTTATTTATATTTTCAAAATTTGCACTATTTTTGCTTGATTTTTTCAGAACAATTTGTAACATTTGTTAATATTTATGTATTATATTTTGTTTTATTATATTTATTATTTCTTTGCACACACATTATCAGGCCGTGGGCAGTGCAATTTTATTTAATATAAAAAATTTGACACCACACATGGCTTAAAAATATGTAGCTTGCTAAATTTTAATTTATTTATTTGTAGAAACACTTTTTAGCACTTTAAATTTTGGTAGCAATTCGTAATAGAATAGTTCAATATTTTAGCCAGATTTTTGCAGCAAACACGGCCCAAAAACAATATTTTTTTTTTTACATTTTATATCACATTTTGCACATTTATTATTGTCGATTTTTATACAAACTTTTTCAGGCTGAGGGAAGTGCAATACATTATTTAAAACATGTAATTTGCACAAACCTCGGCCTAAAACGAATGTACTTTTATTTATGTATTTCAACATAAACCAACTTTTTTTTATTGATCCACTTCGAACGGCGGCTGAAAGTAAAATGATGAGGATCGTTTGACAAAGTTTGATATGGACCCAAAATTGTGTATATAATAAAAGAGATAGCAAAGGAAAAAGCGCTGCCAGCCACCCTCTCCCTTTGACCAAAACATAAACGAACGCTGGACACAAGCAAAATGCAAACAAAAGCTTAAGACACAGTATTACAGCAGCGAGCTTTTAGTTGTGCACAGAAATAGCAATTACAAAGAATTTATGCAACAACAAAGAAAAAGAAATAACAGAATTGGAAACAATGGACAACAAAAAAATTTGAATCATCAAATTAACATTAAAACCACAAGAATTAAGCCATTTAGACTAAATGAGTATTAAACAAGGACAAAGAAAATACAAATTGAAAAACCAAAGTAAATCTTATATATAAAATTCTCGTGTCACAATGTTATGTTCCTTCTAAGCTTAGGATCTCACGAACGGCTGAACCGATTTGGCTAATTTTGGTCTTGAAATGTTCGTGGAAGTCCAAGGATTGTTTAGGGTTGAGAAAATATAACAAAATTGCGACGAAAATACTAAAAAGGACAATTTGATTTTCCAATACAATTTTTTTTTTTAATTTAGGTTTTGGCATTGTGTACATTGTCAGATTAACTAATATTTTTTAGTTAATAGTTTTTGTCGAAAGGAAACAAAAAAATTATTAACGATTCATGTTTTGATTTCTGTGTAAAATACATATGATCAGATCAATATTTGCACATAATGCCGCCAAAAAGACGTAACATTGGGAGACGTTCGCGTAGAACTCAATTGCAATCATCCCGAAGAACAGCTGAAGCTGAGGAACAACGTTTACAAAGGAATGAGTTGAATCGATTAAGAGAAGCCAGATCACATTTTGCTCATACATGCTCGAATGAGAATGAGACGAAATCGGGATTATCAGAATCAATCAGATGAAATCCATGCAGAACAGAATTTAATCCAAAGAATATTCAGGCAAATGCGCAATGCATCCAATCTGCACAGAGCTGCATTCGAATATAACAATACGACCGATTATAGCTCGCGTCAATCTGTTGTAATTGGAACAATGAACAAGGTATGTGACCAGTGCCAAGCACTGAAATTCATCCCAATGAAACAGCAGGCCTGCTTATTATCAAAAGCAGTGTATTCGGAGAGGTTCGCTGCTGGATGTATTCGGTAGAATGGCAGAAGAGAGGATTACCTCAAAAAATACTACCGCATGAAATTGATGATGTGATATCGGCGGAAATCCCAGTTCAAACAAATGATCCAGAATTGTTCGAGGTTATCACAAAGAATATGATCCACGGACCATATGGTGTGCTCAACCCAACTTCACCATGCATGATCGACGGCAAATGCTTCAAAAGATATCCAAGGGCATTGACTTCGGACACTGTTACGGGCTACGATGTATACCCATTATATCGCCGTAGATCAACAGAAGACAATGGCAGATCAACCACAATCAAAGTGCAAAAACAAGAAATTGAAATTGACAATCGTTGGGTTGTTCCATTTTCGCCATTATTATCAAAAACATATAAAGCCCACATTAACGTCGAGTATTGCAACTCAGTAAAATCAATAAAATATATCTGCAAATACGTCAACAATAAGGGAAGCGATATGGCGATTTTGGGTGTGAGAGCCGACAATGTGAATGACGAAATTTCACAATATGAAATAGGATGTTGCATTAGCAGAAACGAGGCAATATGGCGAATTTTCTCATTCCAAATTCACGAACGACACCCAACCGTTGTCAATTTAGCAGTTCATCTAGAAAATGGTCAACGTGTTCCTAGACGAGCGAGCGAAGCGAGCGTGCCGGAGGCCGGCTAGTAAATTATAAAATTTAATTGTTTAAAAATAAAAAAAATTTATATATTGTTTATCAAAAAATTTTAATATAATAAAAGTTTTGGCTTATAATAAATAAATTGTATGATAATTAATTAATGATAACATAAATTATAAAACTGAATTGATTGAAATTAAAAAAATATAAATATTATTTTTATCTAAAAATTTATATTGAATATTTTTATAAAAAATATTGCTCACTGGCGCCAATAAAGCTTTTTTGCTAAGAATAAATAAAATGTATAATAATTCAGAATAAAAAAATGGTTTATACTATAAATTATAAAACTTAATTTTCAAAAATTTTAAATGTATTTTCTTTTATCGAAAAATTACTATTCAATATTTCTATTAAAAATTGTGCACACTGGCGCCAATAAAGCTTTTTTGCTTATAATAAATAAAATATATGATTGATAATTAACAATTAAAAGTAATTATAAAAATATAGTTTGATAACACAGCCAGACAAAAATTTTTTTTTTCGGGTCTGAAGGTCAGACCATGCTTACTATGTGTTTTCGGTGTCGCTGAATCCGAATCCGAGGTCCAAATAACCCAAGACGTCAGGGCTCTGATATAACCTCAAAAAACCTAATTCAAAATTTTGTTCGAGTCCGGGGGTCAGACCATGCTTATTATATGTTTTTTTGGTCGCTTAATCCAAATCCGATGTCAAAAAAACTCCAGTATGTCAGGGTTTTGACGTAACCTCAAAAACTTTATAAAATTTAAGGGTTGAACTGATTTTTGTTCAATATACGGCTAAAAGTCAAAACGTTGAAGCATTAAATAGCTTAGATAACGAGATATTTTGAAGGTAATGTCAACAACCAGACATGCTATTGTTTTTTGGACGATGCATTCGGATTCAGCGACCAAAAAACATATAAAAGCATGGCCCGACCCCGAACTCGATTCGAATAAAATTTTGAATTAGGTTTTTTGAGGTTCTGTCAGAGCCCTGACGTCCTGGGTTATTTGGACCTCGGATTCGGATTCAGCGACACCGAAACACATTAGTAAGCATGGTCTGACCTCCAGACCCGAAAAAATTTGTTTTTTGAGTGGCTGTATAATATAAATTACATAACTTAATTTTTAAAAAACTTTAATTAATATTTTATTCAAAGATTTATATTTGTTTAATATTTAAAAAAAAATATACATAATATTACGATAATTTGAAATCGAAATACTTTCATAAAGTTATAAAACCATTTTTTTCTATCAAATTTACACAAAATTCCTTTTAATACTTTTTCTTAAATGCGCCCTGTCTGAATGTATGACGTCACAAAATTTAAGATAATTAGAATGAGCTAAAAGAATTAAAGTAAATATCGTTTTTTTATAAAGCTTGTTGGTCACATTGATCCTACACTATTATGATACGTAATGTTGGAGCTATTATAAAAATTAAAAAAACCGCAGATTCCAATCATTTAATCCGTCAAAAGCCAAAAAACTGCAAAAACTGTTACAAAGAAACAGCTACATGATGGCGTGTGATTATTTAGTTTTTATCGAAGTCAGTCAGCATCAGAGTCAGCCTCAGCCAAAGCCCGTAACCATAGCCATAGAGCTTTAGCTTTATATTGTCAGCCAGCCTCGAAAAAAAGTGGTTTAACTTCTTTTTTTTATTACACTTTAATTTGTCTTTTCTATTTGTTTCACTCATTTCTCAACTACTATTTGGCTATTTGCTTTTTGCGTGGGTTTATTTATTTATTATACACAGTACACGCAAAAAAAAAAAATAATAATTTATTTCTATATATATAAATATTATTAAAGTTTTATCAAAGCTGAAAACTTGATTTATGCGTGGACGGCATGCGAGCCCAAACAATAAATCAATAAACTGCATGTTTTGGAAGGGACGAAGGGGCGCAGTAGTTAGCAGTTTTGGCCAGGCAATAATTAAAATAAAAAAATATTAAATTTAAAACTAAAATGCAGTTAAAGTGCCGTTAAGTGTTATATACTAAATGATAAAAACCACAATAACAAGAAAAAAGCAACAATATGTGAGCCGACTGCATTGAAATACAGGCAAAAACACAACAAAATGGCCGCCAGGACGAAGTGCACCAAGTGGATGCAGCAATTTACTAAAACTTTGTAAGGTGAGTTTTAAAGTCGTTAAAATGTACTTTTGCAACATTTTACCAGATATATAAAACTATGTGTAGTATGAGAGGTACTTACTTACCCGAAAGCAAAATGCCAACTTTGTGTAAAAGTTTTCAAATTACGAAAAAAGTCTTAAAGCGAGATAATATGGCTTTGTGTTTTTTTTTTGGTTATAATAAGGCCAACTTGATAGTTTTGACTACAATGCTTTGTTTATTATTATAACAATCTATTAGGCGTTTAGGATGTGGTTGAATATTGAGTGTTGTCTTTAGTAAAAGTAAAATAAAAAAGGATATTGTAAAAAAACGTTAAGTATATAAAAGTTCTTTAACCTTCGAAGAGCAATTTTTCTATAATATGAATTGACCCTTAATCAAGATACAAAAAAAATTTTAATTGCATATTCCTGAAATCCAATTCAAATATCGATTTTGAAACTTTGCAGGAGGGAATTTTATGACATTTTGCATACAATATACAAGTTTTTTTTATTTAAAAAAGGGTGAATAGGCACTTTGAACTTAATCCTTGTGGAATATATTGGCGCTTACAGATGATTACTTTTGGACTTAGTGAAAAAGAAATGCTTATCTTATATATAAAATTCTCGTGTCACAATGTTATGTTCCTTCTAAGCTTAGGATCTCACGAACGGCTGAACCGCGATTTGGCTAATTTTGGTCTTGAAATGTTCGTGGAAGTCCAAGGATTGTTTAGGGTTGAGAAAATATAACAAAATTGCGACGAAAATACTAAAAAGGACAATTTGATTTTCCAATACAATTTTTTTTTTAATTTAGGTTGGCATTGTGTACATTGTCAGATTAACTAATATTTTTTAGTTAATAGTTTTTGTCGAAAGGAAACACAAAAATTATAAACGATTCATGTTTTGATTTCTGTGTAAAATACATATGATCAGATCAATATTTGCACATAATGCCGCCAAAAAGACGTAACATTGGGAGACGTTCGCGTAGAACTCAATTGCAATCATCCCGAAGAACAGCTGAAGCTGAGGAACAACGTTTACGAAGGAATGAGTTGAATCGATTAAGAGAAGCAAGATCACATCAATCAGATAAAATCCATGCAGAACAGAATTTAATCCAAAGAACATTCAGGCAAATGCGCAATGCATCCAATCTGCACAGAGCTGCATTCGAATATAACAATACGACCGATTATAGCTCGCGTCAATCTGTTGTAATTGGAACAATGAACAAGGTATGTGACCAGTGCCAAGCACTGAAATTTCCCAATGAAACAGCAGGCCTGCTTATTATCAAAAGCAGTGTATTCGGAGAGGTTCGCTGCTGGATGTATTCGGTAGAATGGCAGAAGAGAGGATTACCTCAGAAAATACTACCGCATGAAATTGATGATGTGATATCGGCGGAAATCCCAGTTCAAACAAATGATCCAGAATTGTTCGAGGTTATCACAAAGAATATGATCCACGGACCATATGGTGTGCTCAACCCAACTTCACCATGCATGATCGACGGCAAATGCTTCAAAAGATATCCAAGGGCATTGACCTCGGACACTGTTACGGGCTACGATGGATACCCATTATATCGCCGTAGATCAACAGAAGACAATGGCAGATCGACCACAATCAAAGTGCAAAATCAAGAAATTGAAATTGACAATCTTTGGGTTGTTCCATTTTCGCCATTATTATTATAAACGTATAAAGCCTACATTAACGTCGAGAATTGCAACTCAGTAAAATCAATAAAATATATCTGCAAATACGTCAATAAGGGAAGCGATATGGCGTTTTGGGTGTGAGAGCCGACAATGTGAATGACGAAATTTCACAATATGAAATAGGATGTTGCATTAGCAGAAACGAGGCAATATGGCGAATTTTCTCATTCCAAATTCACGAACGACACCCAACCGTTGTCCATTTAGCAGTTCATCTAGAAAATAGTCAACGTGTTTCTAGACGAGCGAGCGGAGCGAGCGTGCCGAAAGGCCGGCTAAGTATTTCTATATAGAAAAATTTTGCAATTAATCAAATTTCTAAACAAAAATAAAGTCATTTATCAGGGGTGCCACAGAAAACCAATTCGATTCAATTTCGATGCAATTGCAATTCTTGGTGCCACAGACATGGCTAACAACGGTTTTAAAACAGCTCATAGTCATGTATGTGGCACCAAGAATTGGAATTGCATCGAAATTGAATCGAATTGGTTTTTTTAAAACCGTTGTTAGCCATGTCTGTGGCACCAAGAATTAGAATTGAAATCGAATTGGTTTTCTGTGGCACCCCTGTATAATACGTATTTTGCAGGAAGTTTTTAAATTTATAAAACCAAATTAATAAGCAATTTCTTGTAAAAATAAACTATCAGTTTAACTAAGAAATGAAAAATAAAATTTTAAAAAATTACAAGCAGCAGCCTAAAGGAGAATTTGAAAAAACAATGCAAAGATCTTAACTAAATTGCTTTAAATTAAATTTATTATTTATTAGAAAATATAAACAAGGATAAAGAGGACAACGTTGTATACAAAGAAAATAAATCTGCACAAAATTTAAGATTTTTCTAGAATCGGGCTTTAATGAGAAAACAAGACAATTGGGAAAAAAAAAAGAATAAATATTCAACAATGGGGACCCAAACAAAAATATAAATTCTAACGAAATAAGGCAGAAAAATATTAAATTTCAATTTAAAAACCCTTAAGCAAGTATATAAAAGTTAAAAAAAAATATGGTGTTTAAATAAATTAGCGATATATTCTTTTATATGTTAAGTAAACTACAAACAAACAATTTATTAAATTTATATGCAAGGACCAAAGTAGCATAAGAAAAATAAAAATTTAAAATATTACAATGGACAAAATTTATAAACAAATATGAAATTCAAAAAGTTTCGAATTAAGGCGGGGTGCAAAAAATATGCGTTAAATATATAAAGATTAAAAACAAAACTTTAAAAAGCCTCTAAAAACCAAGAAAACAAGTCTCAAATACAAAACCGAATTAAATTAAATAAATAATTACTGTAAGCAAATTAAATTTAGTCACTAAATAACAGCACAAAAAAATAAGTTTCTACTTAAAATTCAGAAAATAATCTAATGAAAAAAAATTTTAAATAAAAAATTTAAAACCTACAAATTGTATGAATAAAAAAAAACTATAAAAGATAAACAAATAATTAAAACAACACCCAAATTAAGAAAAAAAACAATTATGAACAAAATAGTGCATAAAAAAATAATGCAACAAACACCAATTAAACAAAAAAAATTACAACACCAATTAAACAAAAAAACAAAATAAAACACCAATTAAACAAAAAAATATAAAACACCACAATTAAACAAAAAAATAAATAAAACACCAATTAAACAAAAATAAATAAAACACCAATAAAAAAAAATAAAACCAATTAAACAAAAAAAAAACCAATTAAACAAAAAAAAAATAAAACACCAATTAAACAAAAAAAATAAATCACCAATAAAACGAAAAAAATAAATAAAACACCAATTAAACAAAAAAAAATAAATAAAATAAAACAAACAAAAAAATAATAAAATAAAACACAAATTAAGCAAACAAAATAATAAAATAAAACACATATTAAAAAAAAATAAAACACCAATTAAACAAAAATAAATAAAACACCAATAAAAAAAAATAAAACCAATTAAACAAAAAAAAACCAATTAAACAAAAAAACCTATTAAACAAAAAAAAACAATTAAACAAATAAAAACCAATTAAACAAAAAAATAAATCACCAATAAAACGAAAAAAATAAATAAAACACCAATTAAACAAAAAAAAATAAATAAAATAAAACAAACAAAAAAATAATAAAATAAAACACAAATTAAGCAAACAAAATAATAAAATAAAACACATATTAAAAAAAAATAAAACACCAATTAAACAAAAAAATATAAAACACCAATTAAACAAAAAAATATAAAACACCAATTAAACAAAAAAATATAAAACACCAATTAAACATTAAACAAAAAAATATAAAACACCAATTAAACAAAAAAATAAAACATCAATTAAACAAAAAAAAAAAAAAAACACCATGAAACAAAAAAAAAATAAAACACCAATTATACAAAAACAAATAAAACACCAATAAAAAAAAAATAATAAAACCAATTAAACAAAAAAAAACCAATTAAACAAAAAAAAATCCAATTAAACAAAAAAAAAATAAAACACCATGAAACAAAAAACAAAACGATAAAAAAATTATGAAAACCCGAAAAATTATGAAAAAAAAACCAAATCAATGCCAAAAAAAAAAAAACCAAATCAATGGCAAAAAAAATAAAACAAAATTGTGAAAAAAAGGACATTTATCACCGATTCATAAACCAAAAAGTTTAATATCTATGAAATTTATAAGCAAGGACTCAAAAAGGACATAACTTTATAAAACTTGCCTAAAAACCAAAAAAAATTATATAAAATTTAAAATTAGCCAAAAATAACATTAGCCAAAAAAAATGTAGACCTTATCGACAAGTCAAAAAAAAAAAAAAAATTTGCCATGAAATTTATAAGCAAGGACTCATCGCAAGCCTTAAAAAAACCAATTCAAAAAATCTTTAATTATTAAATTTATAAAAAAAGCCATCGCCATTGGTAAAAAAATTTCAATCACATTAAAATTTTTAATACAATAAACAAAAAAGAAAAACAAAAACCAAAATAACACGTAAATAGAAACCAGCAGACCCAACATTATGCTAAAAAATAAAATTAAAAATTTATAAATAAAAAGTGTAAGCAAATATATAAAAAAAATATATAAAAGAGAAATGTAAATAATAATAATAAAAAATTAAAACTAATGTATGATTAAAAAAAAAATTTAAACTTATGTATAATACAAAAAAAAAATTAAACTTATGTATAATAAAAAAAAATTTTAACTTACTGTATAAATAAAAAAAAATTTTAACTTATGTATACTACAAAAAAAAATTAAACTTATACCAAAACCAAATTTAAACTTATGTAAAATAAAAAAAATATAAATTTACAACAAAAAAAATATTACAAAAAAAAATAACAAAAAGCCGATACGTGAATAAAAAAAGTTTAGATCCAAAAAAAAAATTTATAACAAAAAAAAATAAAATAATTTTTAATAAAAAAAAAACAAATTTATAAAAAAAAGAAAATGATGCACAAAATTTAGTTTCAAAAAAATAAAATTATCAAATTTTTACTAGCCAGGATTCACACTTAAATATGACACCAGCAAAAACAAATTTATTACAAACAAAAAAAAGTTTACTAAAAATTTTTCAAGGATATTTCAATTTTGAAGGATATGCTTTCCAATTTTTAAAGGCTATTTAGTTTTGAGGATATGCTTCTGCAATTTTTAATTAAAAACAAAAAAACTTTTGATTGCATTAAGAATTTACCAACAATTCTAAACAAAAATATATTATTTCAATAGCAATTAAACAAAATAACAACATTTAATATATTCTTAAACTTTTGTCAATATTTTAAATTTAAACCTTATCCTTTGTCAAGGATATTACAGGATCACTTTAAAACCACACTTATTATTCACAAGGACCAAGCCGCAGAGATTTTCGCAATTATCACACGCACTATGAACAACTTTGCTCGACTGCCAAATTCAAAATGATTCGATCTGCATTCGAACTTTACGTTGTCAACTCCGAAGTCCGGCCAAGTCGAGGCTTTTCCAGGAATTCTGCAGACTATTTACTACTGGGACGCAGGTGCACTCTTGCCATCCCTTGCGCACGCATGCGTGCTTATGGTAAAACGTACTGCGTAAAATCGCGGCGTACGTAAGATGCTAAGAAATAAGGTGGCAACATTGCGTGTTATGTTTTGGTTGCGTTCTACGCATCTACGTCACAAGATCGTTTTTTGATGAGCACACTTTAGTTTTAGTATGTAAATGTTGTGTTTAATAGTTTTGCTTGAGAATTAAAACATAAATTGTTGGTTTTTTGGTAAATTGAATTAATTATTTCATTAATTTATTATAAACTATCAATAATTAAATAAATTTAAAGTAGTTTATTTTAGGTAATATATTAAAATATTCCAACAAAAGTTGGATTGAAAGGCTCAGGTAATTAATTTTAATACAGAGCTGCTTGTTTAATAAGTTAGGAAAAAAACGCTAAATTAACTTCTTGTTAGGAGTCGTAAGAAGACTTTTTGACATTATTTTTTTTAACTTCTAAAGTTTTCGTTCATAATGAAAGTGGAACTCATGTCGAACCATTCATCTGGCTTAAAGTTAAAAGCCTTTTTTTTTTGGTTAATTTAAAGTTTTATTTATTGGATATGAATTTTTTAAGTTTTTTGCCTCAAATAAGGCCGGAAAAAATGGGGATGTACTTTTTATTCTGTAACTTAGAGCTCAATTATTTAAATTTTTACTCACTCACTTAACTAATTATTTTATAAAGCTACATTTCAAGTAATTTTCTTATGAACTTATTAATAGAAAAAAATGCATTTAAATTTCAAATAAATCGAAGATATATACGAAATCTGCTTTTAAACCGTTACAAAATAACACTTTTTACAAAAAAAAAAACAACTTTTTTTTCACAATATCTTTCGATTTAGAACTATTATATGAAGGCTATTTCATTGAAAATTTAAAAAAAAA